>OY728119.1:1762413994-1763013994 GCA_963277665.1 Viscum album | reverse complement strand
CTTTATTTTAAAGTGATTTTTTTACTGACTCTTGTTCTGATGTGGGATTTTCAATGAAGTTTCCAAGCCCAATTTTAAAATTGCAAGGACGCAATTCCCAAAAGAGGGGAAGGATGTAACACCCCAGGTAAATAAAGAATATGACATTTTCACATTTATCCATATTTGTGAATAAAATATTAATATAGCTTTAAAGGGGACGCTATGCTCGATGGCGTACCCAATACACAACAACGAGTTCCTTTGAAATCTTACGTTGCACTCTAATAATAAAATAATATTATTTTAAATGGTAGTTAACGCCTAGCTGTTGTAATGGTGGTAATGAAAATAACTAACTAAAAAATGATTATATATGTTTGTAAAATATTTTTACTTTTTACAATAAATGTTAGAGGATTAAAATTGCGAATAAATCTAATTTTAAGCGTAAACATTCTAATATTCTTTAAAAGGTCGATTAACCACCTTTTGATGGAGAACACTTTTTAAATCCACTTTTTACATTTTCATATGTTATATTGGACCAAATAAAATTCTTCTTTAGAATCAAGACATCCAAATTTACATTTTGTAAATTTTTGGTATTTTTCCGATAAAGTTCATTTTTTAATGAATAGTGAAAAATGTTGTATTTTAATTCAAAAAATCTTTTTAATCTAATTTATTTATATGATTAGATTATATTTTGAATTGGTTTAAAGTACAATTATAATATATTTTTACCATTTAATCGAATAGTGTTCATTAGAATTAATTTCACTTTGAAATTGGACTTAAACTAGTGTCAATCTTTTAATAGATATTATTTCTTAAAAACACGCTATTTGTTTTGACAGCGGGAATTAATTATTAAATTAATTAATGCATCTTATATGTTTTGAATTTTTTAAAATAGACATCATTTTTGAATTCGTAATATCAAATATATCTTAGGGTGAATTTTTGGTATTTTTCTGAAAAACTTCAATTTTTGATGAATAGTGAAACCACTAAGTGGTAGTTAAAGAAACTGATTTTTCGTTTAAATGAAACTTTGCCACTTCTGTGATTTGATTTTCAAAAATCCGACATGCATGGTTTTCATTAAGAAGTAAAATGTGGTTCAATGAGATTAAAATAATTTTTGGTGAATAGTAATTTTTAAGTTTTATTAATCGCGATTAAAGGTAATTAGTGTAATTTAATGTAAAAATAATGATTTAATAACATGAAATGACCTAGACACATGTCCTACCCTCATTTGATGTTTCATGGACGACCAAGACAATCCATGGGTCAACTTGGGGACCCCATGGAGCCACTTTGGTAGGAAAATGACATAAATAACTTTTTATTTAAAGTCAAAATTAAAATGTCACAAACATGTGTTGTTTTACTAAAACAATTTTTAAATGGGGTTATACAAGTCATATTTTTGAATATAAATATTAATTAGAAAGATAAAAATATTTCCTACATCATGATATTTTTTTTATAATTTCTAGACACTAAATAAATTAAATTATTTATGACACCATGATGATGCAATGATTACCTCATTATTTAACGATTTAAATAAAATAGAAAGATAATGTAAAATATAAGACCCAAACTTGTCAAAAACCTATTGGATGGGTTTATTTAGAAACCTTATCACCTTATCCTAGAAATATATCCTTTTGGGACCTTTAAAATCCGAAAATCATTATATTATAAAGTAATATTTTATAACTTTCCAAGAGTGCCCCTCCTCTCCTCTTATAAAAGGCCCCCACCTCTACCACCTTACCCACACCTCTAAAGCCTTTGGATCAGCCAAACCCTGCCCATTTCATCTCTCCACATCCCTTTATTCATCATTGAAGCCTCACTTTGGGCAGAATCCTTTCCAAGGAAGCCTTTGAGCTCAAATCAAAGAGAGTTACCCGATTTAAAGGTAGTGTCCTCTCTTGTGTTATTATGTTTTATTTTGCTTCTCCAACCCTCTAAACTCTTTTTATTACTTTCTTTTGTAACAACAACAGTATCTTAAATATAATAGGATGTTGTTATGTGAATTATTCTAGCTACACTTACACACACCTTAGTCTAATGTTTAAAGAACATACTGTTTCTGTGGATAGTGAATTACTGTCTCACGAAACGATGATTGTTCAATATTCTTTTAACACCTTCAAAGGAGGCCATTAAGATGTAAATATATTTATATATGATATATAATATGTTTATTGTTTCCTTAATCTTCTTTATTTTTCATTTATGGCATACCTTTATGGTTTCCATTATGGGTAAATGCGATATCTTAAGTTTAGGAAGTGCGGACTACCGCCCCTCAAAGTGATTTGATTCGTTAATGCCATATGTGGGACATATAAAGGATGGAATTAATGGTATTACATATGAAATCCTAATGGAATTATAATATACCTTTATATCATTATTATTTAATTCTATTTAATACAAAATAAAAATAAATGAAAGTAGCGTTCATGCGTACGTATGGCTTACCGTCTCCATGAATGGTACATTTCATTTCTTATCTCCAAATGTTATGTACTATTATAATTACATATATATAATGGATATATATGTAATATATTACATCTAAATTATGTATATAATTCTGGAATTATAATATATATATCTCTCATATTGTTTTAATTCCATTAATATGACAAAAAATGAAAGTAGCGTTCATGCGTACGTACAACCTACCGTCTCCATGAACAGTGCTTCTAATTTTTTATCTACAAATTCTATGTAATAGTATAAAATGAATATATATTGGATATATATTATATTTAAAACATAAATACTATTCTGGATATGATGTACCTATAACTACATGGAAAATTCTTTTCCAACAAGTTCGATTTTTACTCATGTACCGAACATCGACAAAAATGTCTGATATGAACTCACTTTATTTACCAATTATTATAAACTTATAATATGTGATATTAACTGAATAATAATATTTAAAAAATTTCCTTAAGAAATAATAAATTGGCTAAATTTTATTATTCAGGAGATTAAAGAACGATCGAGTCATGTCAGACACGAGGTAAGGGATCCTACCCCTCTCTTTCTTTTTAAGTACACTCTTTTATGTAATTCCTTTTAAGCTCATCTTTATTATGGTTGGGATGTTCATTTATATTACTATTATTGTAATTTTTATGTTAATATGATGAGAGACCCTATTTTCTCTCATCAATCCATTTTTGGAAGTTTTGAGTGGCGCCGTTAGTCTGCCGAATTTTCGTAAGAAATCCAACCTCTCTATTTCTTTTTAAGTACTCCCCTTTATGTAACTTCTTTAAATCTCCACTTTGTTATGTTGGGGGATGTTATTTTATATTCCTCTTTCTGTACATTTTATTTTAATATGATGAGATACCCTATTTGATCTCAGCAATCCATTTTTTGGAAGTTTTAAGTGGCGCTGTTAGGCTGCCGAGTTTTCGTAAGGGATTTTTCATCTCACTTTTATTCCCATGAGATTTATTCTACATTTTCCGCAATTTACTTTGATTGGTATATGTACTGCCCATTATTCTACTCTTTGTGTAATATAGTTTCATTTATGAGTATTTACATCAATGTTGTATTGTCCTTTTTTCATGGGGTGTATGTTTCGAAAGATACCCAAGTCGGTAAGGGAACCTTTCACCCTCCTCTTTTTAAAAGACTACTTTTTTGGGTCTTTTAATTTACATATTTTAATGTTGGGATGTGTTATTCTATATCCTTATTGATGTAAATTTTATGTCCAAGTGACGAGATACCCTTTTTATCTCTCATCAACTCAGTTTCTAAATTTTGAAGTGACGCCTTTAGGCTTTCAAATTTTTGCAAGGGAACTTCTTAACCCAATTTTGATTCTTTGGGATAAAATTGTACCCTTTGAATATGTCATTATATTAATATGTGTGAATGATCTATGATTGTTTTACACTCAATATCCACTTATATTTGTTGTATTCATTTGTCACACATAATTACATAATTGATTTATCCTTAATCCGAGGATACCGTCTTTGTAAGGGACTTTGTCTCAATCTCATTTCATTGAGGCATAGTTTGTTCTAATAAAAGGCTTTCTTTTATACGATGTATGAACACATTTTAATTTTAATTTTATTCAAAAGTAATAGTTTTATACAAAGCATTTTACTAAACGACAAATAGTATGTTTCTTTTAACGTACGTGGTGACAACGACCTTTCCGCTGCCGCGAGTATTATTTGATCTTTGGCTTCCTCAACAAGCCGTAATATTTTTTAAAAGTAAATAAATACCATATACTCTTTTATGTATTTTGGTATTAAAAATGGTTTTGATAATGGATTTGTTAAGTCAATATATTTAAGTGATATATTGTGATTTAAATATGGAAATGTTTTCTTTCATTTATAATTGTTTTATGTATTATGATTTTGTAATGGTACTTGGACATTTTTCGGGTGGTTACGTGATAGAACATATGCCGGGTGGTGCCGTGAATACCAGGATGGGTGGTAACGTTATAACCTCCAATGCATTGGGTATGGAAGTCGGCCGTATGGCTATTCCATTAAGTATGTGTGGAAGTCGACCGTATGGTTATTCCATTTAAGTATGTTTATGTCCCAAGTTACCTTTATATGTTATGTGATATTTATATGGGTTTTATGGTAATATTTTGGTTACAAAAGGGTAAGTAATGAACTTTTATTCAGTGAAGAGTTTTTACTACTTCATAAAGGTGGAAAGTATTACTTTGATAAAGTATACATGGTTTACTTGTTGTTTTGAAAAACTAAAAGTTTTCATTCATTGTGTATCCCTTACTGAGCTTTTTATGCTCACCCCATGTTTTTGAAATGTTTTTCACAGGACTTAATGTGGAATAGGGTCAAGGATGGGATCAAGGTAAAGTCATGCTACCCAAAACATGGAACTAGACATGTTTCTTTTTAAGAGTTTTTATTTTATGGAAACTTAGTAGAAGTTTCTACTTTGTAATCTTTTGAGATGTAATAGTTATGACCTAATTCTCTAAAACTATAAACCTGAAAAGATCCTTAATGTGAATTATTCATTTAATTCAATATTAAGTAAGGTTTAAGGTCGAGGCCTTATATATAGAGTGTTAGATTATGAAGGAAAGTCTAAAAGGTGGGGATTCCCTTCTAGTTGAACTGTTGGTGATAATGAAATTGTTTATGTTCATGGCTGTGTTGTGGTTTCAGTAGGTGTACAAGAGGAGTTGATACACGAGTTTCACACATTGAAGTGTGTAGTGCATCCTAACATGACTAAGATGTATCATGATCTTTATAGGAAGTATTTGTGGCTAGGAATGAAGAAAGAGGTTGTGGGTTTAATAACATGATTCCTTACCTGTCAATAGGTTAAGGCTGAGCATCAACACCTAGGTGGTTTGTTATATTCATTTCTCATTCCATAGTGGAAGTAGAATAAAGTAATGATGTACTTTGTAGTGGGTCATCTAAGGATTCCTCAAAAGAGTGATGCAATATGGGTGGTTGTAGATCGGCTGACTAAAGTGAATCAATTCTTACCAATCCAATATAATTCCATAGTTGATTAGTTGGGTGAATTATATGTTCGAGAGATCGTGTGGTTTCATGGTGGACCGAGTACTATAGTTTCAGATAGTGACCCACGTTTCATATCACGCTTCTAGAAGGGATTAAAGATGGGGCTTGGTACCCAGGTTATTTTGTGTAAGACTTATCATCCATAGATATATGGGTAGTCAGAGTGTATGATTCAGGTATTAGAAGATATGTTGAGAACTTGTGTTCTGGATTTCATTGGTTCATGGTAAAAACACTTATCTCTTGTTGAGTTTTCCTACAACAATAGTTTTTAGGCTAAAATTTAGATGGCACCATTTGAGGCACTCTACGGGAGACCGTGTAGATCTCTGTTGTGTTGGTTAGAAGCTGGGGCCTGAGATTTTAGGATCACGTCTCATGCAAGAGATGTCAGAAAAGGTTTGATTGATTAAAAAGCGCATGATAACTGCTCAGAGTAGGTAGAAGTCAAATGTAGATCAGCGTCGTAGACCTTTTGAGTTTTTGGTGGGAGATAGTGTGTTTCTTTGAGTGCATCCAATGTTGGGTCACCGTCAAATTCAGAAACAGAGCTAGTTAGCAACCAAGTATGTGGGACCATTTGAGATCATGGAGAGGATCAGAGTAGTGTCTTACCGATCACCTCTTCCATAATAGTATTATGGAATGCACAATGTTTTCCATGCTTCACAAATCCGATATTACCACCCCGATCCATATCATGTGATTGGTGTGGAATATGTTGAGCTTGAGGATGATGCATCCTTTGAGGAGAATTCAGTTTTTATTGTAGATCGTATTGAGAATGTCTTGCGAGGCAAGACTGTGACCTTGGTTTGAATTTTATGGAAACATGGTAAAGTTCAGGAAGATGCTTGGGAGTGAGAATCAGATATATGTGCCCAGTGGTCTGATCTCTTTTCTTTAGAAACTAAATAATTCTTGGGAAGAGTGGCTTGAGGATGATTCGTTATATGGTGTAGAGGTTGTAAGATCTCAGAATTCATGAAGGTATGTATTTTTTTAAAATTTTGGTTTCAATCTCTTGATTTGGGTTAATGAGATGTTTTCCCAGATGTGTGAGGGGCCTAGGGGGTGTTCCATGGGTTCGGGATATGAAAGGAAGGAAAAACGGACCAACCTATGCAAGGAGCATGGTTTGTGCATGGTTAATTAAACTGTGCGGCCTGTATAGGAAAACCGTGCAATCTTAGACAGTGGTGTATTGCACAACTGGTGCACAGTTTGTCAAACCATGCAGCCTACCTAGGTAACCGTTCGACCCAACTTCCCTTGGAAAGTGGACCGTACACGGTTGATGAACGATTTCGAAAATTGTGCGGCATAGTAAAGTTGGAAAAAATTACAAAATTGCCACCTCGGGTTTTTATGTTCTAACTCTGGATTCTTTTCCATTTCACCTCTTACAACCCTAAGGATGAACCCTAATGACCCAAGCTTCCAAGAGGAGATTATCCTTTGATCCAAAGAAATTTGGAGGATCATTGGTTGTAGATCGAAGCTTCGGGTAATTCTAATCCCTCTCTTGATTTTCTTTTGGGTTTAGGGTTTTCATCTTTCTCTCATCTCCATCCGAAGCCCTAAAACCCCCATTTTCTAGTGAGACCTAGGTTGAGACTTCAAAGGGTTGTTGAATTGGGATCTCAGGCTACGATTGAGAGTGTGCTCTTCAATGGATTCGAGGTAGGTGGTCTATATGTTATATCACATAGTTTCATTGTAGATTTGTGCATGTTCGGTTTTGTTCTTGCACTACTGAAGTTTTGATTTTTTTGCAACGAAATCCCATTGCAAATAGTTCTTGTGACGGGAGTCCATCACAAATAGTATGACACAAAATACGGTGTCACAATTGTGGTTAATTGCGACGATCCTTTGCAAATAACCGGTGTAATTTTAAAAAAACATTTGCCACAGATGTATATTCTGTCATAAATCATAGTTTTTTTAAAAAATTAAAATAAAATTAAAATAAAAAAATTGAAATTAATTAAAATTGATTAAAATTAATTAATTTTAATAATATATATATACATATATAATTTAAATTTGAAAAAAAATTAAAATTAATTAATTTTTTTTAAAAAATATATAATTAAAATTAATTAAAATAAACTAAAATATTATAATTCATTTAAAAATTTATGATTAATTAAAATAATTAAAAAATTAAATATATTTAAAAATAATTAAAAAGTTTAAAAAAATTAATAAAAGTTAAAATATTAAAATCATTAAAAAATAATTAAAAAAGTTAAAAATATTTAAAAATCATTATTTTTTTTAAAATTAAAAATAATTACAAAATGAAAAATAATTTAAAAATTTACAAAAAATTAATAATTTTAAAAAATTACGTATCATAAAAAAATATTAAGATGATTATAAATCATTAAAAATAAGAAAAAAATTACAAATAATTTAGAATAATTTAAAATAATTTAAAAAATTAACATATAATTTAAAATATTTATATATACTTAAAAATATTGGAAAATTATAAAAAAATAAATACATTTAATAAAGTAAAAAATTATTAAAAAAATTATAAAATTTACAACTAATTACAAAATTTACAAATAATGATTTTTTTAATAAAGTACAAATTATTAAAAATATCAAAAAAATATCAAATTGTTAAAAAATTTAAAAATAATTAAAAAATTTAAAAAATTGAAAATCATTAAAAATATCAAAAAATTACAAACAATTTAAAAAAATTACAAATAATTATAAATATTAGAAAATTAAAAATAATGAAAAATAATTATAAACAACTACAAATAATTAAAAAAATTAAAAATTTAAAAATAATTAAAAATTAAATAAAAATAAAAATCATTATAAATATTAAAATAATTAAAAATAATTAAAAAGTAACAAATCAATAAAAATATTCAAAAAATTACAAATAATTGAAAAAATAAAAAATAATGAATAATATAATTTAATATAAATTAATAAAATATATTTTTAATTACTAAAACTGTGAAAGTTATAGAATTTTCAATTTTCAGGTCATATTAATAACGAATTTGTGTAAATCATGTCTAAGTAACAATTAAATTTGTTATTGCTAATGACCTGAAAGTTGACAGACTATTTCATTTTCACTTTTCTAATAATTTATAATAATTAATCCACACACACACATACAAATATAAAAAATTAATAGGGAATAATAAACAAGGATAATTAAAGCCGGATCTATAAATTTCTCAACCTAGGGTTAGCTAAAAAATAAACCATGTAATAAAATGCTCAACCTAGGGTTTTCCAAAAATAAATAATAATAAAATTTCTTCAATCATAAATACTACCAACCCTAAATACCAAACTATTATAAACATCCATAATATTTCAACAATCATCATATTTCAAATAATAATATAAAATAATAAAATTATAACAACCCTAAACACAAAAAATACTATATTAAATCTAAAGACCAAATAATGACCAAAATACCTAAAATCAAATTAAAACAACTAATTATGAACTAGAACAGTTAAATAAGGAATAATAAATTTATATTAACCCTAAATATCAAATAAATTATAAAAAATAAAAATTTTTAAACCTTGGTTTTCACCAAAATATTATTTACAACAATGAACCAAAATATGAAAATATAATGGTGGAGAAGAGAAGCAGAGTCTTTACCATGAAGATGTGAGCTGAAATCAGCAAGAAAAAAGAAGAAACATGTATGAGTTGAGTTGCACAGAGTGGGGAGACCCAAGGCAGTGCTGCATTGCGGTTGTGCGGGAGAGGGACCGACGGGGCGGTGCAGTGGCATGACAGAGCGACACAATGGAGCAATGCGATGGAGTAGTTCATCACCATTGAGGAGGTTATGAGTCACGGTGGGTGTGTGAGAGAGGAGGAAGAAGAGAGTAGGAGGAAAAAGGGGTCACGTAGGTTAAATGAATTTATTATTTGCGATGGACTATTTGCGATGGAATTAATTCTATCATAAATAGTCTTTTGGTGAAAAGTATTTGTGATGGGAATTGAATTCTGTCAAAAATACTTCTAATATAATGGGTATTTGTGATAATATTCAAGGTACTTCGCAAATTCCCATCGTAAATGAGTTCGAAACTAGGCGGTGGGAGTTCTTGCCAAAACTATTTGTGACGGAAAAATTTCTTCCATCGCAATTAGTGATTATTTGCAATCGAATAAGTGTTTTGTTGCAAATAGTTCGAGTTTGGGGACTATATATGATAGGTCACTTGTCCATCACAAATAGTCCATTACAAATAATGGAATTTCTATTAGTGTTGGAAATCTCTTGTTGTGTTCTTGATCCCTTTGGTGAGGTTTGGGAAAATGGGTGTCGAAATGATGAATAGAAACAATCATAGTCCCCATGGGATGCATCTAGGATGATTTGACCTATTTAGGGCCACCCATGGGGTGTGTCGATATTCACAGACCTAAGAATTAGTTAGGTAAGTTCAAGGTCATTGTGTGACAACATAGAGACCTTATTGAGTATGTTGATGTGTTTAATGGAAGTCAAAATGGAAGATGGGTAATGTGTCTAGATTTGGTAATGAAATAAAGGGTTGTTTGACATGGAATGAAAATGGGTTAATTAGGTTAATTGGGGTTGTGACTTGTGTCTTATAAATTATGATAGAAATGACTATGGGAGTTAGTGCATAAGAAGCATATAATATATTAAATTGGAAATGAAATGTGAAATGAGAAATATGTTAAATGGGATTTCATAAGGGAATTGATGGATATGTGAAATGGTTAGATATAAAGGAATTATTAAATATTCTTAGTGAGCTAAAAATGGACATTTGGAATTGGACTAAATGGGATAAGAAATGTAAATGGAAAACGTGTTAATGGGTTATGGCATAATATTAATTCCCATGTTAATTTTTATGGATAATTATTTTTATATGTATTGTTTGTGTTTGATTGCGATATGGTTATGTGTGGTGAATGGATAAATAAGCATGTGCACCAGTCTTGGTAGTTCAGGGTATTGATATGAGCTTATATGCCCACAAGCCGAGTTAGACCAAGGCTCTAAACTCCACCCCTCAATGAACAAGTTAGCAATGGGGATGAAGTTCAATTCCCCTAACAATTTCATACCACTCAGAATGAGGATTAGGGGTGAGGATATTGTATTAGATGTGATGTGTTATCCCTAGTGAGATAGGGACTTGGATTTTTCCTATATGCATTGCAATTGATGAGCATGCCAAATCCATTAGACACATGAAAAAAGTGAATTAAGCACTAAGATGTTATAAGCATTGAATCCGGATTTAATGATGGAATAACTTAGAGGGAACTTTATTACTGATGGCTAATTGAACTATATTTTATTTACTTTTAATTATTTAATACTTTCATACACTATCTATTTAGACTGGATATTTTTTAAACACCATTGGTGGTGGCCCACTGAGTTGTACTCACACCCTACTTAGGCCGCTATTGGGTACCTGAGTAGATTTCATGCTTGCAGGTCAGGATAAGGGCAAGTGACCTATTATTGGGAGTTAATTTAGGCATGAACATTTAGGTATGAGGTTTTGGACTTGGAGTCAGATCCATTTTGTGGATTTCGCTGCTATCTTTATTTTGGGATTTGTACACTTTGTACTATAGTATGACATGACATATTTATTGTTGGTTGTGGTTTGTACCCAGTTTTGGGAAACAGTTATTTATGCATGTTCATTGGATATACTATGTTTTTTTATGTTCTATTTATTTTCTATTGTGGATTAATCTGGTAAAGAGGGCATAGTCTTACCATGCGACTTTTAGACCCTCGCTACTAGTCGGTAACCTCTAGTGTACAAGGAGGCGCACTTGAGGTCATGTGGTGAACTGAATCAGGGCATTGGTTTAGTGGCTCCCATGACAGGAATTTTACACATAAAAAGTATGTCATGAAATTAAAAAAATGTATAGTATAAATTTATGACACATGAACATGGGTTAATTTATGCAGTGTATACCAAATTTAATATATACGGAGTACAAAATGTGTGATGATGACCATACATGACATGTAGTTTTGAATTTAACATAGAATTAATTAGGTATTTCATATTATTTAAACCCTATCACATGGATTTTTCTCTAGATACATTCTATAAAGTATTTTTTTAATACCATAATAAAATTATTTCTATATAAATTAATTATGTGGTGTCCAACCTAGCTTTGAATGTAATACATGTGGATATTTATAGGTTACATGATATGTATTCTAGTTACAAATTATATAATTCCATTCATCCCATTTTTATCATCATTATTTTCTTATTTAGTGTGTAATAAATTATCAATGTGTATTTCAACACATGATTCCTACGAAATTCCTAGGGATAACTATGTAGGACTACATGGTAGGTACTCTAACTAGACGATGTGTAATCCCAAAACCATGTGCCATATGGTCCTAGATAACACATGATGTGTAATTTCACCATGTAATCCTCCACATGAACAACCATTTATTACATAGATTTTCTTGGTGTGGTGAATTTGGATACACTATATGTTTAGTTTGGTCAAATTTCATGTAGTCCCATTTTATCCAACTATAATATCTAATACCTCATGATGGTTCTTCATATGTTATTTATACATTATCAACCTATTCTTAGTTATATGAATGTGAATGAATAAGATATATTTAGTTTTATATTAAATAATTAACAAATTGTAATTGAAAAACTAACAAAAAATATGTATACTGATCAATAAAATTAAATAATTATAAATTTTAACCTGACCTCTCTAATAGCACTTGAATGTTTTTTACGTAGCAGAAGCTAGTCTGGAACATGAAAAATTATGAGTTTTCATTTTATATAATTTATAATCTATAATAACGTGATGAATAATCATATTTTCTAATGAATATATCCAAACAAACTTGACAAAATAAATCCCAACCTAAAGAGAGTTACTTTTCCACATTAAATTTGTAATTAATTTAATAATAAGAATTTCCTACCTGAATGGCATGAAGTCCTTATTTTTATTTATTTTTTGTATAATACCCCTTTTAATGGTTGAAGGGGAACCCTTATATGACCCATAGGCCCAAGACATAAGTCCAATACACAACCCAATTCATGACCTTAAAGGCCCAAGACATGAAACACTAAAAAAACTGCCCCCAGCATCTATATCTTGAAGGAACCTAACTCCCCCACCTCACATGGATAATAGGCTAGTAATTCCCCATACATAGATGCATGGTGCTTGGTCTAGATGGAAGTTTTCATACCCTCTCATTCTTCCAATCTGGTTAGCTCTACTGTGGTGGTTTCTATTTTTTCTATGAATCCTCATCTGGGTCTGCTCCTATGTGGTCTACCCATGCTTCTTTGTATTTTCTATTGCATAAAGTCCATTGGTGTCTTAAAGGCCCTATATATTTAAGGACCTATGGCCCGAAGGTTTTTGGTGGCCGAAAGGCCCTGAGACCTGTAGGGCCAAACCGATGGCCCGAAGTCCCAAATCAGGTGAATAGTTCTATCTGCTATAGTGCTGAACAATACATGCTACAATACTACTATAGTACTTATATAGTGCCTAAAAAATCACCCCCACCTAGATTTGATCTTGGGTCTCTTGGATTCCAAGTCAAAGCCTCTACCACTCGGGTATAGGTTCGTTGGCACAATAATTTCCATGGTCTTAAATTTTTTTATTTGATGACTATATTGGTCATTGAAACTTCATTTGAGGTGTATTGTCATTTTTCTTATAGTATCTAAAGTATAATTCCTCTATCTTTTATCCACATGTGATCCTTGATCTCTAAATAAAAGCAATGTAAATCTGGGTTCTAGTGTAGATGATCAAATTTACTTGTGCTGTTTGTCTTTATTTCTACACAATCCTTTAGTATTTAATGAAATGTCTCTCTATTTCTATCATCATTTACAGGAAGTAAGAAGGTTCAAGAAATATCTCACACTTGAGAGGAACTCTATATATGTTCTTTATTATGATAATTCTTTAGTGAGAGGATGTGTTGTGCACAAAAAATGATTTTTACTATTATATAAAATGATATTAGTGGGTATATATAGATATAAGTTTTAGTATTGATAATTTTCACAAAATACCCTAATAAATTAATAAACCTAATATATACCCCATGTTAATAAAAATAAAAATAATATTATTATATAATGGCCCACACAGAATTTCACAAATAAATATCATTTTAAAAGTAATTAATTCCTTTTTATTAAAATGACATTGAGTGATTATATCATTTCCATCATCAGACATATAACTCAACAAGTCCATATTCCTTAACATTTACTTAACCTATAATAATAAATAAATATAATTCATTTGATATGTAAATAAATATTATATTCAAGGTCTTGTGAATAAATATTTATTTAAATTCAACTCACATATAAATATGGTGAATGAGTATTTGTAATTAATAAATCCTGAATAAATATTATTCTTTAGAATTGATAATAATATTTATTCCAACTATTAAATTCAAATAGAAATTAACTCAGATCAATGGAAACACTAAGTGTGTGACCCTCTAAGGATATTCCTTAGTGGCATTAAGTGGCCTTTCCTAAAGTCCAATATTATTATCTAACAATATGTAAAGTCAACCATAGAGGAAGAAGTTAATGTTGTAATGAAAACAACCACACATAAATTCCCACTATGTAATAATATCCATTTTCCTTTATATCTCATCAAAAAGGTTGCATACACATTTCATAAACCTACATACATAATATATATTTCTTTTACTTCCTGAAATGAACCCGTTAATCACCATGAAGATGAAATTTTGTTTGAAAGTTCCATTTCAATCAAAGGATTAAGATATCATCTTCTAGTCATGAAAGATACAAATTCCTTGTTGAGTTGTTCATTAATTCCGTATCGATCACGACACATGTAATATATCATACTTCCTAGTGAACATAGAGCATCACAGTTTTTATCAATACATAAAAGTATAGGACTCGTGACATGCATTAATAATAATATCAAGTCTAAGGACCAATATACACTTTCACCAATAGGAATATATAATAACAAATAAATATGAAAAATTACTTACAATCTTTCATCTTAGAGATTACCAAGTGATAAATTCATGAGATAAATCCTCATCCACTTATGAGAATCAAGTACTTGATAGTCTACATCATTTTTCCCATTATATGATTTTATTTTACCATACGACTTATATTTTATGAAATATTGTCATATTACTTAAATATTATTAGCATAATGGGTAAATTATTTAACCTTTTCATGTGAAAAATAATATGAAGTTATTAGCATATTAAATTTCACTTATAAGAACAATCAATATATAATAATAAATTTTTTAATATTCAAGTTTATGAATATATAGGTAATTTAAAGTATAAAGTTTTTATTTATAGGGGAACAACTCCAATAGTATTGTGATGAGGGTCTGGTGAAAGGATTTCATGCCATGATACTTAGGGTTATACTGTGAAGCCTGGTACAATAATGGGATATGGACCATGAAGTGCCTGACCACGTTGTGAGGTGGTGCTGGTTGGGTTATTGGGTTTTTCCTGGGTATGAGGAATTACACCATGACTAGAGAAGATATTCCATAAAATTAACCTAGTTAGGGGTGTTTTTCTATGAGGTTCGTTGGTGGTTCTATGAGGCAATTAAGGGATGATGTTCTGGTTTTTCTCTAGAGCAGGGAACTGTGTTAATATTGAAATGTTTATGAAAAAAGGGTAACCCTGACATGGGTGTTGTTCCATGACCATTATAGAAACATCTTAATTCATGTCTTTTACATTTTTTTGTTTCAATTAAATTAACTTTAAAATGGTTAAATATTAAAAAAATTTAAGAATCCATCATTTCCCAATAAATATGTTTTTATCCCCTTATCCTTGGGTTTATCCTCTTCCAAACTAGGATCTTCATTTTTGATTGACTGAAACCATGTTCTGTATGTTGTAGGAGGTTACCTTTGGTAAGTCTAATACTCCTATTTGTTTTATTCTTTTATTTTATCTTTATTTATTCATATTCTATTGTAAAATCCTAATTCTGGGTGTTTTGTAAAATTTTGAAGAAACCTATGATCAAAGCCAAATTGTTTGATGATTATTTGTGATCAAGATTCTAGTATATTGAGATAGGTGGTCTCTAACTATTTCTAGTGGGTTTTTCTTATTTATTAGGATTTTTTTGATATGAAATCATAATAATCATGTGTGTTTTTACCTTTTAATAGTTTAAAATGGGATTTATTAACTTGGGAGTCGGAAAGGTTCACTCGATCCATGAGTGGTCTGTCATGGGTTGTGATTTCTAATAAATAGACACTGATGGTGGTGTTACAAAGATAAATGTGTTAATAAATTATATAGGGAACCTATAAAGGTGTCTTAAACCAAGTTGTGACGTAGTGGACCTTTATTTGGTGCCCTTGAATTCCTTATGAATTGAAAAGTGGATGATACAAGGATAACATGGAGTTAACCTCATATGAAATTGTAATTATGAAGATGTTTTGTGTGTGACCAACCTAAAGTAATGTGTATACTGAATTTGGGAGAGTTTTTATTTTCTGTTAACCCTTGATATAAATTCATGTTTATTGGAAAGTTTTATTATTCTTATTATATTGTGAAAAGTGATGAAATTATATGAGTGTTGATGTATGATATTTTATATGAATATGATCTTAGAAATGGTTTGAGTCTATTTCCAACCCAGATATGTGGTTAATTCATGGTTGAGTTAAATTTCAACTTTGAATAGTTATGTGATACATGTTTGGTTTAATTCCAATCATTTATGGATGTATGATTTGGGTTGGGTGTAATACAAAAAATGTATATGAATATTTTGTAAGGGGGTTGAGTGTAATGAAAACTATTATACAATTGAGATATGGGTTAGGTGTAACATAAACCATGTATGAGTTATATGGAATGGGTTGGGCATGATGAAAACCAAGGATGGATTGATGATACAAGTTGGGTGTAATGACAAACATAGATATATTTATGGTTTAGGTTGGGTGTATTACCAACCAGGGTTGATTTATAGGGAAGAGTTGTGTGTACATACTACCATTCCATGTCAGGTTCCATAGTTGGGTGTACATCCAATTGGTGATCATGGGGTTGTGAGATGATATTATGGAAAGATTTTTTACTGACCCTTGATTATGAAATTTGACATGTTCAGTATTGGCACTGGAATTGGATAAAGATGATATGGTCAATCTTGTGTGTTATGATGGAGCATAATTACTCAATGAGCATTATTTTATTTTACTTTTCTTATGTTTACCAAATCTTATTATCATGAACTTACATATAGTGTATATGTTTAGGGACTCCATTGGTGGTAACCTTTTGAGATGTAATCACACCCTTATTAGGTTCCTAGTACTTGATAATACTTTATGTTTCATGAACTAGGTAATGGAAAGGGACCTACTACTATGGATGGATGAACTGGAGGAGCTTGGTTGGAGTATGGATGTGGGACTGGGTAGAGACTTGAAATGAAATTTTATAGTAGTCTCATTTCATTTGTTTATTTTTGGACCTTGTTCTATACTACCTTCCCATGAGTAGTTCTATTTATCCTTATATGACTATGTGAAACTATAATTTTCCATTTAATTATGGTATGGGTTATATTGTTTACTTTTTTTTGGATTTTAGTTGTGATGTCTACTTTCATTAATGTCTTATATTGTGATGAATATTTATATATTTATTATACTATTATTTTTTGTTATCTATAAAAAGGAGGGTATGGTCTTCCAATGACATACTTAGACCTTCATGGTTAGTTGGAAATATCTATTGTACAGGGTGAGGGGAATGCTTTTGGTATGTGGAACCCGGTTTGGTTACGGTGGAGGTAAACTAGACTGGGGATTCTACATACATATATTTCTATCTTTTCATGAATAATATTATTCTATTAATGTTTGGTCTTGTTATTATTTTATTATGTGTACTAAATTATAATGAACTCTTTTATTTTTTCCCATGGAAAGAGTGTAATCCATTTATTAGGTTGATATATTTGATTGATGAATAGGCCTTTAACAAAGGGTCCTACAGTAGATACTGGGATGTGCACTAAGGTTCCTGGAATCCTATAGAGCCCCCCTTCACTAAGATATTTTTCCTCAATTATAATTATATACTCTCCTTTCCTAAAATATATAAAACAATTTTACTTAGTATAGAACATGTAGTATTAATGCACATTTTCAATATTGGTTTAAAAATGATGATGCAATCCCACTTCTTAGATCCAAAGCATGGACTCAAAGAAGGTATAAATCCTCATGGTGGTACATGAATTATAATTTTTTTTTGACTTTTATTTAGAGATCTTTGATACACTATATTTTTTTTCAATTTTCAAGAAAATTTATATATTTGTATGTATTTAGGTATGAATATAAATTCCATAGAAACACCCTATATGTGTACCTAAGTGGGTATGAAATTTATTTATAAGTATTTCAAGTATGATCAACTATATGGATACATTCTTTGATAATTTATGAACTAGCTGAGAGTTGGTGTCACATTAGTAGGCCTTGCCTCCACCAAGTAATACTGTATTAGAGGCCAACATGGGTAGGAAGAGTATTTAGAACATTTCTATGTCTATTTAATTTTATTTTTTTCAAGTTATTTTTTCATTTTATTTTATCTATGGGAAAATTTAGTTTTGTTCTATATTTATATTGAATAGTTATATAGGTATATCGAGTAATCCTTGGCATACATGCTATTAATTTATTTTTTATAAATGTTTGATATATGGATGGGTCATATTAGATTTTTGGAAGAATATAACATTGAACTATATTATCATAAAAAGAGAGTAAATCATTCCCCAATGATTAAATAAAACCATCAGATCTAGTCACTAACCCCTGAAAAACAAGGAATGTGCTTGGGGTATCTAGCAGTCTAGTTTGGGTCACTTAAAGATCTAAGTTGCATCATTATATGCCTTTTATAGATTCTATTATTGATTGGTGATGCATTACGATGTCTATTTATTGCATATAAAAACTTCCCTTATAATATGGGTTGGTTGTATTGAGATGGTATATCTAGTGAGTCCCAAAATGAAAACATATTTGTAGGAAATTAGGATTCACACTTTGGGATTAATATATATTCTTGGAATCTTATATTTTCTTGACTGTTTTGATATTAGTTATGAGGTTTTAGTGATACTTCTAAGGGAGATCAGACATGAGTTTTGATTAGTGTATATGATAACCCTTATGAAGGTGTGATACCCATTATAAATACCGAGTGGTAGGTGGGGGAATTCAAATTCAATCACGAGGTTAATATTTCCATGTTATGGGTTTAAACCAATATTTTTTTACTGGTAGATGGTGATGGGTTTTGTGAGATGGTATTAGGTTTGTTATGGTCATCGATTGAGGATGAGATATTAATATAAGATCACATAAGGTTCCCTCCTTAGTGTGAATGATTTTTTCTAGTGTGAGATAGAGTGATTAGGAACATATCCTACTAGGAAACAATTCTATTTTTATAGACATCAAATACATTGTGGATGTTTAAGATGAATTAATTGACCATAACATGACACTAATATGGAGGAAACATCTAGTATGGACTTAGGGATCACATTAAATCTTGAGTAAACCATATCATAACTTCTTTATGAGGTTATGTGGATGGATAATTTTACACATAGTTGATGATGAATCCTCACTAGTAGTGATCTTACACATAGGTGATTATATGTGGTGAAATAATGGTTTTGGTTTTAGGAGAGATAGAGAGAGTGAGTGAGACCACCGATCACTGAGATATTACCTACCTTAGAGGAAGTTTTTATTCCTTCAGACTTCACCATGACAAGACCATGGCCATGAAACACAATATGATGTTGATTATGATAAATACTAATGTTCAATATGATGGAATAATGTATATCCATAGTTGTATCATCATACAATGGGATCCAAACCTTATTATGATATAAAATATGTAGAATAGAGTAGAAGATGCTCAATGGGTAGTCTGAAATATAGCACTGATGTGAAGAAATTACATGATACAGAGAATAACATGATACATAGGATCTCTATTATTTCTTATAGTTGATCCCCATTGTTTTTTCCCATTGGTTTTATCATATGATTGGTTTTCAATTTTTATTTGTTACTTTGGGACTTTTTTTCTGCCTACTTTTTTGCAAACATTTGATGATTTTATTTTGATGGTTGTCCTCTATTTATTTAAATATTGTTAGATTTCTTATTTTAATTATTATTTAACAAGATATTTTAGATTTTGGTTATTGATTTCAAGTAAGATGATAAATGGGTTTGGCAGGTATCTTATGAGTGAGAGTTATTCTAGATATGAGATGAGAACACTTGATGATCATGTCTAATGTGACAATAGTGTATGAACTTATAGTATCTCAGGGCATTATCTCGATAGGTGTGTCTTCAATGACTGGTAGGTTAGAGCTAAACAATGGTTGGTTGGTGTGTATCCTTGGGTGTGAATGTGTCATATAAATCACTATAGAATGAAATTATGATGGAATTTCATGAGAATGCACATGATATATGTTTTAGGTGGTTTGAGTGTCACTCAACCCTAAATTTCACATATATATGATTGATCACTATTATTCTGGGAGTTGAGTTGAGAAAGGGAATCCTACAAGGTCATTTAACTCACTCCCAACCTGCATACAAAAAATGGGTTTAGATGTATATGGGTAGGATTTTTGTCCATTATAGTCTTAGGTACCCACTTGGAGCTAGAGTGATGGTTCATGATGAGTAGTGTTATGGTGTATGATGATTCAATAGGTGAAAATGTTAGTGTGGTGAGGGTGGACAATGTAATTTTATTTTTTTAAATTGTATAACATATGTATTAGCCAAGTGACCACATTTATTGTTATTTTATTTATGTATTTCAATGTTTATTTTTGGATTCTATGTTTTATATACGATGAATATCATATAAAATATTATATTTTATCTACTAGATTTTGAGAGACTACTTTTGGATCCCAATTTTATTTCCATAGGTCTAGTATGTTTGATATATAAATAGGTCTTGTAAATTTTTTGATATATCCAAGCATGAACCTTATTATTTATCTAAGGGAATAGTCTCCCCATATTTAGATTAATCTCTCATCACTAGTTGATTAACAATGGTGTACAAGAGGCACATCTGAGTTCACATGGAAGCTTTGTTTCTGGGTCAAGGTATATTAAAAATGGTATTAGAGCATGTTTAGTGTCTATAAAGAGTCACTCATAGGTGGAGGTAGGATTCCAGGAATTTATAGGTATACTAAAAGTATTCCTAACAATCATGAATTTGGTTAAAACTCATGTTTCTAGGTAATTTTTAGTGTTCTGGGTAGGCATCTAGGCTTGAGTGAGGTTTTGGTTTGAGTATTCTAAGTAAATAATGTATATGAGTTATAAAGATCAATGAGGTCAAAACAATCAACCTCTATCCTTCATTATTCTTACCTATTTCATCCAAAGAAATTAAAAATAGGCAATTTTGAATCCTTCCCATTACCTATATATAAGATGATTCATAATAGTTATCCAGTACCTAGAAACTATAACAGAAATGAACAATCCATCAAAAACATTAGAAAAATCACATTTGATTCAATCAATAATCTATTTACCTAGAACAAATAAATACACTAAACCTTACCCAAAGGTACTCATAAATAAGAAATTTAACTACATATCTAAAAAGTTATCACTTTTAAGAAATTATATTTAATCCAAGGACATGCTAAACCAGCTCATAAATCCTAAATGACCCATTTGGGTATAATAGAATATCCAAACTCAAGAAGGTAAGTCATATCTATAGACAATAAAACTCACATAGATTTGATACAAAACAAATCATACAAGACATACAAGTATAAAACCCTACTCCACTAAGATTTAACCCTCCATACACCAAGGAAAATTACTATACCAACTGAGGAATTACCTCCAAATTACATTTCTACCATTCAATAATACGTAACATTCAATAATATCATTTAAAATACTTGGAAAATAAATTTTAGGGAAAACCATTCTCACCTTATTTGTAAATCCTTTGAGTTTCCCCCAAATACACTACTCATAAATTCATGATTCTAATTTCAAAATATTTTAAATTAATAATTTATAAATCATATCACAGTGAAAATATTTGAATTTTAAACCTTCCCATTCTGTGGTCTTGAATAAAAATATCATGTTTAATACTAAAATCCTAACACCATGAGACATATCACATTCCCAAAAAATAAATTTTCAAAACAATGGTTTAGATTATATGAAACAAATCACATTGATTTCACTTAAATCATTCATCTTGATATATTTTAATTTTAAAAAATTAGTCCCAAAAAAATATTTTAATACCCTTGTAAAACAACTTGAAATTATGAAAATACTATTTTCTACAATAATAGAATAAATACATCCACTATTATTTTTAAACCAAAATTCACTTCCACCATTAATTTACAAATTTTACTGAGGATAGGTGTGTTGTAGGGACCTTAGAAAACAAATTTATGAACCCAAGTAAGATGTATAAATAGTTGTACTTAGGCTGTCTCTAGAGAGTGGAGAGTTATGGGTATGTTTTATTCTTGTATTGGGTTTTCTTGTATTGTTCATACATCATGATAGAAGAATTATTAAGGCATTCAAACATTTTTAAGGGTATTATTGATTTACATAATACCTAAAAAATGTTTAATATTAATTAATATTCAATAATAATTTATTTTATTTTTTCTCAAATAGACTATTATTGAAAATAAAATTAATTCGAATCAAAGTATTTTTTTATCAATATGATCAATTGATTAACTATAATTGGTCGATAATTATAGGAAAATAGATTAATTGTTTGGTAATGAAAAAAAATCTTTTAAAAAATAGTTTTTAGTCATGGAACATCATATATAAAACTATTTCATTAGTTGATTTTAGTTGAAATAGATATGAAGATTGTGGTTTTTTAAATGAAATGGATTTTGGAAATCGAGGTTTTAGGAAAATTCATGAAGGTTATTTTTCCAAAAAAATATTGACAAGGTCATGGAAATGTAGTTTTATGTTTTTACCTAGAAAAAATTTGGGTTCCAAGGGGGTTTTAAAAAAAACTCTATTGTGTTTTCAATGGGTGAAGTGATTTGTGTGATTTTCAAAATAGAAAAACAATGGTTGTAAAACTGGGTTTATTAATTTTAAAGAATAGACTGGGAATGGTTTAAAAGAGTCCATCTGAGTATTTTGAATAGGATTTGTAGATATATTTTTGATACATATACTATGAGTGATCTAAAAAATTTGTGTATTTTTTGCTCATGGAGTAGGTTTTTTGAGTGATAATCAAGAAGCCATGGTTAATGTGTATACTATAGAAACTTTGATTGACAATTTTTTCAGGATTGAGAAGTGGGTATTTTGAGTGATATGTAATGAGAGATTTGGGAATTTTTGGTTTTATAGTTTGGACTATTAATTTTTAATTTTGGTAGATGAATCCTATCGTGGGGAGAATCGTTACATTAATTAGATTTTTGGTAGTAGCTCTTTCCTGGGAGCACCATAAGGAAAACATTAGGTACACCATATGTAATTGAGAATGAAGAGTTTGTTAGTGAACCATCTATGTGTTATATTTTAGATAATGAGAAATGTTATTGGGTGATTAGAGTTTCATTACAATATTTTGATGAGTATTTTTTGGATATAATATAGTAGGGAAATTATGAATTGATGAATTGGATAGGTCGATATTTTTTAGTGAAGAATAAATTTTAATTTTTAAGGATTAAGATGAGAAGTTTGTAGCACCCTATGTTATTAGGTATTCATGGAGTAGGGAAAGAATCATATTTATGAGGAGTAGGATCTAGGAGATTTTTAATTTTTAGAATCATATAGAAAGGAAGGATGTTGTTAATAATTATTAGGATATTAAAATAAATGTTCAAGTATAGGAATTTTTTTTGAAATATTATAGGATTATTTTCTACAGATTTATAAAATTAAAGAAGAAAATAATTGGATAATGACTACAATTGGGTACTTATTATAGTTATACCATGTAGCTATGGGTCAGTTAGCGGTGTTGCACCACTATTTTCTACACCAAGTGGCTAGTGGGATTTTACTAGGTACTCTATGAAATATCGGGTGGCTAGTGGGAGCCACTAGGAACTCAGTGGTTCGCATGATGTTTTTTAGAGAGGTAAAATTAACATTACATGATTGAACCCCTTTAGTTTTTGAAATTAGGGGTTTTCAAGAGAGACTAATTCATCTCTTCCCCTCTCTTATTCACTTGGTTTCACCTTGATTATCCATGGATCCATAGTAAAATGGGGTGAATTTGGTTTTATATATTGAAGTTATGTATTCAATTTATTCTCCCTTTCCCCTTCCTCCTTCTTTGAATTTTATTTGGGTGATTAGGATAGGTATTTTATTATGTGATTTCACTTTATCATGGTATAATAACTCCATATAAAGTAAAATTCATGTGCGATGGATAAATAAGGCTTGGCGATAACTAGTTCATACAATTGGATATCATTTTAGTGAATAAAAGTTATCTTGTGAGTTTTTATTTTGATTTTGGGGAAATTGAATGAAACTAATGATTATTCATGTTAAAGGAATTGAGGTTATTTACAATGATAGGAGGGATGGAAGTCTGTTTTGGTCTAAACATTATTCTTAAGTTTGAGCATCATTATATTTCTTATTGAGTTTTTATGGGTTTATATCCATTATGGTATTTTTCCAATAATTTTTAGCTTAAGTTTTTGTGAAAATTTTAATGAGTTAGGTACTCAATAAATGATAAAAGTGTTCATTAATAATTTCAATATCAATTGAGGTAAGTGTAATTTACTCATTGATTATTTTAATGTTGTGATATCTGATGAATTCCATACTAGTTATTTTGTGTTTTTGGATGATTATTATTATTATGATAAATATTATTGCATGAAATATTGAGTCCCTATAAAATGGATTGTCCTCATGGTAACTTAATAGTCACTAAAGGTTCACATAGCTCAAACACACTTTTAGTTTGGTGTCACCTTAGTTAAATGAGTGAGGATGACCTATATTATGGTTTTATTAAGAAATTTGAGTATATGATTTACTATTGTTTGAGAAATATAATGGATTATTCTTTGACATGGTATTTTTAATGAAATAAATGGTTTTGAAATGGGATTAAAAAAAGAAAGGTGGTTTTATAATAAATTCTTTAAAATCAGATTTAAATAGAAAAAATAGGGGTTTAAAAGGAATGATTTGAAATAGAGGTTCTCATATTTTTTTAAGGGATTTTAATTTTTTTAAATATGACATGATATTTATTTTAATATTTTACAAATGAATATTTTTACGTATCTTCTATATATGAAAAAAGAGAGTGTGTTTTGAGGATTTTTTTTATTTGATTGACCTTGTGTAGATAGTGCCCCATTTTGAATGCATGTGTGTTTTAGTGCCCTATAGATTTTATAGTTACCTTATATAGACTCTCTTGTTGAATTATAATGTATCATAATATCTATTGGATTCGTGTAAAAACTTCTATTGTGTGATGGGATGTTTATACATGTTTTGTATGACCCACAAGTCCCTTTATGACCTTATATTTGTGGAATGTTGGAGGGGGGGGGTAACCTTTGGTATTGGGAGAGAGTAGAGGTATCTTGGAATTAATTTAATATTTGTATTTGAGTCGTAGGGTTTTAATGGTATTTTAATGGGAGATTATTCATAAGTTTTGATCTGGGTACTATTTGACCCTTAGGAAGATGTGATACACCATTTATTTACAGAGTTATGGGAAAGGGAGTTCACCATTTAACTAGAGGGAAGTATTTCCATATTGTGGGTTAAACACAATATTGTTTTTATTGATAGTTATGGATGGGTTTAGGGATATATTACTTATGTTGTTCATATCCTCAGGAGGTTCTGAGATATTGAGATAGAAGTAGAGCAGGTTCATTGGTGGATAAATAGATTAGGAAAATAGCTTTCTAGGAAATGATGGTTTTGTGATAGGCCTCAAATATAGAGGTGATTTCTAGGATGATCATAATGTTTTTAATATGACCCTAATAGAGAAGTGATGCCTAGAATAACCTCAAGGATCACATTCAAGTTTTATTAGAGTGTGACTTACCTTTTTTAAGAGGTCACATGAACAGATGTTGTACACATAATTCATGAAGGATCATCCCCAATGATTCTCCTCCCCATAAGTGACTGGATACATGATTTGTCTCTAAGTGAACAAGTGTGACACCACTGGTGGAAAAGATAGTACCTAATTTGAAGCAGGTTTGTCTTTCTCTATGATATACCATAATATAAACATTTCCATGGTGTATGAGATGGAGATAATGATATTTATGATCTATATTTTACCTAAAGAATCATTGTGTAACTATTGTTCCATATCATCATGCAGTGGAATCTAGCCTCTTTGTGACATGTGATGCTTGAGATTGGGGAGGTGTTACTAAATGGTTAGTTTAGAAGATATCACTGGAAAAGACCAATGAGATGAGATAGGGTATAAAAAAGAGATAATATTTACTTTATTTATTTTGGTTTAGACTTATTCTTAATTTTACTATTTAATTTATTATAATATTGGTGTTTAGTTGTTATTTATTACCTTGGTCCCACTTTTATTAACTTATTGTTTTCCTTTTCATTTGATGATTACCTATTGATGATTAATCCTTATTTCAATGATCATTGTCGTATTTTCTTTTATGATCATTATTTACCATAATATTTTAGGTTTTGGTCATTAAAAATATTTGAGATGATTTATGGTTTAGTTTAGAATCCCATGAGTGAGAGTTATTGTTAATTTGAGGTGATACCTATTGATGATCATGTATGATATAAAGATCATGATATCTTAGTGTGTGATCTGGACATGTGTGCCTTTGATGATTACAAGGTTGGACCATACCTGTAGTTGGGTACCACCAATGTGTATCCTTTTTTTGTGTGTTTCCTTGACACCACAATATCATGCATGTATAATGGTATAATATGAGAATTCATGAGATATAAGTTTTATTTGGGTTTATAAGAACTAAACATAGACTTATAAATTTATGTTCTTGATTGATAGCACTTAGCAAGTTAAGGCGAGCAAGGGAACCCTATTGGTTTGTTGAAATTACACTCTACTTGCTTACTCAAAATTAATTTCATGTTCAACTATACTTTATGATTAATATAGGTTTAGGTGTGAAATTAATTCTAGAGTAATAGTTTGAGGTAATACGTGTTATTGAGATCAAGGTTTCAATAGGTGATATTGTTAGTGTTAGGCTAGAGAACAATTTATGTTTTTTTATAAATTGTATAATATATTCTTGGAGACACACTAATTATTATTTTATTTATGAATTATGAAAATGTCTAAACTAAAATATTTTATATATGGATTCATACCATGTAGAATATTTAATTTTATATACTAGAATGTGATATGCTATAATTTTAACTCTATTTCATTTCCAAATGTTTGGTAGTTCAGATGTATAGATGGATTATACTAAATTTTTGGTAGATTTGGGAATGACCCTTATGTGTTATCTAAGAGCATAGTCTTCATATGTTTGGATTATTACCTCATCACTAGTCAAAAACTAATAAAGTATAGGGAGGCATGCCTGAGTTCATGTAACATTCCCTAGTTTTGTGTATGGGTTATAGGATCTTAGAGTGTAAAAGAGAAGAAGAATGTGAATATTCAAAAAGATAATGGGAGAGTAGAAACAAATAGAGAGAATTATATGAAAATAAGAAGAATAAGATTGAAAACCATTAAAATATATTTCTGAATTAGAAAGAAGAAGAATAAGTTCATTAACATGATAAATATAAATACCATTTCTTAACTAACAGTGATTTAGTATTTCTTTATGGGATTTTTTATGTTGATACATCACCATTTTATTATCCTTGTATGTATCCTAATACATATGAACCAAATAAAATCACCTATCACTTTCTATTATTTCTTTCATATATAGAGATTAATAGATAATGTTTACTACTAGTTATGGAATAAGATCATTGAAAGTGATTATTTTAATACTTTTATACCTTTATTCACCCCATTCTCAGGGTATATTTCATAATGTATCCAACATAAAACTTATACCAAAACTATTGGTTATTTTTCTAAGGTGAATTTCTCTCTTTAATGAATATAAAAGTGATCATTAATTATAAGAGAGTTCCAATATTTGATTAGAATAATTTATAATTATGCAATAATAAAATTAAATAATACTTATAATATCATGGAATTGATGTAAACACAACCATTATATATGATGTTGTTGTTGAAATAGAAAAAAAACACTCATGGAAAAAATAATAAGGAACTAGATATTGATGCCAAATGACTCAACAATATTTACCTATAATTTTCCAATACTATCTAACAGAAGGTCACATTGTGAATTTCCTTTCATTCTATTTGGAAGAAATTATTGAATATCTGTGACTGTGCTCTAAAGGTGAAAGAATAAATGTTTCACATACTTTGGAACAAATAAAAATATTTTATGATGCACCACATTAAAAACATTTATGAATTATTTGGTTGTGTAGACATGCATCGAGATGAAATTCATGGACATAGTGAGGCAATAAATATGTGAATATTATATTAATAAAGTTTAAACATTATTTCAATTCAATTTTTTGGTGATTTAATAACGAGATCCAATGAATATTTCCTTGAATGACTTATAAAACATCCTCACACCATACCAAATGAGAATAAATATAGATAATAGTATAAAAAAGTAGATATCAAGGTAAATTTATTTCAAAACCAAAAAATAAATTTATCATGGAGGTTAATATAGAATAAAATGTGTAACACCCTGAGATTTTATGAGAAATATTATTTTTAATTTCTTTTATGTCTTGTTTTGTACGCTACACCAAGATTAGCTTGCGCTATATGCAACACCGTATTAGCTTGCAGTATACGCAACACTATTCTTGGCTCGTGTTACACACAATTTCAAGTTCATTTTATTCTACGCTACATTAAGTATAGATTTTGTTTAATGTATAAATGAAATAAGTTTTGATTATGTTATATGCATCACCAAACAGAGCTTTCACTACACGCATCTTTGACTTGTCTTGCATTACACGCAATCAAGACCTTCCTCGATAGCTTGTGTAGTACGCAATACCGAGTTTCACTAAACGATATATTATTATAATATTATTATGAACTAGCCATTGTGAATAGTGATACCCACTTTTTGAAATTTTATAAATTTTATCCTTCAAAATGGACTTAATTTTTGGATTCAGAATATCGAAATTAGCCTAGGGTGAAATTTTGGTATTTTTCGGAAAACTTTCAATTTTTGATGAATAGTGAAAACACTGGGTTACTATTTAAAAATCGAATTTTTATTTAAATAATTATTTATTTTATTTATATTTATTTTAGGTAAAAATTGATACTTAATACCTATATAAGTTTAATGTAATTCATTGGATTCATTTTATAATAATTTTAGATTTATAAAAATTTTATTGAACTTTTCACCGTCTTTTACCCACCTCCTAGGAGAATTTGAAAATGTACATAAAACTTAATTTTACCGCTTCTGTGAATGGAATTCCGAAAAACTGAGAGAAATGGTTAATATCAAAGAGTAAAATGTGGTTCAATAAGATAAAAATGATTTTTGATGAATAGTAACTTTTTACTTTTATTTACCACTATTAAAAGTATATAGGGTAATTAAGGGTAAAAATGATATTATTATTAACCTAACACATGTCCTAATTATATTTGATAAGAATAATTAGACCATAAAAAACCTTTGGAATATAATATTATCATTTATGTCCATTTGGATTATATTAGGACATTTATTATTATTTTATTTAAAAAGAGTTAAAATAGTTAAAATCAAAGTTTAATGACTAAAACATTTTTAATATAGGGTTATAATTAAGATAAATTCGACTAAAAATATTAATTATAAAGATAAAAATATTTCCTACCCAATGGTATTTTATTTATAATTTTTAGACATTAAATAATTTAATTTATTTATGACACAATGATGATACAATAATTACCTTATTAATGAAATATTAACATAATTGATGTTATAAATACCCAAATAAATGTAATTTTAGACTTTATATGAATTAAACTAATTTTATAGGTTAATATGACATGTTAGTATTTATTTAATTAACGTTTTTTGAACTAATCATGCTGTTATTATTTTCACAAAAATCAAGTACCAAATAGTGTCAAAATTGACGTAAAATAGTTTTTAAAACAAATATTATATTATTAATTGTTATTTTATTCCTAAAAATATAAGGTTCATCCAAATGACTTATATAAGGATATATATATTAATAATGAACCACTTGGGGTTAGTGTGGCTTGTTATAGTAATTTTATTAACCATATTGTGTAAGAAAACAAAAAGACACGGTAAAAGTTAAATTATTTAACTTAGAGTTAAATCTAAATGATAAGGATAAAATAGTAACCTAAACTTGTCTAAAACCTATTGGTTGAGAGGATTTCGACCCATACCCACCTTATCTTCGAAATAAATCAATTTTGAGTTATTAAAAAACCTAATATGACTTTATTATAAAATAATATTTTAAGTTTTTCCAAAGGTGCCCCTCTCCTCCCTTATAAAAAGGGCACCCCTTCCCTCTTCTCTTCACACCCTTTTGAGCCTTGAAGCTCGGCCAAAAACTGCCCATTTATCTTATCCACTTCCATAGAAACATTCTGGAGGTTATTTTATTTTCAAAAGACTAACTCTACTACCTTAAGAGGAAGCTTAAAAGAGGTGCGTCGAAGAAGAGGTAATCTCTTCTTCTGATTCTCTCAAGTTTCTTTCTTCTTCTAATAATTCTTCTTTAGTTGTATCATTATAAAGTAATAACATAAGTATTAATTATATAATGATATGTTATTATAAATATTAAACAACCTTATTTCACCTTATATCCATCCTACGGAAAATGAAATCACCACGCGTGCGTACGTATGGAATACCGTCTCTACGCCGTGGTGTAATCTATTTTCAACCACCACCTTACTTGGATGGGTATAATGGTGTAAATAAATAACTATATATGATTATTTTAAAGTGATATTTATTCTGAAATATTATACATACACTTCAATACAATTCCACGATCATGGGAATGATATCATCGCTCGTGCATACGTACGGACTACCGTCTCCACGACGCGATGAGATTCATTCTCCATGTTAACCATTCATGAATGATTATAAAGTATATATAATGAATAATACTGAAATATATGACATAATAATGATACTGGATTTATATATATATATATATATATATATGTATTTCATCTACTTAATTCCATTCAATTCAATAAGGAAACGAAAACAGCGTTCATGCGTACGTACGACCTACCATCTCAATGAATTGTGTATTTCATTCCATTTATCGATCTATCAAATATATAATTATATGATGAATATATATTATATATAAATCATGTTTTAAATTCTAGAATTAATTAAACCAGTATATAAGTAATAATATCAAGAACTACAAGTCGAAACACATTCAATAAATGAAATGATTTTACCCAAATCGTTGCTTTTACATCGAACTTACAAAAGAACAGGTAATATAAAGTCATAAGTAAACCATATATGATATCATAACAATTAATATGATTATTTAATAAGTCAATGACATTATTTAAATCATTATAAAAGAGGTTTGGATACATACTAAGCATATCAGACATAAGGTAAGGGATAACTATTCCAATCTCGCTCTTATCTGAGATTGTTTTTTCTGTAAGTATTTACTGGGGTTTTTGTTATCATCCATGTCCCTATTTTCTAAAAATGTTTTAATGTATGTTCAATTTCCTTTTTACCCATTTTTTAATTTTACCACATGTTATGAAAGGAATCTTACTTTTGTTTACCACACGAGGAACTTTTTGACTTTTCCGAGAAAATGTATGAGGAGAATGTTATTTTTAACTTATACGGCATGAACAAATTTTTACGGTTTCATAACGCCTCATTTTCATGAAGATTATTCTATAAGATTTTATGATTATTTTCAAAAAACCCTTTTATTTTAAAATTACATGGAATTTTGTGAAAACAAAATGATTCTGAAGAAGAAAGGATATTTTTCCTCAAGAATTCATTTCAAGTGTTTTATCAAAATTATTTTCCATCTAAAATGACATTATTTAATATGTTTATGTATCAAGTATAATGACTCCATTATTTACATGATTTTATTTTTATTATGATGAAATTATATCCATTTTTTATATGGATTATGTTATGATGGCATGATGTTTAATAATCCCATTCTATTACATGTGTTATGATATGATGTATGATTTATGATTTTGTGGCACACAAAAGAATGATTTAATTATGAGATGGGTGGGACCTATATCTCCCTCCAATGCATTGGGTAAAGATTAATATCTCATTATATATACATGGCTGGAATGGTAAGTTAATCCAGCTCAGTGATACAGGACTAGAACGAGGAGTGAACTCGATTCAGAAAGGGACTTTGTCTACTAAGATGGTCTTGGTAGCAATGCCTTGACTAATATGGAAATCATATCTTGTGGTTAATGGTTTTCCACAAATTATATGTTTTATTCCCATGATATTTTATCAGGATTGATGTTAATTTATGATATATTCCTTATGTACTTCCATGATTTATGTCTTTTCTCAAGATTTCAATGTTTATATTTTATGTTCAAGTTTTTGCATTCAAATGTTTATGGATTGTTTTATGTTCTCTATGATTTCCTTTACTGAGAATTTGAGCTCACCCTTTTTATGTTTTCTTTTCCCCAGGATATAAAGAAAGGTTTTAGGTAAGAAAACCAAATGGGAAGATCTTTATGGGAGATGTTGAAGATCTTTCACCATGATTAGAATATTACGTTCCGAGTTTCCAAAGACACTAAACTAATACAATCTTTGGGCATCTATTTTTGTCATGTATTAAGTATTCCTCAAAAGTAATGTAATGTCCATGTACGTCAATATTTGGGTCTCTACAGTTGGTATCAGAGTGAAGGTTTAGTTAACCTTTGGAAACTAGGATGCAAAAACTTTAGTGAAATCCCTTGAAATATTTCTAAGGTATGTATAGGGATGTCCCTAAGGATAAGTATACATATAGGTTATAGTCCTAGAATTATGGTAACAATATTATAATTTAACCTAAGATGTTAGATATTGACGGTACTCCCCCTTTATTATGTTGTTTTCCCTAGCATGATTTTTGCCTCTCACACTATTCTTTTTGGGTTTTAGAAAATGGCTGGAAATAGGAAGATTCAAGATAATGGAGGATATGATGGACAATGGAATGATATTCTTCATGAGAAACCAAATGAAACAGGATTTGTAAATCCAAAAATTGTTATTATTCCTAATCAACAATCTCATAATATGATCAATAATCTCAACTTTGGTAAGTTTCCCAACTCACCTAAAAAGAGAAAGATGGAGTTTCATGATGATCATAGAGGAAAGAAAGTTCAATTTCTCTCATGTAATTCATGTGGGAAGAGGCATCAAGGAGAATTTTTCAAAGGAACTGGAAGATGCTTTGGGTATGGAAAAGAAGGGCACATATCCAGTAAGTGCAAAGGAAAAGGTTCAATTAACACCATGAAGATGGATAATGGTATTGCTATGACATCAACAATGATTAGATGTTTTAAATGTGGAATGTATGGGAATTATGCAAACCAATTCCCTAAGGGAAAATATCATGAAGAGAATAAACATGGTCATATGGGTAGTATTTATGTGGATGATGGTGAAGAGACTACAAATGATATATGAGATGGACGAAATTATGAAGCTCAGTCAGGGGTTTAAGAAGGTAGTGTAATGATTGTTTGTTTATCATGAATAATGTAGGGTACTATGTAATAAAGAAAAATCTAAGGATTATTGCACTGTTGCCTTTGATTGAGTTTTGAAAGTATATGTTCAATGGTACTGGTAACCATGAAAGGTTATTCAGATATTTTTGGAAAGAAGATGATATGCGCATAATGAATGGATAAGGAGAAAATAATAAGTTTGATAGTATTCACGTGCTCATGATTGATATAAGGACTAAGTGATATCATGGTTTGAGTATATAGAATTTTTGGGATTTTGGTATGTGGAAAGTGTTAAATTTTGATAGCACTCATGTTTTCACTAAGGTTCTATGGTAATCCATTATTCAAAAGAATACATTATTAAGGTATTCACATATTTGGAATGTGACCAACAAGATATATCGTATGATAAATGATGGTATTCACGTTCCTGTTTTGTGACATTTCCAGTAATCATTTTCCTTATACTATGAGATTTGACATATGTATTTTGGATAAGTCTAATGATTGGAAAGGGTTATGTCAGACATCAGATAGTATTGTTTAAGTGTAGAACTTTTTTTTCGAAATTATTTCTGTAATGTTATAATAGTGTAGTTTTAGAAAAAGGACAACCTATAGGACGTGCGACAACCCATCGCGTCGGACAAGGCTGTGAGAATTAAACCCACAACCTAAGTGCGACAGGCCTTTATTGCATACCACTGGCCTACAGGAAGTCCCTGGTTAGTAGAAACTAGTTTTATTTTATTAAGTGCTATGATAGATGAAGTATAAGTCCATTTTTGGAACCATATACAATTAATCTCACCATAATATGGAATTATAACTTTTTCTAACCTTTTGTTTGAGGCATATGGAATGACCCTTAATTCTACCACATGATCTGCTGACACTTCATGAATGAAAAATTCAACTTCATTTCTTTAAGAGATGGATTGGATATTGTTCAAGGCATGGACAATGGTGAGATTATACCGAAATAAAGTAAGTATTTCTTCTAATTCAAATTCTTCAACTTTAGGGAAATCATCTTGAAAACCAAAAATGTTTTCCTAGTTCCCTTATATCCGATGAATCAGATGGTACCTTAGATCATCACAAATTTATGGCTTTGTGATTGTTGGATTTTTCATAGCCATGTTCTCTACCACTCTCTATCAGAACTTGATGGTTAGATTTCTCTTCCATATCCATATTTTCACCTATGTTTTCCTATGTGGAAACCCAGTGATGAGTTACTTTGGGTGATCATTATGATTCTAACTTCCCATTTTATAATGAAGTTTTAGTATTACTTTTTATGATGTGGGTTTCTATGAAAGAAACTTTCAAGTAGTAAACCATTTATAACCCCGATGAATTTCGAGGGTGAAATTCATTTTAAGGGGGGTAGAATGTAACACCCCTAGATTTTATGAGAAAAAATTATTTTTAATTTCTTTGATGTCTTGTTTTGTACGCTACAACAAGATTATCTTATGCTATATGCAAAACTGTATTATCTTTTAGTATACACAACACTATTCTTGGTTCGTGTTACACACAATTTCAAGTTCATTTTATTTTAAGCAACATTAAGTATAGATTTTTTTTAATGTATAAATGAAATATGTTTTGATTATGTTATACACATCACCAAATGGAGCTTTCACTACATGAATCTCTGACTTGTATTTCATTACACGCAATCAAGACCTTCCTCGATAGCATGTGTAGTACGCAATATCGAGTTTCACTAAACGAGATATTATTATAATATTTTTATGAACTAGCCATTATGAATAGTGATACCCAATTTTTGAAATTTTATAAATTTTATCTTTCAAAATGGGCTTCATTTTTGGATTCAGAATATCGAAATTAGCATAGGGTGAAATTTTGGTATTTTTTTAAAAACTTTCAATTTTTGATGAATAGTGAAAACACTAGGTTACTATTTAAAAATCGACTTTTTATTTAAATAATTATTTATTTTATTTAAATTTATTTTAGGTCAAAATTGATACTTAATACCTATATAAGTTCAATGTAATTCATTGGAGTGATTTTATAATAATTTTAGATTTATAAAAATTTTATTGAACTTTTCACCGTCTTTTACCCACCTCCTAGGAGAATTTGATAATTTACATAAAACAAAATTTTACCGCTTCTATGAATGAAATTTCGAAAATCCGAGAGACACGGTTAATATCAAGGAGTAAAATGTGGTTCAATAAGATAAAAATAATTTTTTGGCGAATAATAACTTTTTTACTTTTATTTACCACGGTTAAAAGTAAATAGGGTAATTAAGGGTAAAAATGATATTATTATTACCCTAAAACATGTCCTAATTCTATTTTATAAGTATAATTCAACCCAAAAAAACCTTATGAATATAATATTATCATTTAGGTCCACTTGGATTAGATTAGGAAATTTATTATTATTTTATTTAAAAAAGAGTTAAAATAGTTAAAATCAATGTTTAATAACTAAAACATTTTTAATATAGGGTTATAAATAAGATAAATTCGACTATAAATATTAATTAGAAATATAAAAATCTTTACTACCTAATGGTATTTTATTTATAATTTTTAGACATTAAATAATTTAATTTATTTATGACACAATGATGATACAATAATTACCTTATTAATGAAATATTAACATAATCGATGTTATAAATACACAAATAAATGTAATTTTAGACTTTTTATGAATTAAACTAATTTAATAGGTTAATATGACATGTTATTATTGATTTAATTAACTTTTTTGGAACTAATCAGGCTGTTATGAGTTTCACAAAAATAAAGTACCAAATAGTGTCAAAATTGACATAAAATATTTTTTAAAACAAATATTATATTATTAATTGTTATTTTATTCCTAAAAATCTAAGGATCATCCAAATGACTTAGATAAGGATATATATATTAATAATGAACTACTTGGGATTCTTTTGGCTTGTTATAGTAAGTTTATTAACCATATAGTGTAAGAAAAAAAGACATGGTAAAAGTTAAATTATTTAACTTAGAGGTAAATCTAAATGATAAGGATAAAATAGTTACCTAAACTTGTCTAAAACATACTGGTTTAGAGGATTTAGACCCATACCCACCTTATCTTCTAAATAAATCAATTTTGAGCTATTAAAAAACCGAATATGACTTTATTATAAAATAATATTTTAAGTTTTTCCAAAGGCACCCCTATCCTCCCTTATAAAAGGGAACCCTTCCCTCTTCTCTTCACACCCTTTTGAGCCTTGAATCTCGGCCAAACCCTGACCATTTCTCTTCTACACTTCCCTATCAACATTCTGGAGGTTATGGTATTCTCAGAAGACCAACTCTACTTCCTTAAGAGGAAGTTTAAAGGAGGTGTGTCGAAGAAGAGGTAATCTCTTCTTCTGATTCTCTCAAGTTTCTTTCTTCTTCTAATTATTATTCTTTAGTTGTATCATTATAAAGTAATAACATAATTATTACTTATATACTGATATGTTATTATAAATATGAAACAACCTTATTTCACCTTCTATCCATTCTATGGAAAATGAAATCACCGCGCGTGCATACGTACGGAATACCGTCTCCACGCCGTGGTGTAATCTGTTTTCGACCACCACCTTACTTTGGTGGGTATAATGGTGTAAATAAATAACTATATATGATTATTTTAAAGTGATATTGATTCTGAAATATTATACATACACTTAAATAAAATTCCATGATCATGGGAATGATATCATTACTCGTGCGTACGTACAAACTACCGTCTCCACGACGCGATGAGATTCATTCTCCATGTTAACCATTCATGAATGATTATAAAGTATATATAATGAATAATAATGAAATATATAACAAAATAAAGATACTGGATTTATGTATATATATATATATATTTATTTCATCTACTTAATTCCATTCAATTCAATAAGGAAACGAGAACATCGTTCATGCGTACGTACGACCTACCATCTCAATGAACGATGTATTTCATTCCATTTATCGATCTATCATATATATATGTATATTCTGAATATATATTATATATAAATCATTTTTTACATTATTTAATTAAGTAAATCAGGATATAAGTAATAATATCAAGAACAACAAGTCGAAACACATACAATAAATGAAACGATTTTACCCAAATCGCTGCTTGTAAATCGAATTTACAAAAGAACGAGTAATATAAATTAATAAGTAAACCATATATGATATCATAACAATTAATATGATTCTGTAATAAGTCAATTACATTATTTAAATCATTATATAGGAGGTTCGGATACATATTAAGCACATCAGACATAAGGTATGGGATAACTATTCCAATCTCTCTCTTATCCGAGATTGTTTATTCGTAAGTATTTACTGGGGTTTTTGTTATCATCCATGTCCCTATTTTCTAAAAATGTTTTCATGTATTTTTAATATCCTTTTACCCATTTTTTAAATTTACCACATGTTATGAAAGGAATCTTACTTTTGTTTACCACATGAGGAACTTTTTGACTTTTCTGACAAAAGTACGAGGAGAATGTTATTTTTAACTTATACGGCATGAAAGGATTTTTACGGTTTCATAACGCCTAAATTCCAGGAAGATTCCTCTACAATATTTCATGATTATTTTCAAAAAAACCCTTTTATTTTAAAATTTCATGGCATTTTGTGAAAATAAAATGATTCTGAAGAAGAAAGGATATTTTTCCTCAAGAATTCATTTCAAGTGTTTTATCAAAACTATTTTCCATCTAAAATGACATTATTTAATATGTTTATGTTTCAATTATAATGTCTACATTATTTAAATGTTTTGATTTTTCTTATGATGAAATGATATCCATTTTTATATGGATTACGTTATGATGGCATGATGTTTAAGAATCCCATTCTATTACATGGGTTATGCTATGATGTATGATTTATGATTTTGTGGCACATGAAAGAATGATTTCATTATGAGATTGGTGGGACCTATATCTCCCTCCAATGCATTAGGTAAAGATTTATATCTCATGAGATAGACATGGCTAGAACGATAAGTTAATCCGGTTCAGTGATACAGGACTGGAACGAGGAGTGAACTCGATTCAGAAAGGGACTTTGTCCACTAAGATGGTCTTGGCAGCAATGCCTTGGATACTATGGAAATCATATCATGTGGTTAATGGTTTTCCACAAATTAAATGTTTTATTCCCATGCTATTTTATCAGGATTGATGTTAATTTATGATATATTCCTTACATACTTCCAAGATTTATGTCTTTTCTCAATATTTCGATGTTTAGATTTTATGTTCAAGTTTTTGCATTCAAATGTTTATGGATTGTTTTATGTTCTCTATGCTTTCCCTTACTGAGAATTTGAGCTCACCCTTTTTATGTTTTCTTTTCCCCAGGATATAAAACAAGGTTTTAGGTAAGAAAACCAATGGGGAAGATATTTATGGGAGATATTTAAGATCTTTCACCATGATTAGAAGATTACGTTCCAAGTTTCCAAAGACACTAAACTAATACGGCCTTTGGGCATCTATTTTTTTTATGTATTAAGTATTATGAAAAAGTAATTTAATGTCCATGTATTTCAAGATTTGGATCTCTACAATTAGACATAAAATAGGAAAATTAAAGTTTAAAGGGAAGCTTCAACTCACAATATTTTGATCTGAAAAAGTTGGATATCTTATTGAACAATTTACAAGCAGTTCCAAGATTATGGGGAGGATATTACACAAATTAATAAATATTAAAGGTATGTAAAGGTAAATAGGAGAAAAAATTATTTACTTAAAAATAATAACTTCATCTCACAGGAAAATAATAGATCATAGGAATCTGAAGAAAAATAAATTGCAGTTTTCATGGAGTTAAATAAAAATATACTTGTGAATATCATTAAAAAACTATAAATTGAAGAATAATTTAAATATGAATAAGATAAATATGAGGGTGTCTTGGAAATAAAAGTTTATTTGGTAGTTTCACTTAAGTTTATTGATGTTTGGGGATCAAAGTCCAAAAAATGTCGAGGAAAATTAATATAAGTTGTATATTCAATAACAGTAAGGGGAAAAAGATGAGTTGAAAGTTGAGATCATAAATATAAAATTTTAATATCCAAATAACTCAAATTAACTCAGTGATATTGAGCTCAAAAGTATATTATTAGGCCTTAATCATTGATGGGATGACTACCACAGTGAAAGAAAATCAAAACCGACCAAGGAGCTCAATGAAGAAGTTGTTGACATGAGTTGAAAACTTGATGATCTACAAAGAGATATGATAAATAGAATGAAATATGAAAGATGTATCACTCATTATATTAATAAATTAATAGATAATAATGAATATTAATTAAATAATATTTATGATAGCATATGAAAAATTAATTTCAATATTAATTCATGGTAGGATTGAGAATTTATGTTAAAAAAATTATAAAAAAGATTAAGAAGAGAAATAATTTCACACTCTAAATAAAAAAATGATTTAGCTATGTCCCCAAAGGAACTAATTACATTTGTGAATAAAATAATACACATAAAATTATGGGATACTAAAAAATTCATGTTCCATGGATAAGAGGTATTTCAAGGAAGAAGATAAATAGAAAAAAATGGGAAGAATTGAACACTATACTTTTTTTTCCATGGATAACAGATTTTTTATATATGATATGAATATAAATACATGTATTCCTCTTTTAAAGATTAAATATGTGTTCCTATAGACAGTAATAATGGCGTTAATTGGCAATCAAAAAAGATTTATAGTAAAAAGGATGTTTAAAAAATGTTAACTGATTTAAAATATAAATAAAATATATTATATTAATAGGGATAACATAATTATCAATCAAAAAAAATTTTTACAAAAAGATATACAGACCAGTAATAATAATTTTGAAAAGGTTGAAGTGGTGGAGGTTTATTTAAAGTTAACCAATCAATCTGAATTTTGGATTCTTATTAGTGGTTGTACTCTCCATATGATGGGAAACAAGAATCTCTTGAAGAATGTCCAGTAAAATAAGGATTGTTTCACATTATTTTGAAATTATGAAGGTTTAAAGATAATTTTATTGATGAAGACCATGATTAGAGTAAAATACACTAGCATGATAGATTTCTCGGTGATGGAAGGCCTTAAGTAAAAATATTTTTTTATCATAATATAACTTGTGACATAGGGTGTGGAATCCATTTGATAATTGTATTATAAAAGGAAAAGATAGAGTAATTTTTATATAAGGAAAATGGGAAAAGGTAATATATACCTTATAAATAGAGAATAAGACATGTTATTTATTACTAGGGAACATAAAAATAGATTATAGGACAAACATTTGTCCATTTGAGATAATAATGATTGAATGATTTTGTGAAGCATGATTATGATCAATTTGTTCCTTGGATTAAAAAAATTCATTATCATATGTTTGTTTTTTTCCAAAAAAAATATTATCTGAAAGATATATAAGTAGAAGGAAAATAATTTATCAAGTTTACTTGAATTAGTTCATGTGAATGCTTTTGGTCTGATCACATCAAGGTAAACTAGTAGAATAAGTTATTATATACTTTTAATTGATGATTACAATGGGATGACATGTATCATGGAGATCACTCATAAATTCAAAGTTTTTATTGTATTATATTTTTAAAAACGTTGGTTGAGTAGATGAATAGAAATAAAATCCTTAAATTTTGAACAAAAAATATAATATAGTTTATGAATGGTGAATTGAAATATTGTCATAAAAAACATGGGATATGGTATAAGGTTTAAATGTATATAATTACTTAAAATAATATAGTTTTTGAGAAGAGAAATTGGATAACAAAAAGTATGTCTTAGATAGTTATTATTGAAAAAACCTACAGATTTTTTTAAAGGAAGTGGTATTGATAGTGGTCCACATAATGAATATAAACCTGTTACGTATTTATGATGAGAGGACCTAATATGAGATGTGGAAATAGAATAATTCAATATTTAAATATTTTTTAATATTTAAAAGTAAAATTTATATTATCAATAAAGGGAAAAAATCACTGAAATATTTTATCTTGAGGGTATGACATTATTTTTATTGGATATTCATAAAGCATTTAACTATGAATTACTATATCAAAAGTATTGGGAAAATAATTAAAATTAAATATTTTAATTTAGTGGGGAAAAATATATTTTTCAATAAAATATGGATAATTTTTCATTAAGAATGGGTTTCTAAAGTGAGAAGTTTAGGGGGAGCACCAGAGTTTTATAATAATTTAAAGGTAAGTACCGATGATGATAGTTAGGCTTATCCTGCTTCATTTTTGACTATAAAATTAAGTATTAGAGATGGAATTATTTATAAAAATATTATTTAAGAAAAAATTACTATAGAGTAAAAATGAAAGATGAAATATATAAATAAAATGAAAGTCTTATCTATTATAGAGGAAAATAATTTTTAAGAAGCATCTCAAGATAAGAGTTGGGTTGAAACCATGAATAATAAGATTCACTAAATTAATAAAAATTAGATATGGGAGATTATTTCAATTTAAAAAAATAATAATTTTAATACAATAAATTGTATTTTATAGAAAAACTCAATGAAGACAGCATGATGATTCAAAAGATCCTAACTTGCATGCAATGTGTATTTTCAGATTGAAAACACGTTTTCCCTAGAGGTGAGGTTGGATACATCCAAGTTATTATTGGATATTAAAGTCCAAATATGGTTCAAATTATTCCAAATGGATGTAAAGTCAATGTTTCTAAATATATTCCTTTAAAAAGATGTTTATATTAAAAAAATGAATTTATCTATCATACATGAAAATAATAGAAAAGTGTTTTGATTGTAAAAATTAATTTATGGGTTAAAGAAATCATCAAGAGTAGAAAATCCAAGGCTTGATCAATTTATGTAAAAAAATGGATTCTTGTGAGGATAGGTAGATAATAATATTTATGTAAATAAGTTGTGTAATAATATAATGATAGTGCTCATATATATGGATGATATAATTTTTGGATTCTCAAGTAAAGTTCAATGAAAGGAATTAAATGATTTTATGAAGATATAACTTGAGATATTCATGATTGGTGAGTTGATATTTTTTATTGGATTATATTTTATTCATGGAAGGAAAAAAAAATTCATTTCACTTTATAAATATACAAAGAAGGTTCTAGAAAGGTTTATCATTGAGGAAAATAGGATAATGATAATATAAGTCAAAACTTAGGAACTTTTTTGGAAAGATAAATATAGAAAGCTATTCGATATTATGAATTTTAAGAAAATAATTGGAATCCTATTGTACTTAATAGTGAAAATTCTTAACATTTTTCTTCCAATTAGTCATGTGATGTGATATCAAAGTAATCCCAAAGAATTCCACATTATATTAGTAGAAATTATAATTTGATATATCAAATTCACCATCAATTTATGACTTTTCTACAAAGGAATAAAGTGATAAGTGTTATTATATTATATAAACATCAATTATGTGTGTTTTATGAATGCTAAAAATTAATATTTTATATGTTTATTCTATATATAGGATTGTGTATTTATTATTTATGAAATAAACATTATTTTATATCACATATCACCACAAAAGATAAATATATAGATGCTACTCCATTTTTTAAACAACTCTTATAGATAAAACAATAACTTGAAGAAATTAGTGAATATATATTTTATATTATATTAATTAAATGTGATAACTCAAGAACTATTAATTTGAGAAAGCATCCAATGCATCATTTAAGAGTAAAAAACATTATGATAACATCTTTCATTACTAAGGATAAAGTAGATCCTAGTCAAATGACATTGGAGTAAGTTTCAAAACAAAATCAAGTCAAAAATATTATGAAAAAATTATGCTAAAATAAGGTTTTAAGAAGTGTTAATTGAATCATAGACTTCAAAATTCTCTAAACACTTTGTGATTTCAGGAAATACCCCATCCTTCTTATTTTTTCTTGCGTTTGAATGTTTGATGACAATATTATAGTTTTTTTCATTGTATAATATTTTTCCAACATGAGGTATAATATATCAAAATTACCATAATTGATATAAATTAAATATTGGAATAACAAAATACATATTCCTAATAAGTAGTTATTTAGAAGTTATATCATTGATTTATTAATTCCCACTAAAACATTTATGAATTAATCTTTGGGATTTTGGAAAGGAGGAGGGTTGACTTTAATATTTATTTATAAAGGGGGGATTTCCTTAAAATGTAGATAGATTACTTAATTGAGTAAGAAGTGACCAAAGATATTTTAGGAGGTATACATAAATGGGGAGATGTTTCAAGTATAATTTAGAAGGTTAAGAGTACGGAAATAAGATGTTAAGAGGATTACTAAGAATATATGGGAGTTGTATTGAAGGATATTATGGTTAGTGAAGTAATTATTCATAGAATATATTCATTTAAATCTTGTTTATAATAATGAGCATGAATCATGTGGGATTAAAGTACATGATTAATGATTCATTGATTTTATTTTGAAGTATATTCTCAATAATATCAATGTGTCCACAAAATAAGATTAACTGTTTTATTTTATGGGTGATTTTCAACAATAGTTATGGGTTAGATTACTAGATTAAATCCAATGCAATATTTTTGTAATTTGTTTATTGAATAATGTAGATGAATATAATTAAAATTAATCTTATTAATGTTTTGGAATAATATTATGGATTTCTATAAATATTATTAAAATATATAGAATTTTTTACTGGAAAACTAAAAATCAAACCATGTAATAAAAAAATCATTTTAATTTCTTTCATTTCTATAAATATATATATATATTTGAGAAGATAAAACAAGGTGATGTTATTATCCAACAAATTTTACAAAAATACATGGTGTTTGTACATTGTGGTTTAATTGAGATCTTACTGGTTAACATTGATTCATAAAATAGTCATGTTTAGAGGTCTTGGTTTGAAAGATAAAGATTTATAGAAAATGTATTTAGGGATATATGACATGGGAAAGGAACCAATAAATTTTTCTATGTCATTTTTTTTAAAATTAGGAGTGATTAAATGAAAATTATCATTATTTTTAGTATTTAAATCCACGAAAAAATACCCCAAAACCATAAATTATTGGGTAATTATCTGGAGTTGATTATTTTTTTAGGTTTATAAAAATAATTTTTTACCTTTAATAATATTGTGGAATACATTGATTATTTTAGGTTTTCCAGTGTAAGGATTTTAACCAAACTTTTGATGTGTTTTCATGAATGTGCAGGTTGAGAGAGACCATCCAAGGCCTAAAAACATAAGATTAAATGGATTATATCAAAGTCCATATAAGACTTAAAATGAAATGTAGTTAGTGAAATCATATGGGAATTTTCTACGTATGACCCCAATATATTGATCGTGCAATATCATAGGTATCATTTACAACTCTTTCAATATCACTTGATAAATGTTTCAGCATCATAGTTTAAGGTAACATCACATTTCCATCTCTTATTGGAATATAATCGATGAAGGTGAATTCACAATCACATTTTATTCATCCACTACTAAATATAATTTTAAAAATGGATATTGTATGAATTAAATTTCAAGGTGAGTAAAAATAATTGACACTAAATAAGATGCCTCTTAAGAAATTTAAATTTTTATGAACACTACCTAGGTCCTCAACACACACAAAAACATATCCTAGAATAATAAGCATTGTGAAACTTCATTTTTGGAAGATGATCATATATTGTAACATAGGTAGTGCAAAAAACCATGTACCAATTAACTAGATTATATAATTATTAAATTCTTAAGAATGAATCCTTAAAAATTAAAGCATGAGATCATTTCTTAGTTTAGTTGAGGAATCATTTCAAATTTGGATATTTAGTGTTAGAATTAGGTGTTTGATGATGAATTTTTTTGGTGTTTTTGGATGAGGCTTGGGGTTTGGTAAAGGGTTTAGAGTTCTGGGAAACTCTAAATAGGTTTAACTTAAATTTTTCAACTTTATGTGGTACTAGGAATCTAGTGGAAGTCCATAAGGTACTTTCTAAACATGGAATAATCCTTGGTGTCATAGAGGTGCCACTGGGTACTTTTTGGCACCTAACCAAGAACTCAATTACTTCATGGGTTTTTTTAGTTTGTGTGAAGGGTGCTTCAATATTTTCACCCTTAACCCTTTTATCTCCTCTGTTATTACCATTTAAATTCACTCCCCTCCAGCTGTATGAGATCCCATCTAATGGTCTAACTTAGTCCCCTATTCCTCCCACTTATTGACTCTTTTTTAATTGTGGATCCATAGGATTATTTCATTCATAATCCTAGAGAATGTATCTATTATCCTCTTTTTTTCCATTTTCTTGCCTTTTATTCTAACCCTTTGTACAATTAAAGGTATTTTGAGATGAATTCCACTAAATCAAGGTGGAATTCATCTGAGATCATGGGGATTTCTCTTTCCTTTCTTCAAGGAGATTTATATGGGTGTTCTACTCCCAATTTTTTTACTATTTTGATAGAAATATATTAAGTTATTTATATTACTAGTGTTTTCCTAGATTATATTTTGAAAATTAGGGATTATTTCTTAGATTTATTTGATTCTTTATGTCATTTTATTTTTGGGATAATTTTAGGAGTTGTTTATATTAGTTTTTCACTAGATTTTTTGTGGTTCATCTATTATATAGATTTTTTATTGGTTTCTTTTAGTCATGTATTTTAATTTAATGGATTTTATATGATAATGGACTATTATTTAAATTATTAAATATCACTTATGGTATTTGTAGGTGGTCTCAACCATCCGAGTGATTCTCAAGTTATTCCCATGACCTTCCTACCTTCTATTTTCTAGATTTTTAATAAATCTCAAATTATATTTTCAAAGGTATAAATGGATGGTTCTAAAAAGATATTTTAGTATAAATAATTTAATATTTTTTATTGGAATCACAATGTATTACATAGATATATCCATTCCCTCTTGTTCATCTCAGAAAACCTCACTTTATCGATTTTATTTTGATGATTCCTTGTAAGTCCATGTATTTAATTATTAGTGTTCATATTTAAATATGAAACAATTAACCCATGTTAAGTTATGTCCCATCAAACATTTTTTTCATGAATTCTCATAGACTTTATTTTGAAATTTACTTAGGTTTAAATAGAATCCTTAGGTATGTTTATGAGTCAATATTTCTTGAGGACCACTTGTAAGTGAAGAACCTTATATGGGTCTAAATCTTATTAGTATATTATTAGGTTGTTGAAGTGAATTAAATGAGTTTTAAGTATAATATACAATATTGAACACCCATCCCAATTAATTCGGAATGAATTATATGTTAATAAACTATTATTAAGCCTGGTTAAGAGAGTGATTTGGTGTAAATTTAGTGGATCATTTGAGATGGCGGTAAGGAGTGGTTTTATATAAAAATACACTAGTTATTGTTTAAACTAATTTTTTTCTATGATAACTTCAATTATTATCATAAAAATAAAATCTATGTAAAATTTTATAGAATATTTGTTTTAAAGTAATGGTATCATTTAGAAACACTTCTTTAACTAATTTTGTTTCTCCCTTTCTTATTTAAAATACATCACCAATGCCAATTTTCCTAGGTCACTTACCTTTATTCTTTGAAAAAAATGTTATATGAGTGTTTGTAAATTATAAATGTTTTAATTAGATGTAAAATGAATATACAGGTTTCCAACTTCTCTTTATTATTCCCCAATCTTCCTATTTTGATTATTTCTACTAATTTGTATTAGTTAATTTAGTTTTCACACTATTTTTGAGTCTATATCAATGTATTGAATATTTAAACACATGGAATATCCCTATTGTTTCTTGTAATATAAGTATGTCATACCACAAGTTTCATTTGGTTTTACACTAGTATATTTGGTGTCTTTTAAATTATATTATTCTTGGAATATCTCCCCCTTTCCATGTTTTTAGTTTATGTTGATTTCTTATAAATTTGTGTGATATTATAGTTAAGTATACCAATCATGTATATAATATTATATTGTTTAGAACATGTTAATGACTTACTACATATTAAGAATATTGATGCGTCATTATATATATCAAGTTAATTGTTTCCTTATCATATAATCATGTTCATTTTTGTAGTTAATACTATTATCATGAGAATGGATATTATTTTGGTATGGTATAACATTTAAAAATTGTTTAATAATATCTACTAATGTCACGAACCAGCCCGGTTCGACCCTGAACCGGTCACCCGAGCCGGTCCGCGGCAAGTCCCGAGGGGCGTTCCCGATCCCCCCGGGATGGAAACAAGTGCTGGGCATTAAAATTTGACCGTTGGGAACGATTTAGGCCCAAAAAAAGGTAAATAGAACAGAACAAATAAACACTAACAGCGGAAAAGAAATAAAAGCCACATGACCACGTACCTCCATGTAACCTCTCAGGTCACCACCCAACTAGAGAGAAACCTCGCTCCAACATTGAGAGACTCAAAACAGAAGACCTGAGCAAGGGAAGACCTGCAACTGAAATGATAATATAGGCGTGATCATTAAAAATGCCCAGTAGGTAAGCCAAAGTAAACCACTGAATCCAAATGTTTCCTTTCCCAAGAAATCCGTTGACACAGGTTTGAAAAATACAATTATAAAAATAAAATTTTCACATTTAAAAATAAACAACATGTTTTCCCTATTTGAAAACCCAACGCACACTATAAATAACTTCCAAAACCATTTCCTGTTTTTATTAACAAAACCAAATACAGATAATACTACGACTGTGCTAACAAGGAACAGGTAAACAGTACAGGCTGAAGGCAAACCAGTGAAACAGAAAGTAACCAAGTAATGCAAGATGATAGTAGTGCAAATGGACACAAGTAACACTATAAGCTGTAAAGAATAACTAAAAGTAAACAATCAAGGTGAAAAAGTAACCATGGGTGATCCTAAACATCCCTAGAAAACCCCTGGACGTACTCGGGTTCAGACTACCTGCCGGCATGGTACTCCATAGTCAATAACCAACTGGTCGCCCCAATAGCCAACCAGTGGAACATCCCTCCTAGCCTGTCCACAACTCCAGGGGGTACTAACCCGTCTAATCAGGGTTAGCAAGAAACCGTCACTCGATAATCTACAAGACGCCCAGGAACCCATGGTGGTTTTTGTAACACTGTGTAAGTGGGAGACCCTCGCACGCGTGACTCATCTCACCGCACTTGCCAACCCCTTACACGGACATCGCTACATGACAACCCTCGAAGGGAAGTCCCCCTGTAGAGATTCCCTCACAAGTACGATATATATATATATAAATATATGTACAATCACTTCAAAATTAATAAAGTGCCAACCGGGCCTTCACGTCATTTAATTATCAAAACCACTTCATAAAAATACCTGAAGTCGCCAAGAGAGCACTCAGTTTTTACAAAATCAAATGACTTTACATGAGCATTTCACAATATCTTCTTCAAAAACTCAAGCGCTGCTTTTTTATTAAATAAAAGGCCAAACGGCCATATTTTCGTAGATTTCTTTTTCTCACAAGTTCTATGTGTCTCATAAAGAGGCGAAAAATTTTTGAAACCAAGAACCATTTCGAAATGTCGAGATTTCGAGAAAATAAAATAAATAGTAACAATTTCAAACACCATCTTCATTTGAGGGCACATCCATGTGTGCACCTGGTGCACCCATGGATGTGTCAACATCCAATGGTGCATCAAACCTGCAAAGGGCACGACAACACTTCCAAATGATACTAAATTTCATAAAACTAACCAGCACAGGATAATACGCTCCAAGAATGATTCTTTCTTTACAAAAAGGAAACACCGCTCAAGACAAACAATGGTAACATAAGAGAACATAAGCATTTAGTTCCACGTTAGCTGGCAACGCCTAAACAGGTGCACTATATAAACAATAAAAAGTGCAGGACAATATCTAGTGCACAACTACCTTGGCATAAAATATAATTTCTTCAAACTTAACTTTTGAATAAAAACTATAGATTTTTAAAACACCAAAATAAGCCGCGCAAGGATATCATAAACACGCGAATCATAGAATAAAATTTATTTAAAACAATTCAATCATCAGCAGAGTACCTCGGAAAGGAAACAGTTGAATTCGCCTACCTCAAACAAGGAGCGGACGCGACGGAACCCCAACGGAAAGTCGGACAAACCCCTGCGGATTAACAACGTACGCTGAACAGATAGATAAATAAGTAAATAAACAAAACCGAATAAGTAATTAAATAAATAATTAACAAATAATTAAATGAATAAATAAATAAATTAATATGTAAATAAATAATTAACAAGAACTTAAAGAAATAAAAAAGAAAGAACAAAATGAATAAATAAATAAATAAACAACAAATACTTAAATGAAGAAATAAATAAAAGATTAAATGAATAAATAAACTAATTAATTAATAAACAAATACTTTAATGAATATAATAAATAAAAGGATAAAATAATAGAATAATACTTAAATCAATAAATAAATAAAATAAAATAAAAACCTACCGGAGGTGGTGAATGGGAGGACGGGACCGGCGAAGGGGAAGGAGGCCGGGGCTGGCCGAGGGTGGCAAGGCCGAACGGGAAGGCGGAGGCCAAGGGGGTCGCGCGGAGGGATGTTCGCCGGAACGGAGCCGGTGTGAGGCTGGGGCGCCGGCGGGGGCGAGGGCGTCGCCGGGGCGTGGGGAGGAGGCCGGAACAGGGGGAGAGCCAGACGGCGAGAGGGAGGAGCGTCGGTGACGGGGTGCGGGTTGTGGACGTCGTGGCGGTAGGGTGAGCGGGACGGGAGGAGGGTGCAGGGGAGAGGGCGGCCGGGCGTGGCGGCTGGGTGCAGGGCTCGGGATGCCGGACGAGCAGGGGGGCGGAGGCGGCGTGGCGAAGCGGAGAGGGGGCTGAGGAGGTCGGGAAGGAGAAGGGAGGTGGGGTCGCCGCCAGAGGGAGAGGAGGCCGGCGGACGGGCTGGCGAAGGAGGCAGGGGAAAGGCGGTGCAGCGGGGGTCCGGGGCGGTGCAGCGAGGGGAGCTGGGGCGGCGGTCGGGTGCGGGCACGACGGAGAGGCGACAGATCGAGAGGCCGGGACGGCGCGGCGGCGGTGCGCAGGGGAGTCAGGACGAGGCCGAGGCGCTGGGGTGAGCGGGAGCCGGCGAGGCGGAGGGTGGCCGGGACGCCGGGAAGCCGGGTAGGGAGCCGGCACGACGGCGGGTGCGCAAGGGGAAGCCGGGGCCGGGACGAGGCGAGGCGGAGGTCGGTGGCCAGAGGCGGGGAGGGTGCAGCGACGGCACGCCTGGTCGGCCGCACCATCAGGGGGAAAGGAAGAAGAAAACGAAGAAAGAAGAAGAAAGAAAAAAAAACGGGGAAGAGAGAGAGAGGGGATGTTGCGGCGCTAGGGTAGGAGTAGGGTGGATTAGGGTTTGATTAGGCTTATATATATATATATGTGATAAAAATAATGATAATATTAATAATAATAATATTAGTAACATTATAAGAATAATAATAATAAGTATAATAATAATCATAAAACCTTAATATATTAATAACAATACTAAAACATTATAGTAATAATGATATAAAAACCTTATAATAAAAATAATGAAACTTTATAATATTAATGATAATAATGATAAAACTTATAATAATAATAATACAACTTATAATAATAATAATAATACATTAGTTAATTCTAATAATAATTATTTTGATCAAATAATAAAATAATTTAAACATAATACATATATATACATTTATGCATATAAAGATATATACATAAACATATATAGAACTATATGTATATATACATTATTATACATATATATATATAAAACATACATAAACATATATAAAATAAAATTAACTATCATATTAATAACACAACTTAAATAGCGTTAATAATAAAATATCAACATAAAAATTATAATATTTAAACATGACGGGTGAACACACGGTCACCCGGGCTGAACGCACGGTCACCGGTAACGATGCAGTGACCGCGCACCAGCGCGAAACCGCCAACGCAAATAATCTCTGAAAAATTTAAATCGGGACCAAGAAAAGAGAATAATTACAGACATCCGCGGTCGGGGTGTGACAATTCTCCCCACCACAGACACTTTCTGCCCCCAGAAAGTCACCAGGCCAAAAGTCGATCAAGATTTAAGTCCATGCCCCAACGGAACTAAAGGAGACAGAGAGAACTGAGAATCTCGGGGATGACCTTACTCTGCACCGGTCACACCCGACCGATTCAAGAGAAAACTGAGGTCCGAGGTTGAGGGGAGAACACGAAGGGGTTCTCCCCACCACAAGAGCTCAACTTGTGCAGGAAAGTTGACCATCTAAATAGACAACCCTAGGAAAAAGGGGGGGGGGTCGACGCGGGAACTCCCAACCGGTTTAAACCCACTCTCATGGCACGAGTGAAAAACAACACCTTCGCTGAAACGTTGAACCCTCGACCAAAGTCGACGACCTTCAACACTAGGGGGAAAACCCGTGGAAAACATTTAACCATCATCAAATTGGGGACATGATCCACCGAAGTCCACAAACATAACTACATCGACAACATAACTAAAACGAGGTCAACCCACATGAGGGTCAAACACACTTTTAAGAAGGACACCCGATTTAGAAGATCACATTCACACAGACAAAAAAGCTTGGACTATAATTGAACAAGTTCATCATTACTTTATAGCGAAACAACGTACTTACAACGACTTTGAAACTTTAGTAGCAGGAAAACAAGTCTCAAAGAGGTTTCTAATGGTTCCACCATCAATACGAAAAACAGAACCGGGACCAAGGCTTCACAACCCTGGGAACTCCTGACTATGCACGAGCTTCACCCCAAGACCTGTGGTTGGGGCTCTGATGGCTGAAGCATCTTCTGCCTCACAGTCAGGTACTGACATTCTCCCATCACAGCATCCTCTTCAAGCGACGCTTCCTGCAAAACTTCTCCAGATGACCTAGACAACCGCATCGATGACACGTCTTCGGAGGGTTGCGACAAGAGGGCTTTAAATGCCCGAAACGACCACACTGAAAGCATACCATCGAACGATCTGATGAACTGGAAGCTAGGACCAAAGGGGATAACTCGTTAGGAACAGGTATCTCTGGCATATTTTCCACACCAGAGGAGGAACTCTTATGAACTACTGTGGATGCTGAAGTACTCACCACCCGCACACCGGAAACCAACTCAGCCAAGAAAGCTTCCTCCACCAACTTCTCGAAACAAAGGTCTTTATAATGGAGGACTCGCTTCTTGATCTCTAGACGAAGACCCCCAGTGAAAAGAGAGACCGTCATGAGCTCATGCGACGCTACCTCTGGAGAAAAGGGAATCAGTTCCTTGAAATGGTCAACATATGCCTTCACCGTCCGTTGACCTTGTTGAATATGCACAAGCTCTCACTTTTTCTCCAGCTTCACTTCCTCAGGTACAAACCATTGGATGAAAACGATTTTGAAGACATCCCACGTCATTTCACCTTGCATTGATGATGGGGTAACCCTCTTCCATTAGTCCAGAGCTGGACCCTCAAACAACTCCATAATTGCACGAACCTTAACATTATCGGGAGTTCCCAACATTCTAAAGACACGCTCCACTTCCTCGAGCCATTTCACTGCCTCTAACGGACTCTGATCACCATAGAGAATAGGCAGAGTCTGAGGAGGACTACAAACTGGGCATGACATATCCGAATCCCTAGAGAACTTTCTGGGCAGCATTTCCTGAGCGACATATAAAACACAAATCCAAAACCAATATCAACACAAAGCAACCTCAATAAAAGCACCTTCATCAAAACAGTCAGCACAAGACCAAACAAACAAAAACACAACCCAAAATAAAATCTCATCTTTAAAATTCCCTTTTCATTTTTGATTTCAAAACCACCCTTTTTCATGATCACTTTCCAAAACCAATCCACTTTCAAACCAAAAACTTTCCAAAACCGCTTCCCCTTTAAAACCAATTTAGAAAACAAAGTCAAGCGTTAAACTTCAAACACATCCAGGTACTCCCATGACCCCTTGCACATGTCTTTGTCCACATTTCATTAATACGTGCATCAACACACACTTTCCATGCATTCTCACATGTGCAGACGTTCATAAAGAGGAACCGAGGTTTCAACCCAAATCATTCGTAACCAATTCCAAGAAAACAACAGATTTCCAAATCAAGAGATTTTAGTTTTAAAACCCATTTCATATATTTAAAGTACTTTAAAAGAAACCAGTCCAATCTTTCAAAAACCTTTTTCATTTCCAACAACGTACTTACACAGACCAAAACAAAAGCAGGCTCCAAATTTGCATCAATCACTGAAATGAGGGACCAGTAGTCACACTCAACCTAGCGACATGGTAGTGAGCCATGTCCCAAGTCATCGTCGACCACTAGGAGGAATCCAAACCGTGTACTCAGACTCCACATGGGTCACTACTCCAGGTGAATTCACAAAGTAATGTCGGCTTGCCTCCGTTGTCATCTCTCAATCCAAGACAAACCAGAAAATACAAGGACACAATTCCCGAACTACCCCTGGTAACTCGAAGATCAGTGCGAGCAAGAGTTCACGACGCTCTTCCCGTACCTACCCCTCGAGTTCCGACAGTCTTAGTCTCCTTCTACCGGACAACCCAAATAACAAGAACTACCTCTGATACCATTTTGTCATGAACCAGCCCAGGTCGACCCTGAACCGGTCACCCGAGCCGGTCCGCAGCAAGTCCCGAGGGGCGTTCCCGATCCCCCCGGGATGGCAACAAGTGCCGGGCATTAAAATTTGACCATTGGGAATGATTTCGGCCCAAAACAAAGGTAAATAGAACAGAACAAATAAACACTAACAACGGAAAAGAAATAAAAGCCACATGACCACGTACCTCCATGTAACCTCTCAGGTCACCACCCAACTAGAGAGCAACCTCGCTCCAACACTGAGCGACTCAAAACAGAAGACCTGGGCAAGGGAAGACCTGCTACTGAAATGATAATATAGGCGTGAGCATTAAAAATGCCCAGTAGGTAAGCCAAATTAAACCACTGAATCCAAATGTTTCCTTTCCCAAACAATCCGTTGACACAGGTTTGAAAAATACAATTATAAAAATAGATTTTTCACATTTAAAAATAAACAACATGTTTTCCCCATTTTAAAACCCAACGCACACTATAAATCACTTCCAAAACCATTTCCTGTTTTTATTAACAAAACCAAATATAGATAATACTACGACTGTGCTAACAAGGAATAGGTAAACAGTACAGGCTGAAGGCAAACCAGTGAAACAGAAAGTAACCAAGTAATGCAAGATGATAGTAGTGCAAAAGGACACAAGTAACACTATAAGCTGTAAAGAATAACTGAAAGTAAACAATCAAGGTGAACAAGTAACCATGGGTGATCCTAAACATCCCTAGAAAACCCCTGGACGTACTCGGGTTCAGACTACCTGCCGGCATGGTACTCCATAGTCAATAACCAACTGGCCGCCCCAATAGACAACCAGTGGCACATTCCTCCTGGCCTGTCCACAACTCCAGGGGGTACTAACCCGTCTAATAAGGGTTAGCAAGAAACCGTCACTCGATAATCTACAAGACGCCCAGGAACCCATGGTGGTTTTTGTAACACTGTGTAAGTGGGAGACCCTCGCACGCGTGACTCATCTCACCGCACTTGCCAACCCCTTACACGGACATCGCTACACGACAACCCTCGAAGGGAAGTCCCCCTGTAGAGATGCCCTCACAAGTACGTATATATATATAAATATATGTACAATCACTTCACAATTAATAAAGTGCCAACCGGGCCTTCACGTTATTTAATTATCAAAACCACTTCATAAAAATACTTGAATTCGCCAAGCGAGCACTCAGTTTTTACAAAATCAAATGACTTTACATGAGCATTTCACAATATCTTCTTCAAAAACTCAAGCGCTGCTTTTGTATTAAATAAAAGGCCAAACGGGCATATTTTCGTAGATTTATTTTTCTCACAAGTTCGATGTGTCTCATAAAGAGGCGAAAACATTTTGAAACCAAGAACCATTTCAAAAAGTCGAGATTTCGAGAAAATAAAATAAATAGTAACAATTTCAAACATCATCTTCATTTGAGGGAACATACATGTGTGCACCTGGGGCACCCATGGATGTGTCAACATCCAATGGTGCGTCAAACCTGCAAAGGGCACGACAACACTTCCAAATGATACTAAATTTCATAAAACTAACCAGCACAGGATAATACGCTCCAAGAATGATTCTTTCTTTACAAAAAGGAAACACCGCTCAAGACAACCAATGGTAACATAAGAGAACATAAGCATTTAGTTCCACGTTAGCTGGAAACGCCTAAACAGGTGCACTATATAAACAATAAAAAGTGCAGGACAATATCTAGTGCACAACTACCTTGGCATAAAATATAATTGCTTCAAACTTAACTTTCGAATAAAAACTATATATTTTTAAAACACCAAAATAAGCCGCGCAAGGATATCATAAACACGCGAATCATAGAATAAAATTTATTTAAAACAATTCAAGAATCAGCAGAGTACCTCGGAAAGGAAACAGTTGAATTCGCCTACCTCAAACAAGGAGCGGACGCGACGGAACCCCAATGGAAAGTCGGACAAACCCCTGTGGATTAACAGCGTACGCTGAACAGATAGATAAATAAGTAAATAAACAAAACCGAATAAATAATTAAATAAATAATTAACAAATAATTAAATGAATAAATAAATAAATTAATATGTAAATAAATAATTAACAAGAACTTAAAGAAATAAAAAAAAGAAAAAAATGAATAAATAAATAAATAAACAACAAATACTTAAATGAAGAAATAAATAAAATATTAAATGAATAAATAAACTAATTAATTAATAAACAAATACTTTAATGAATATAATAAATAAAAGGAATAAAATAATAGAATAATACTTAAATCAATAAATAAATAAAATAAAATAAAAACCTACCGGAGGTGGTGAATGGGAGGCCGGGACCGGCGAAGGGGAAGGAGGCCGGGGCTGGCCGAGGGTGGCAAGGCCGAACGGGAAGGCGGAGGCCAAGGGGGTCGCGCGGAGGGATGTTCGTCGGAACGGAGCCGGTGTGAGGCTGGGGAGCCGGCGGGGGTGAGGGCGTCGCCGGGGCACGGGGAGGAGGCCGGAACAGGGGGAGAGCCGGACGGCGAGAGGGAGGAGCGTCAGTGACAGGGTGCGGGTTGCGGACGTCGCGGCGGTAGGGTGAGCGGGATGGGAGGAGGGTGCAGGGGAGAGGGCGGCCGGGCGCGGCGGCTGGGTGCAGGGCTCGGGACGCCGGACGAGCAGGGGGGCAGAGGCGGCGTGGAGAAGCGGAGAGGGGGCTGAGGAGGTCGGGAAGGAGCAGGGAGGTGGGGTCGCCGCCAGAGGGAGAGGAGGCCGGCAGACGGGCTGGCGAAGGAGGCAGGGGTAAGGCGGTGCAGCGGGGGTCCGGGGCGGTGCAGCGAGGGGAGCCGGGGCGGCGGTCGGGCGCGGGCACGACGGAGAGGCGACAGATCGAGAGGCCGGGACGGCGCAGCGGCGGTGCACAGGGGAGTCAGGACGAGGCCGGGGCGCTGGGGTGAGCGGGAGCCAGTGAGGCGGAGGGTGGCCGGGACGCCGGGAAGCCGGGCAGGGAGCCGGCACGACGGCGGGTGCGCAAGGGGAAGCCGGGGCCGGGATGAGGCGAGGCGGAGATCGGTGGCCAGAGGCGGGGAGGGTGCAGCAGCGGCACGCCTGGTCGGCCGCACCAGCAGGGGGAAAGGAAGAAGAAAATGAAGAAAGAAGAAGAAAGAAAAAAAAACGGGGAAGAGAGAGAGAGGGGATGTTGCGGCGCTAGGGTAGGAGTAGGGTGGATTAGGGTTTGATTAGGATTATATAAATATATATGTGATAAAAATAATGATAATATTAATAATAATAATATTAGTAACATTATAAGAATAATAATAATAAGTATAATAATAATCATAAAACCTTAATATATTAATAACAATACTAATACATTATAGTAATAATGATATAAAAACCTTATAATAAAAATAATGAAACTTTATAATATTAATGATAATAATGATAAAACTTATAATAATAATAATAAAACTTATAATAATAATAATAATAATACATTAGTTAATTCTAATAATAATTATTTTGATCAAATAATAAAATAATTTAAACATAATACATATATATACATTTATGCATATAAAGATATATACATAAACATATATAGAACTATATGTATATATACATTATTATACATATATATATATAAAACATACATAAACATATATAAAATAAAATTAACTATCATATTAATAACACAACTTAAATAGCGTTAATAATAAAATATCAACATAAAAATTATAATATTTAAACATGCCGGGTGAACACACGGTCACCTGGGCTGAACGTACAGTCACCGCTAACGATGCAGTGACCGCGCACCGGCGCGAAACCTCCAACGCAAATAATCTCTGAAAAATTTAAATCAGGACCATGAAAAGAGAATAATTACAGACATCCACGGCCGGGGTGTGACAACTAACCATTGATGTGCATGGTTAAATAGGGTGAGTTTTTGACCCTGACTACTATACAACCCTTGTCATTTTCCACTAGATGGGATACAGATGTGTCCTAAATTAGTACACACTTTCCCCTTCCCAATTTATGGATCCTTAGGCTCTGACTTGGTTTAAAAATATACCCCCACTATCTTCTTTTGAGAATGAAATTAGATAATTTTCATAGATACCAGGCTAGGCTAGAAGTATTCAGTACATGTATGGACTGTCCTAATATTGGGAGTCACTTATTGTAGCTAATATGTGTTTATGAATAACCTATTTGGTAATATATATCTATACCTTGTATTTTAATTCCAAAATTATTTTATTAAATATGTATGCAAATGTATAGAAATTTTTATGCATACACTGTTATATTACTTTGTGTTGATAAAAAATTTGTGGTTATTTATGGAGTATTTGTTCTCACACTCTATATGGACACTCTGGTGGACATTTATCTTGACTTTATATGTTTTTGGTATCCATATGTGTGTTATTATCTATGTAAATATATGTATAGTTTTCCATGCATGACTTTGGGTGGGTCAGAGCCCATGATTGTGTTGGAATTGATGGTGTGGCAGTTTGAGGTCACTTTTTTCACTTCACCTATTAATCTTTTGGACCTATCTATCTGAAGATCGATTTGGATTTAAAATATTTATTATTATAATTTAAACATTATATAATTCATGTATTTTGGTCTTGTTTTCATTAATTTATAGATTAATGAGTTTTTTTTATTTTTTATTTTGGTATGTCCTATTTAGTTTCAGGTTTATTTTCGAAAAATATATCCTACATATGATCCATTACATATTTTTGGTAGAATTTAGTAATGAATTATGATAATAAACAAAGATTATAAATCATTTTCAAAATTTAATTCAAATCCCATGATGATAGTCTCTATATCTTCATGTTTCAAGAATATCCCTTGGGGATAGTAACATCCTGATTTGAGTGTCGTAAGAGAATCTGAGTTAGGGTCACTATAAGTAGTGATAAAACAATGCCACTTGTGTCACCAACACACAATATAATAGATACTAAAAGAGTGTAAAATATCAACATAGGTAGTGAACTCTCACTATTATAATATTCATACCCAATATACAAAATATTTCCACTAGTTTGTTTCCCGTGTTAATGAAGATATATAGAGGAATAAGACTAAGATATTTATGGACATGGATTGAGAATAAGTCCATGTGGAAAACATATAAAAATTAAAGGAACCATGAAATATTCCCTATAAAATTTTCTTAAGTAAATATGGTGATTATAAAATAAATAAACCATGTGGATATTTATCCCATAAAAAGGAAGTGGAAAATAATAGGAATTGAATCTCAAGTGGCCTGAGAATAAGAAGATACCATCATCCATATAGATTAATCATAGTAAAATATATGGGTAAGTGGAATGATAAAATGTTACTCAAGGGATATTAATAGAGAATTTAAAGGTAGAATATTCCTTAAAATAAGTTATAAATATTTTTTTGATAAGAAGTTGTTAGTATTTTCTAGATTTTTTCATTTTTCATTCCATTCTATAACTATTGTGTTCATATATCCTTTGTATTAAACTCTATTTATATAGATGGATAAAGTATTATGGTTAGTTTGAGGTATATGGTTAGTGTATTTATTGATTATATATATATACATCTCTATTATTTTAGATTCTATTTTCTTATTATAAATACTCAAGGTGTTGTATGATAGGTGTTAATAGAAATTTCCTATCATTTCAATCCATATAGATTCTTTCCCTATATGTTTACTAAATCAAGTTTAACCATATTTAGGTATGTAGTATAAAATTGTGGAATTTTGTGGTTATATAGGGAGTGGTTAATGATAATTTTTATATAGGTTGGGGTTCATTACATGTGATTAGCCACTTGAATGATACATACCATGAAAGTTGACATTTAAAGTGATTAAGTCTAGGGTACTATTCTATATGCTTCAGTTATGTAAACCAATTTACATTGTAATATAAGACCAGTGTGATAGTGAAATTAGTATAATTATTCTCACATTATAATAACATAGATGTAAATTTGTAAACATTTCATTGAGAAGAAATTGATATAGAAAAATGTATTTTTAACCACAGTTGAATGAAACTAGTAAACTTATAAAGATCAAGAAACAAAATCTTTCAAACTTCATTCAATTCTATCCACATCAGATGGATTTTATTTTTGTTAAATATAGACATAGTTCCAATTTCTTATGGTTTTATTTAAAATAAATACATAAAAAATATAGTTGGTGACTCCTGAGGATCACTTTGTGATTTATAGCCTCATTATGAGAAGACCCTAAGGTTAATATATTTTCTACACTTCATGAGTTTATAAATTTTAAGGTAATTTGAATCCAATTGATATGATTTCACTGGTCACCTTTTAGGGATATTTCTATGGAGAAAAAAATGTCATATTTTGTCCCTCATTGTTTTTTTCCTTTTTCTTATTTAATTTTCTTAATTTATTTCAACCTCAGCTGATAAAATGAAAAATAAATTCGGTGGGAACTTGTATAAAATGTTTTATATTTATTGTTAAGGATATGAATATTATCTATGTGACTATTGAATTCAAGAAGAATGTTATCCAATATACTATGAGGAGAAGAATAAATTTCTTAGTTAATTAATGGAACTAAATTGATTTTGGAGAAGATAAATGAAACCAAGAAGGCCCAAGACTGATTAAATACAAAATTGGAAGTTAAAGTCTAATTAAAACAATAAGAATCCATAATAACCTATTTAATTATGTTTTAATATATTAATTCATAATTTCATGATGAAACTAAAAAAATAAAGAGGGAGATAGAGGAATCCTTCCCACTACCTTATTCTTCCTTAACTTAATTTCCAGAGGAACTACATAGTGAAGATGAACTATATAATGAAACATATGAGATAGATTTTTCCTCTTTAAATTAATTTATTTAGAATTTTATTAAAACCAAACTATCAACTAGTATCTATTATTTTTAAATTTTATATTCAATATAATCTATATTTGGACTTGATGAGTTGGAAGAAGTATACATATAAGAGGTGGAATAAGCTAAAGAAAAGATTGATGAGCTAGTTTGGTTGATCACTATTTATGAACAGGGGGATGATAATGATATGGTCTTTAGATAACAATTAATTTCTTATTAAATATAATACAAACCCCTTTCTATAATTTATAATAAAACAAAAGTTTAAAATATTACTCTATAAGATGATAAGGAATAAGTCCAATACCTTATTTCACCGACACTATACAAGAAGTTTCTCACTAGACAAGGGGTGGGAGCAACAATTCATGCACAAGGGGAACTCAAAATCCAGTTTAAGTGGAATAAAACTAAAATAATAAGGATTTGGTGGTTTACATAAAATAATAAAAGTCCACTATAATATTTTGGATAAACCACTACCACTATCTAGCTATTGACAGTGAAAATCTTTCACCTTTTGAGGGTTAATCCAAGATTTTTATTCCTTTTATCCTCTTAATTTCTTTTGTTTTAATAAAAATTTTCATTATATTTTTTTCTTTATAAGTTATCAAATCCATTGGATAATATATTAACTTATGATACATTTGGAGAATTACCATGTTGTATTAATCCTTTACAATTTTTTAGTAGTACATAATTCTTGAAATTAAATGAAGGATAATACCAGATAAGTTTAGGGTAGGTTCACCTACTTTCTATAAAATTTTGTGTTTGTTTTTAGTCTTTATTTTTATAGTGTTTTAGAAAAATAAAAAAATATTGAGCTAAATGAATTACCTAAGTCTGTTTAGTTTCTTTAGTTATGTTTAATAAATTGATTTAACTTGAATATATAAACGATAGAAAATTTATGATATAGGTTTCATTCCCTGATTCATTTTTTGAGATTAAATATAATTTCAATAAATATAAAAATCCATTCTAAAAGCACCATCAATTAAAATTTTTTGTTGTCTTTTATGGTTTTTAAATTTTTTTACATATACTTTAATTTATCAATTACTTGATAAAAATAGATCAATATCATGAAAACTAGATCTTATTTTGATTATATTTCAAATCTTTGTGAAATATTGAGATTATGTGTCAAAATTATCGAGGAATAATTATGAATTCCTATTGAAATATCAATATTCTGCATCCTACCCTTCATATGAGATGTATTATAAGCCCCCAAGAATCCATGGACATCATTTTATGCTTCCATATTACAAGACTAATATTTATACTTACCATAAACTTGAGCATATTTATATGGTTATCATTAAAAAAAGTGTGGGGGAAGAAATGTTTCTTAGGATTCATAAATTAATGTTTCATTATAAAAAATATATTAAGTTATTCCATCATGTTTGTAAATTAGAGTTCACTATATTCATTATAGTTAAAATTCCTTTTATTTATCCAAGAAAAATAGAATAAAAACATTTGTGTAAAAATAAAAGAAAAAGAGAAGGTGATAATAATATTGGTATCATTTAATGTAATAATTGTTATGTAATCCTCTATGATAGATTTAGAAGATTAGGGATAGGTAAATCATATGTAAGGATTATGAGTAAGGTAATTTCAATGAGAAAAACACTCTTAAATCATGAAATGTGCTTAAATAATATAGCCTTATTGTTTTTCCTTTAATTTTCACATCTGAACCACCCAAAATCACCCATAGAACAACCCTAAAATACCTAGAAATTGAAACAAATCCTTGATTTCATTTTAGAAAAAATAATAATATAAACCATCCTATAATGATTCATGCACGAGTTTGAGATCAAGAAAAAATTCAAAAAATAAAATTTTAAATAATGGGGGAAAACATTTCCATGAAGGTAGCTGAAGGTTTGAATGAAATTTTATAGGAAAAAGTATAAATTAGGGATTTGAGATCATATATGAATTATGATAAGTGTGAGGATGTCTCTAGATGAAAAAAATTATCATTCTTAAATATGAGAATTTAAAATTGACTCTGGTATATCATTTCCCTTAAATTTATTAAGTATTACCAAACAGTATAACAGATAATTGGTAGGGTAGGTGATTATAGGAAAATTTAAATTAATTTATTTATGTAAATAAATACAAAAATACCATAAAATCCTTTAATTCATGGGAATTTTTTTGAGTTTGTGATTTTTTGGGATTTCAAAACATAATTATAGAACTTTTCATAATAAGGTGAAATACATTGATTATTTTATTTTTTATAGAGTAATGATTATGAACAAACTTTTGATGTGTTTTTTTATACATAGGTGGAGAAAGACCAACCAAATCCTAGATATGTAAGATTAAATAGAGGTTATAAAAGGCTATACAAGGGTAAAAATACAGTGCATACACTGAAATCACAAGTTTTTTATCCACATCAAACCCTGTTATAGTGATAATGAAATATTATACCATATGTTTATAACACTTTAAATATAAACAAATTAAAGATATAATTTCATAACTCAAGGTAGTGTCACATTTTTATAACTTACTATGGAATAATTGAAGGAGGTAAAGTCACTCTAATATTGTCGGTTCCCACCAATTAATACCATATCAACTAGAGAATCTTTATATATTAAATTTCTAGGGAAAGAAAAATCATTTATGTAAATTGTATTTCCTCCCAAGATAATGAATTCATCCCAATACTACCTATATACTTACATATGAAGAACCTTTACGATAAATTGTTTTAACAATATTTTTATATTTGTTGACAACTGACCTTTTTTATAAGAATATTTTTGTTATTTAAAAATCATACCCAACCCATCGTAATGAGTTCTATAAGAAATTTTAAAGTTTTTGAATGTTAAAACCCAAATATAAATGGGGAGACAAGTTTTGTTTTTAAGAAATATGGTTTCTAGACTTAGAAGACTGGACTGAGAAGCACCCAACTCCGAGTATCAGATCCATCTACAATGGATTTAGATCATCAGATCTAAAAGAATCAGAGACAAAAATTTTTGTTTGTTGGAGGTTTTTCTTTTCCATAACCAGAAAAAGAAATAAGTTTTTGTGTTATAAAGTTTTATGTTTCTATTAGAAGAAGTTTTATTATTGATGAATAGTTTTGAAAGAATATTTTGAAGTCAGGAGTTATAAAGTTTTCATGCTTTCTAAATAAAATCAGGAGATTATTTACTGATAAATAATTTATCAAAAATAATTAAAAAATATCTTGATAAAATCCTTTGAAGAAATGGAGGAATCATAAATATTACATCAATTCTAGAAGTCAATACAAAGTCTTCATCTTACCCAGAAGTACCAAACTCAAAAGTTGTTAGAAGTCATAATGTTTAATGATGATGAAGTTTGAATAATTTAAAATTTCTAGGGTGAATAATTAAATTATAATAATATGATAATGAAATATAAATCATAATGAGATGATAAATAAACCAAAATCTTAATGAGCTAAGAAAGAAACAGAAATCATAATTAGATGAGAAACAAATAAAAACATAATGAGATGAGAAAAAAACATAAATCGTAATGAGATGAGAAAGAAATAAAAATCATAATTATCTGAGAAAGAAATATAAATTGTAATGATTTAAGAAATAAATAGAAATCATAATGATATGAGAAAGAAACATAAATCTTAACGAGGTGAGAAATACACAAAAAATCGCAATGAGATGAGAAAGAAATAAAAATCGTAATGGCCTGATAAGGAAACAGATTTATAATTAGCTAAGAAGGAAACATATTCATAATGAGATTAGAAGGAAACATATTCATAATTAGTTTAGAAGGAAATAGATTTGTAATGACCTGAGAAGGAAACAAATTCAAAATGAGTTAAGAAGGAACCATATCATAATGAGCTGAGAAGGAAATAGATTCAAAATGAGATGAGAAAGATATATATTCTTAATGAGATGATTAAGAGGAAGATTCAAAAAGAACATTATAGAAGTTTTATGAATATTTTAAGAGGTCAAAAAATGAAATTAAAATTTACATAAATCTCAAAGAAATACGAGGAGGATTAAATAAGTGAAAGTTGATCTTTAAATGTGAGTGATCTTTAAAATTTTTGAAATATGAACAATTGGGGAAATTTTTCAAGTTTCATAATCTTTATTTTATAAGTTTCCTATAATAATTTATCATATATTTTATTCGTTGTAACTTTCACATAAGCAAAAAATGATGTGCACCGAAGGAATCAAATGAAAGTTATTTCTAGATAGAGATCTCACGAGGACGATCAGATATATAAAATTTTGTTTATCAGATTGAGAAAGATTCAATTAAGAAGATCATATTGAGTTGATTGGATTGAGAAATATCATATTTATAATTTTAGTATAGTGTGAGTAATTAATATTGATAATGAATTCATCATACTAATTTCATCAGATATAGAATCATCATATTGAGAGAATCAGATCCATTCCCATCAGATTGAGAGAATCAGATTCAACCAAATTATATTGTGAATTCAGACTGAGAAACTGTGGAGTAGTTTTAAAAAAGTCTTTATTATTTTTTTGGATAAATTATCTTATAAGAAAAAATATTTAACTGATGGGAGTCATTATAATCTTTCTTATCGGGAGATAGAAGGTGTATAACATGATTTAGGATAATTTTTATTCACTTCTTCAAAATAAATAATTTCCATAAACCCCCAGGAGTGTCTATGATAAGGATTTAGGTTCTCACACTGAGGTCAAACCTTGTAAATATTGTGTGCTTTACTTGATTTCATAATTTTTCGTGCATGAGTATTTAAAAAAATATGATAAGAAAATAAATCTTAATAGGTTACATGGGTTAAGTTTTAAAAAGTATTGAAAATTATAAAAGTGAATAATAGATTCAACACCCCTTCTTTATTGTTATTTGATAATTTAGAACTTCGATTTCTATCACAGGGTAAGGTTCCCCTGTTGAATCCTTATAATGGATAATATCAATTCTGTCAACATTAGAGGTATTCCTACATTTTATGGAAAAAATTATTATGCATAGAATAATATGATGATTCATTGTCTCTTATCTCTTGGCCTAGAAGTTTTTGATGATTCTACTATTGGGTTTCCACCTATTGAGAAAAATTCACCAATGAACTTTGCTGATGAGATAAATATAAAAGTTTAAATATAAGTTTTATTTTTTGATTGGATAAAACATAACTTACTTAGTGTAAGTCAACTTTGTGATGATGGAAAATAAGTTGTTATTAGAATATAATTTTCTATCATCAAAAGTGTGAAAGTTGAAAAAAGTATTACTAAAGGAGAAATAACCAGTGGAAATGTCTTCCAAATAGAATAATTCAACAACTCTTGTTACCTGAGTACTAAATATGAAAACAAATTGTGGCACTAAAGACATGGGCACCTTATATAGAAAAATATGAAAAAAACTTCTAAATTTGATGTCATTTGAAACTTTTCAGAATTTAAAATAAGAAAAGAATATGTTTGTGTAACTTGTCAAAAAGGGAAGATGACTAACAAAAGTCATAAAAGAGTTGAGATTCAATCTACCCGACCACTTGAGGTTATTCATTCTTATTTGTGTGGGCTGATGATTCATCAATAAAAAAATATTTGTATACTTTATAAATTTTATTGATGATTTCACCCGGATGAAAAAAAATCAGGTTTATGAAGAACAAGTAAAATCCTATTGAAAATGTTAAAATTATTCAAAAAATATGTTGAGAAATAAATGGGGGTTTCCATAAAGAAGTTGATAAAAAATAATGGTATTATATTCAAAAATAATAATTTTGAAACATATATGAGATATCATGGTATGAAACATTAATATAGTGCTCCCTATACACCAAAACAAAATGAAATATCTGAAAGAATGAATTGAAGTTTAGTGGAAATGGTAATAAGTATGTTAGCAGAATAAAAAATTTCAAAATTCTATTGGAGTGAAGCTATCAGTACATCTCTTCATGTTCAAAATAAATTCTTGTTGATACCACAAACCAAGATTATTCCTTATGAAATGTGTTATAACAAAAAACCTTCATTAAAGTACTTCAATGTTTTTGGAACTCCATGTTTAAAATAAGGATTTGGGAAAGTTTTATGAGAAATATGAGGAAGGAATTTTTATGGGTTATTCAAAAAATGGTAGAAGTTACAAATTTCGGAAGAAATGTTTACAATGGTTGGTGGACTCAGATGACGTGAAAGTAATTGAAAAGAAAAATTCCTTAACAAAATTTGTTGAGAATAAAAAGGAGAAAAAATTGGATATTTCCAATAATTGTTAAAGTAAGTCAAAAAATCTTTATCAAGATTCAGAAAATTCATGTGATGAGGGAAGTTCAGTTGGGAAATAAACAATGAAATTCCCTACCTTACAAAAATATGTTTATTCTGAAAACATTATTGGAAATTATAAGGTACTAGTTTAGATAAGAAGATAGTTGATATTAAAAAATAAAACTTCACTTATCTCAAAAGTTAAACCGGAATCCTTTTCAGAAGCTATTGAACACAATTAATGGTTGGATGCTTTGAATGAAGTGTTGGATCATTTTGAAAAGAATGAAAAAATGGAACTTGTTCCACATCTAAAAAATAAAAATTTTATCAAAAAAAAACAGTGCTTATAGAAACAAGTTGAATAAACATGGATAGGTTTCAAGAAACCAATCCAAACTTATTTTTAAAGGATATTCATAGGTGTAAGGTGTGGATTTTGAAGAAAAATTTTCCCCAGTTGAAAGATTAGAAACTATTAGAATGTTTCTATCAATGGCCACCCATTATAATTACAAAGTTTATCAGATGGATGTAAAGTCAGATTTATTATATGGTGAGATTGAGGAAGAATTTTATTATGGGTTTCCACTTGATAGTGATGAAAAAATTAATGTTGATTGAATAAATCCTTGTATGGGTTGAAAAAAATCCCAACATCCATGGTATTCTAAACATAATTTTTTTTGTGAATATTGAAATTTTCTAAAGGAAAAGTTGATAGAAACTTGTATGTGAAATATGTTGACTCTGTAACTCTAATTATAATTGTTTATGTGGATGATATAATTTTTTCTGGGATGAATAAATAGTTTTTAAATAATGTTTTGAGGAAATACAGATGAATTTTGAAATATCAATGTTGGGATAATTAACTTTATTCCTTGTATTACAAGTTCAATAAATATAAAAGTACATTTTATTATATCAAGAAAATTATTTTAGGGGTTTTTTAAATAATTTGGGGTTTGAATAATCCAAAAAGTTTCTAATCCTATCTCAGTGAGTAAAAAGTTGAGTAAAGATGAATTCAGAGTTAGTGTGAATCAGAAATACTTTTAGAAGCTGATAGGAAGTCATCTTTACCTTACAACCTCAAGGTCTTATATATATTTTGTTGTTCCTTTGTGTGCAAGGTATAAAATTAATCCAAAACAATCACATATGTTGGAAGAAAAGAGGATTATGAGATATGTAAAAGTAACTACATCACATGGGTTATTATATAAAAGAAATTATGAGATGTTGTTACATGGTTATACTGATGCTGATTGGTATAGAGACTGTAATGATAGAAAATAAACATAAGGAGGAACATTGTTCTTAGGTGAATTTTGTGTGAGTTGGTATAGTAAGAATCAAAGTTCATTAACTTTAAACACAACTAAATATGAATATGTTGTAGCTGCTCAATATTTTAATCAAATATTGTGGAAGAAAGTTCATCTAGAATATTTTAAAGGAAAAGTTTCTAAACCATTGAAGGTATTTGTGATAATGATAGTGAAATTTATATTTCTAAAAATACTCTCTAACATTCAAGATCAAAACACATTGATATAAATTTTCACTTTATAAAACAAAAAATTGATGCTGGAGATGTTTTGCTGGAATACATTACAACAAAGTGTCAGATTGCTGATATCTTTACAAAATAAATGCCGAAAGAAAGGTTTTGGGAATTGAGGCTGCAACTTTCTGTTCATCCTCATACAATGAATTAATAAATCTCATAAAGAAAACCCACGCCATGATTTGGATGATGTTGAAAAAGGGGGAGATAGGTAACAACTTTCTATATTTTAAGAAGTTTTTACTTATCTTTCTTTTATGAATCTGAAGCTGTGGTTATCATAAAATGGGGGAGAGGAAAAAAATAATGAGTGTAAAAGATAAAAGTGAGGGATATTTTATCTTTTTGTGGACACAATATTTTCTTATCACTGAGGGATGAAATTAATTCAAAAATATTACCTTATCCAATAGTGTGGTTTTAGGATACTCTCTTTAGAGAAAGGATATGTTTTGATAAAAGTAAAAAAAACTTGAGTTGTTTAAAAAAGTTGAGTTTTGAATTTTTTTTCTAAGATTTAAAAAATTTGTTAACAAGGGTTGTAAACAAATACAAATGGGGATATTGAAAAAACTTTGTGATAAATTATTTTAACAAAGTTTTTCTATTTGTTAAAAACTGACCTTTATTGTATAAGAATGTCTTTATTATTTAAGAATAAAACCCAGTCCATCATAATAAGTTCTGTAAGAAAGTTTAAAGCTAATGAATGTTCAAACCCAAACATAAAGGGGGAGATTTTTTTTTTAGGAAATATGTTTTCTAGACTTAGAATATAGGAATGATAAGAACCAGACTCAGAATATAGGATCCATCTTCATTGGATTTAGATCATCAGATCCAAAATAATCAAAGGAAGAAATTGTTTTTTACTGAAAGTTTTCCTTTTTAATAATCAGATAAATAAATAAGTTGATGAGTTAGAAAGTTAGATATTGATGTTTGAAGAAATTTTATTGTTTCTGAAGAGTTTTGAAAGAAAATTATGAAGTTATAAGTTATAAAGATTTCACACTTTCTAAACAAAATCAGAAGATTATTTTCTGATCAATATCACAAATCATAAAAACTATCATGATAAAAGAATTTGAAGAAATGAAGAATAATAAATATTACATCAATTATTGAAGTCAAGAAAAATTCTCCATCGCATCTAGAAGTACCAAAATTAGAAGTTTTAAAAATTTAGAATGCTTAAAGATCATGAGTTTGAATAATTTCAAAGTTTTAGAGTAAATAATTCCAATGTATTGAGTTGAGAAGGAAACATAAATTGTAATGAACTGAGAAAGAAACAAAAAATTATAATGAGATGAGAAAGAAATAGAAATCATAATGAGTTAAGAAATAAATAGAAATTGTAATGAGATGATAAAGAAACAAAAAACATAATGACTTAAGAAATAAACAGAAATTATATTGAGCTAAGAAAGAAACAAAAATCATAATGAGATAAGAAAGAAATAGAAATCATAATGAGCTGTGAAATAAATAGAAATTGTAATGAGATGAGAAATAATCATAAATCATAATTTTCTGAGAAAGAAATAGAAATCACAATGAGATGATAAAGAAACAAAAATTGTAATGAAATGAGAAGGAAACAGATTCATAATGATCTGACAAGGAAATATATTCATAATGATATGAGATAGAAATATATTATAATGAGTTAAGAAGGAAATAGTTTTGTAATGAGATGAGAAATAAATAGATCATAATATGATGAGAAGAAAAAATATTTTTAATGAGATGTGAATAAAATAGATTTATAATGATATGATTACGAAGAAGACACAAAAAGAAGATTCAATAAGTTTTATAAAGAGTTGAAGTGGTAAAAACATGAAATTAAAATTTTTATAAATATTGGATAAATATGAGTAGGATTCAAGAAGTCCAAGTTGATGTTTAAATGTGAGTGATATTTGGAATTTTGGAAATATGAGAAAGTGAAGAATGTTTTAAAGTTTCATTCTCTTAGTTTTTTGAGTTACATTTAAATACTTGATCATATATTTCATTTATTGTAACTTTTATGTAAGATGAAATGGATAAGCATTGAAGAAATCAAGTGAAAGTTATTTCCAAACAGAGATCTAATGAGGAGGTTCAGACAGCTGAAAGTTTGTTTACCAGTTTGATCAAGATCATATTGAGTCAATTAGACTGAGAACGATCATAGAGAATTTGAACATAGTTTGATTAATGGATATTTTTAATGAATTCATCAGGCTGATTTCATTGGATACAACATTATCGTATTGATAGAATTAGATCCAACCTCATCAGATTGATAGAATCTAATCCAACCAAATCAAAATGAGGATTTAGACTGAGAAATTGTGGAATAGTTTCAATAAAATATTTATTCTTTTGTTTGGATCAATTGTTTTATAATAAAAAATTATAAACAGATGGGATCCAGTATAATATTTATTGTTGGGAGATATAATATTTTGAATTGGAGTTGGAACAAGTTGTATTCACTTATTCATAATAGTGAATTTCCATATACTCACAGGTGTGGCTATTTAAAGGATGTAGGTTCTCACACTAAGGCCAAACCTTGTAAATATTATTTCCTTTACTTTCTTTCCTAATTTTTTAATTCATGAGTATTTACAAAAATATGATAAGGTTATAAATCTTAACAGGTTATAGGGGTTAAGTTTTAAAATGTATTGAAAATTATAAAATTGAACAACTGATTTAACCCCCCCCCCTTTTCAGTTGTTATTCAATCCTTTGGAACTTCAAAAACATATATCAAACTCAACCCAATTTAGTAGAAATTAAAACACTATATTTTTTTTGGATAATGAATAGAAATGAAAATTAAGGTAGTGATGCACCAATTCCACCAGAATCACTAATTCACATTATGATAGATTCTAATGGAGCTTGCGATGTCAATTTCATCCAAAAACTCGCCCTTTTGGAATATTCATACTGAATGTTAACAATATTTCCATGAGTTAATTTATTGGTCTTGTGAATAGATAATGTGGAAGAATCCAAAGCTATTAATGGTATTTGATAGAGAATAAGGTCACACATAGAACATGAAAAACATTAATGGACCATTAATTTTTCCTCATACAAATTTAATAACTAAATTGAGTAATAATAAAAAAATCAATGTAGATATTGATCATAGAAAGTGGATGAGGAAGATTATGGGAACTGAAACTCAAGTGGACTAAGAATAATAAGATATCATCATATATATGGATGATTCATAGTGGCATCTAATTCCACAAGGAATGATGAAATTTTACTAAAGGGAGATAGTTGAAGATTTAAAATGGAGAAGATATCTCACGAAAATAAATTCTACCTCTTATAAAAAATCTATATTAATTACTTTCATGTATTTTTTCTATTTTCCATTCTACTTTTTATCTATTATGTTATTCTCACTCAATGTTAAAATTTATTCATAGGGAGGGATAAATGACTATGGTTAGTCTAAGGGAGAAGGATAGTGTGGTTCTTGAGTTTATATATATATATATTAGTTAAAATCACTTTGTGTTTTTTTTCAATAAGTGAATATCTGTCTCATGTTAGTATGTTTATAAGGAAGTTGGTCGACTTACAATAAAATTTGAAGTTCCAAATCTTGTCAAGGAGTCAATGTGTTGAGGTTTAAAGGATGTATTAAAGAAATATTTTGAATCATGTAAGTGTGGGATTACTTCCATTATATTATTAAATTATAATTTACGTGATGGAAAGGTATTTGGAATGTTGAGATGTTATCAATATTTATATTGAACAATAATAGAATTTTGAATTCAATTCTTTTTAAAGTTCATTATCCATTTCAAGTAAATTCTATGAGTTTTTGACAATATCAGATTTGGTATTTAGAAATAGGATCTCTGTGTATATGTAATATGAGATCCATGTATGGGAAATTCTAGACCCTGTGTATGATTCATTTGAGATCACCATACCTATATATGATTCATTTTTCATATTGAAGTGAGATTTTGGAAAAGAAAAAAAAATTATTTCAAAATCCAAAAAAATGGTCATATCAAAGATAGAAAATACACTAAAGAATCTAGTGAATCACAAGGATACATGACCGAGATTGAAGGTGGAAGTAGGATTCTCGTGGCATAAAGGATATATAAACCCTACACAGGGTGGAATATAATAAAGTTTTCTAGAAGTTACAATTGTGGGGTGGAATAGTAGACCTGCTAGGTTAGTGAATGCGTCAATGAGAAGCACACAGAGTAATAAGAGAGAGAGAGATACATCCCAAAGAAAACATCATTGTGGAACAATTTAAATATGGGAACTATTCATCTGTTTAAAAATACATAGACACATGTAGAAATATAAATGAGTTAATGTTGTCATATTTATCTTCAATCTATTTCCAAAGGTTCTACATGTGAAGTAACTCACATAAATTCAAATTATGATATGATATCGAAGAGGAGTATCTCAAATTATTAAATATATATTGAAAATAATACCACTATGATGATGATTGTTGTGAAACAAGAAGGTATTTAGAACCATGTTGTAGAGGTTATTCGTCTATGTTAAAAATATAGCTATGATCCCATAGTGGATGTGGATTCATGTGAGGATCATTGAAAGGACATAAATGAATAATAATAGAATATTAAAATATCACAAGGTGATAATGAATGCATAAATAACTGATAAAATATTGGAAGTTTATAAATTTAGTCATTAGAATCATATAAATAAAAACAATGATATTTTTTTATTCATAGAAGATAATATTGGAAAGCGATGAGGATGATCCATGGTTAATATGATTTAAAGTTCTCTCTAAAGGATGTATTTTCATTTTTGTAAGGATATCTATCTTCAAAAACATCAGTGTATGGATCATCGTAAGGATCAATAGTTTGAAAATGTTTATGAATAATGGAGAACCTACTTATAAGTCTACATATGATTATCTTTTTGAATATTGTATATGAGTTTGTGTACAAGTAGGTTGGAATGATACACACATGAGTGATATTTAAATATGATGATTCTTTGTTGGGATTTTACATTTTAAAATATCATGATTATATTAATCATGGTTCAAGAATGAATTATGGAAGTAAATCTATGTAATATTTTCACAAAAAATAAAGGAAATACTTCTATGAACATAGATTGAAATAAGTATAAATTCATTAATTTTTGGATCATTTTTTTATAAACCATATTTCATGTGATCATGGAATGAAAATAAGTCCATGATATTTTAAATATTATGAATAATAATTCTTGGTAATTAGGATATTTAATAATAAGGAAATGTATTGGAATACTGAAGATGTTGATCCTAAACGGTGATATTTTAGGGAGTTCAAATTGATAAATATAAGGGAAAATAATATTTACACAATTTGTGAATATGTATTTGAAAAAGGAGAAGAAAAAACAGTAAAAAATATAAACTATATGCACACTAAAAATATTATACAAGTTAAAAGAATAAATAAGAGGGAGATATACTAAATATTGTGAATAAAATATATCTTTTAAGTTAATGAAATGGTGGAAGAACCAACACTGTGCTTATTGAAGACATGAAACATTGAAGTGATAGAGCAAGTAATCCAATGTTTCACATAAAACTTTTATCTTGTGAAATTAATAAAAGAATAATAATAAGTAGAGAAGATTTTCCACCCTATAAAGTATTTGATACTATATAGGACAAGAAGATGATAGATCCATCCTAAAACTCTCACATGTGGTATAAGTATAGAGGTGATTGAGGAAATACATTAGATTCATACAACTGAAAAATAATATTATATTTACATTGTTCATGAACGAAATAGGATTTTCACTATTGATTAACTTCATGAGGTGTAGGATAAATATTATATTATATAGTTTTTACAAAAAAAATTCATTACTTTCTTTACACCTAGTTAGTGCCAAGATGATAAGGTGAATGTCATACAATCACCCATGCTGATTTTGATAATAAAAATAAATCTATATCAAAGTGAGATAATAACCATTGTACACTAGGTATATAGTCATACATAGGGTGGTGAACCATTTAAACAATTACTTGTGTCCTTATTGTGTTTCTTTAATATTTATCTTCTTATATATAGACCAAATACAATATAAGGAAAGAGAGAAAAAGGAATAAGGAAACCATTCAATGAACAAGTGAAGAGATAGTAGTGGATAAATTTAATTTGGTTTAAAAATTATAATAACATTGATTTTCCACCTATTAGTATTGGTCACATCCCTTTTATGATCCTTTCAACTATTATCAAAGCATTATTTCACACATGAAATTAGATTCTCTACTATCTAAATTTTTGAAATATTTTGGGTTTCTATTCCAAAGGTAACATAGAGAGAAAAATTAGAGGAATTTTATTAAATTATGATATAAATTTATATTTCTTAAAATACTCAAAATAATATATATTAGAATGAGTTTAAAAAGATAAATAAAGACTCTCTATTCTACAAAGAGGAAGATGAAGTAGTGTCTCCCTGACATAATATTGAAAAATGAGATCTCTCCTAAAAGGAAAAATGACGGTTAAATCCATCTCTAAGGAAAATGATTACAGTTATACCACATGTAGTTTACTATATCTACATGAAGAGGAAGTAATAATGATATATTTTCAAAACTATACAATATAATATCCAATAATAATTGGGGAATATCACTTATAAGAAGATTGACAAGATAAATTAATTGTTCCCTTAATAAGTATTCTGCATAATTTTTCCAAATTTATAATCACTTTTATTTGGGATATTTTTAAAATTATTTAGGAAGATATTACCTACCTTGAGGAAGAATTATAAAAGTTTTATAAAGAATTAGAGAAAATAATACAGATGATTGTAAGCACTGCAAACATGTATGAGACTTAATTCCAAAAAATATATAGTTTGAATAAAAATGATCAAGTTTTTACAATGTGTTGATTACTAAAATTCACGAATGAGAATAACTAAATAAAAGTATTGAAGAAAATTTCCATGAATTGAATAAAGTAGATAATATCAATAATGGTCAACTGATGACTAAAGAAGATAAGATTAAAGATCTTAATTGTTCATTACATTGAAAAAAAAGGAAAAAGATAAGGTTGAAGAGATCAGAAGTAATTGTGTAGATAAATTAAAGATAATAAGGAATTATAAAATCATCCTCCGTATGAAATGATTGAATCTTAAAGTAAATTTGAAGAATCTGAAAAAAAAACTCAACATGAGTCTTCACAAAAAGATGAAAAGCTGCTACCACATATAATTCCAAGGAGATTTCCTACGTAAAAAGGTTTTCATTTGGTATAAAATTATCCCCAAATTATATAAATATCAATATATAGTATCCTCAAAAGAATAGGTACCATAAACATCAAAATATAATGTTTATGCTACATCTTTTTATATATATATAGTGTATTTATGAAATCAAAAGCTGTATAAAGATAGATGAGAAAAAATCATGATTATCCCACCACTATATATAAAGTGTTTGGAAGAAAGTATATGAGTAAATATTCCCAAATGAATCACATTCAGTGAATCAAAAGGCATAAAACAATATTTAAAGAAATGTATAAATATTTTTATGAAAAAGGAAAGATAAAGGTTTGCGATAATTTTTTGGTACTGTAGCTAGTTTAAGAACAGGTCCATAAACTATTATCATATTTTCACAACCACTGGAAGAAAAAGAAGGCCAATATAAAGGGTATGAGAAGACCAAATTATGAAAACATCATAGATGAAGAATATGTATCTATCAGTTTCAAATATCTCATATGTCTAAATGAAATTTATGGGAATTGAAATCAATGTGATAACATTGAATAAAATTGCAGGTAAAATTAAAATAAGTAAGTTTCCAAGGATGCTAAATAAAAAATATCATAGAGGTTAAATTTTGGTGAACCTATCTTGGGAAAGTCTTCAAAGAATAAATCTAATATGTACATTTCTAGGAAGTCCATGAATAATATTGGTGAGTTATCATTGGGTGATAAACGTAAGATAAATTCAGATCAAAGAAGGCCTAAAAATCCAAAGAAAGAACTAAACCAAGGATAATAAATTTCATATATTGTGGGAAAGGAGGGCACACCATGGATACATGAAACTGGGCCATGGAAGTCAAAATTGATGGAGGAAACATTAATAAAAAAATAAATTAGTCGAGAATAAAAATAAAATGACTAAACTAGTGAATAATTCTCTTGATGAACCATGTGGAGGAATCAATAAAACTAATCAAACAACCAATTAATTCATGATAACGTGGATAAAATATTTGAAAAATGAAATAAAAATGGAGTAAGAATAAGTGAAATCTTTTTCTAAAGGAAAAATGATATTCCACATGAAGATCCTAAATTTATTGAGAGGTTTTCGACATATGATAACCCTATAGTTTTAAGGGTGCTATGTGGATGGTATAAGAAAGATAGGCACGATTCAAAGGATTTACTAACAATCAAACCATCTATAGAAGAAATCCTAAATGATATAAATGTTACACCAAATGATTTAGGTTCCTTGATGATGCATGTTAAAAATAATATTACACATGAGAAGAAAAGAAAATTATCATTTCTACTCAAGAGTTATATAAAATATATAAAGAAATTTGATCTAAAAAGAAACTTTTATGATATTTATAAAGTTTGATCTAGAAAAGAAAAGAGTTTCATTATTGAGAATAAATTCTCAATCTTATATCTCACATTAAAAAGAAAAATAGGTTCCAACTTATTCACATATTTTTTTATTTGTATGATTTCATTTTAGGGAACTGAAGGTGAATCTAGTTCTCAAGCGGAGGAATACTGAAGTGAATTAAGCTATAGTAAATATTATATATTTGAAAAGTCACTATATTGGTATAATTTATCTGTTGGAATTATAATGAACACTTAAATAAAAGATATACCATGATTAAGATTATGAAGAGTGTAACCTTGTGGGGAAGATATGTGAAGAGAAGGATTGAAAAGCTATTAGAACCATTCAAATCATATAAATATTGAATTTATGGAATGTGATTGATAAATAGTTATTAAAATATATGTATTGATATTCTTTCACCCCTGGTTTCTCAAGAATCAATTCTAATAAAAAGGAGAAAAAATTGATTTAATTATTAGTAAGAAATTAAAAATATTTAAAAACATCTTAGGTTTAATTTCTAAAACAAGCTATATGAATTTGAATATTTAAAATTTGTGTATTGAGTATAGGAACATAAGTCATTATTCCAAAAATAAATAAAGTTATCAATTTTTATCACTTGGTATTATCCTAATCACATCTAGATAACCATTGAATGAGTTATGGTAATTTATATTATTCGGTAATATTTTCTATTAATCAATGGGAAAATTATTTTTTTAAATCAAACCCTCATGTTGTTTACTTTAAGAATGATTAATATAGAATTTTAGTGGGATGATTAATGGAACCTAGATTTACAATGAAGTGATACCATCCTCTTCCATAAACATAGTATTTATTTTCAATAAGGGGGATAAAATAAAATGAAATAATTCAATGAGAAAGAAATAAAGAATAAATGATGATAAATGTATAATAATAATTTCATGACATATTAACATATCATTTTCTATCATTGGTATTGAAAAATAATACAAAGGGGAATATTTATTTATCCAATTTTTGGTTTTTGTTTTATATTTTATCAATAAGTGAATAGTGTATCATGTAATTATGTTCATGATGAATTTGGACATCTTGGAAGGAAAATGTAAGTTCCCAAGCTTGTTGGGAAAGAGTCATATGTACTAAGGTTTAAAGGATGTCTTAGAGAAATTACTTAAAGATTGTATGTGTTGGAGTATTACCATTGGATTATTAAATTATCATTAATATGATGGTAAGGTATTTGAGGTGTCTAAGATTAATTGAAGTTATATGTTTCAATAGAAAATAATTATGAATTTTTTTTTGAAGTTCATTACCCATTCCAATCCATCTATTTGAGTCAATTTTTTGTGTTTTTAACATTATTGTATCTGTTATTTTAAAATGGTATTCCTATACATATGTAATTTAGGATTTTCATATGGGTCATTATTGACCCAACACATGAGTAATTTTAGATTAGGACACCTGTGTGTGAGTCATTTTTTAGATTAGGGTGTGATTTTAGAAAAAGGAATTTAAAATGGTTCAAAATAAAAAAATATGGCTAGATCAAATCCATACCATCCACCTAAAAAGGTAGGACATTATAAGGACACATAGAAAATATTGATGATGAAATCTAATATTGGTTAGTATTAAAGGTGGCATAGAGGAGGAAGAGACCCTATCTGGGGTGACATAAGATCAAAGAGTATGGAATGTACATGCATAGGGTAGAACATTAAACTTGTCACGTTAGTGTAGGACTTAATGGATTTAATGAGACATTGATAAAAACATGGAGTTATAAAGGAGTATCATCCTAATGAAAACATCGATGTGGGATAAATTCTATGTAGTAACTATTCACCCATTTAAAAATATATAGAAACAAACACAATTATAAATGAGATGATGTCATCATTGTTATATTCAACCTCATTCTAAAAGTTCTACATGTGATGGAGATGATGACTATTCTAGTTGTGCACAACATCAATGTGGAATATCTCAGATGATGAACTCCATACTAAAGAAATGGACACTATGATGGTGATCACCGTGAAAAAAAGGAGGCATTTACTACCATACTATAAGTGTTAGTGTGTAGAGACCCAATTTCTTCCATTTACGACTTTGGAATATATTTAGAAATATCTTTGGATCTAGGCACTGAGGTGACATGTGATTCCAAGTCCCAATGTGCCCAGAATTAATTTCATAAAAATGCTAAAAATATTTTATATAAAAAATGCACAGTTTCTTAAAGAAAATGGTATAACTCTTAAAAAGAGTCTCATATCAAAAATTCAAGACAACAGTTGAATCTGAAATGTAAGTTTTACCCTAGTTGTGACCTAAAATGGGTCGGTGCATGTAGAGACCTATTTTTTTACTTATAATACTTTGAAATATTTTTATATATATTTCCAATGCCAGACATTAGGGTGACATGCGACTCTGAGACCAAGTGTTCCCAGAATTAATTTTATAAAAATATTAAATATATTTTATATTTCACACACATAGTTTCTTAAAGAAAATTCGATAAATCTTAAATAGAAGCTTAGATCATAAATATGAGACCAATATTGAGTCATGAACTTGTTTTTTACACAAGGAATTACTTAAAATAGGTCCGCATGGAGAATTTAGATACCTCACCTATTGGTGGTATGTTCATAAGATTAATTAATCAATTCATTCATTTAACCTAATAGTATTTTCCTATAAATCAATTATAATGGAAATCTTCCCAGGGTTAGCCTCATAACCCTAGAATCACCAAGAAATGTTCTTCCTCTCTTGGTGTTAGAAGATCATATCAGATGATGATTAAACTCCGGATAAGAGTAGATTGGGGAACAATGAACATAATTAATTTCTTCAATCACTAGTGAGCATGTTCTATGAGTACGAATGATCCAATATATAGGGAGGACTTTTCAAACATTAGATTATTCCCTTTTTGATTAAATTGATTGAGTATATTGATTCATTTCTTGGATATTCACCAATTATATCCTAAGAATGCACTCGTGTATTTGAATTTTAATTATAAATTCCTCTCTTATAACATGAATATTTCCATTTTTGATCATTTTCTAGGAATTATTGACCAATGATGGTTAACCATTTGTATTTGTGCCTTTCCCCCTAAATTGATTTGTGTTATTCACCAGTTGGACCCCGCGGTCCTGGTTCGATGTTTCCAGGTGGTACCAAGCCCGATCGAACCCTCCAGAATCATGAAGAAATGATGTGAGAGGGAAGAATTGATGAATCAATGTGAGATTTGGGATGCTTGAGATAAGTGGAGGATTTTTTTGATGATTAGAGATAAAATAATCAACCCCAGTTGATATAAAAGTGTTTTGGATCGAGCGATGAACCACCATCAGGACAGAAACTGATTTACGACCACAAGATGCCTGAAAAAAAATCTGGACGAGATCCAATAATATCATATAGAAAAGAGGTGAGTTCTATAGTGGAATGGTTGGATTTGAATTGGGGGACACTAATTTGAGAAACTATTAAAAACCTATCTAGACACCTTGTACCGTGAGGACCACATGACATGTAACCCCATGGATATGGTGGCTAGGGTTTTGGGTTTCCATAAGGATAGAACACTATGTACCCACTTCCCTATGTGGATGAACTATGTGACATAACACATAATCAATCACATGCCATGTGTCCGAGTACATGTGCATGACCAGAGCACATGAGTGACACCTCGTGTGGGGAGGCATTCCATATACTAAAGTACACATACACAACTTGGGTATATGAACACAACCAAGCACATGTATGGGACCCTGAGTGGCATGAGAACACTAGGTATATTTACATACATTACATATATACCTACATTATTGGAAAGATATGTACCTCTGGGGACACATCCAGGTGAAGGAGTAGGACGACACACCATGTGGGTCCCCTCACATGTCGTGTACCCCTTTATTTCTTTTTAGGAAACATTGAACTTTAGTATCCTCTTCATTTGGACTGAATTTTTTCCCACAAGTAGGCTATCCTAAGTTTCCTTCATGTATAACATGATAGATCCCTCTATTTTGTATTTGGGATACAATGTGAAATGTTCTAGGCACAAATCTTATTAAGGTGATGCCTGAAGACAGTACTGATCAGGCGGAATAATCAAAGGCTTACTATAGAGTGGAAACCCCATCATATTGGGAGAAGGTTATCTACATATACATACTAAGTGAAACCCCATATCAGATAGGGAACATGTCCTAGATGACCAGATTAGAACCCCTATCACTCCAGAGAGTGAGTCCTTGACCTATAGAGTGGAACCTCCCATCGTCTTGGGTGTGAGTCCTCTACCTTCAGAGCAGAACCCCTTATCAGATAGGTCATGGGTCCTCATGACACTAGAGTGGAACCCCATCATATTGGGTGTGGGTCCTCTACAGATACTTACAGATTAGGACCCCCTATCACACCAGAGTGTGGGTCCTTGACCTATAGAGTGGAATGCCACATCAGCTTGGGCGCGGGCCCTCTACCTTCTGATTAGAACCCCCTATCAGATAGGTTGAAGGACCTCATGAATCTAGGGAGAAACCCCCCATAAGCTTAGACATGGGTCCTCTATGGATATTTACAGTGCATATCCCCTTGAAACACTAGGGAACATGTCCTCTACTTGGATTTTATGTCCCCTCAACTTTGCGACATAGTGATAAGTCATGGGCCTTCACACGGTTACTTCAAGGAAAATGTGTGAGATGTTGGGCATCATTTATGGAATTTTGGAACTATTGGATACTATTCTTCTTGAGATAGGCTATGATATGGAGATCAAATTACTCCCTCATTTGAGATTCTTTTGACTGAGAGTATATATATACTTCTGTATCCATACCTTTGGATTTAGTTACTCTTCTGACATGGGTTTTAAAGATATGCAGGGTTTTCCATGTGCTTTCCAGGTTTAGATTCTCATGGTTGGATGAGTTTACTCTCCTTATATGGGTGGAAAAGACTCTATGTATAGTTCATACACACACAGTATTGATCCCCTTGTGTTTGTATGAGGTTACTCTCTCTCTCTTGGTTTGGGTTGAGCTATTCTCTTTTACTGCTTTATTCACCATTTTTTCTATCTACAATATTACTATTACTATTGTATCTCCTACTTCCCCCTTTATATTTTTGGACATCCTATTCGGTATGTATATACTCACCCTTTCATGGGATATTCCCACAAGTGTTGTGTCTTATGCATATGATGGATAGGTTGGTAGTGACAACAGATGAGCTTAGGGATACCTAGTACTTTAGACCATGTATGGTGGTCGTAGCTTGAAGATAATGATCTATGTACTAGTCGCATTTTAATTTCTAGTTTTTTCAGGTTGGGAAATATTTTTGGTTGGGCATGTATTTTTTCCCTTTACTTTTTAGTTTACATTACATAGTCTTGTACTGTCTAGAGGTTTTACATGCATTGTTTTTTACCTAGTATGTTTCATCTTTTTCTAATATTTCTATGCACTTATAAATAGAGATATATGTGTGTGTGCATACAAGTACATGGGAAATGGTCTCCCCATATTAGTTATTCCTTTGACACTAGTCGTCAGCCCCTGCACTATGGAGGCATTATTGGGGTAGCTGAGGCCGAATCACCATCTTGGGTCAGGTCATGATAAATTGGTATCAGAGCTAGTTAGATCCTTTGGATAGTTTTTGGAGTATCAACCTTACATGTATTTTTTGGGATTAGGGAAACAATGTAAAAGTGTGTCAAGTGTGACTCTCAAACCTGGGAATCCAGTGATGGTATGGATGATTGACATATCCATTCACTAGGACCTTGACTACCTACTTATTGACTTGTCATACCAAGACATTAGTTTGAGGGATCAGTGGTACATTCATCATATAGTATTGGGTTATTGAATATCCATATTGAGTAATCTACCCATTTTTGTAATATATATATATGTTCATTTGACCGTGGTATGTCCTGATTAAATTTTAGGATGCCTCCGTGGCACCAACCATCCAGGATACCGGTTCCTGATATTGACGACGAACCAATGAGTGACAAGGCCTCAGTTCAAGGTCCATCCTATGAGATTCTTCCTCCATGTGGGTAGGTAGTAGCACCTCCACCTATTTATTAGTAGATCATCCCAGTAGAGTAGGCTAAGGATTTATGCATACTTAGTGCATTTTGCGAGTTATAGTACTAGAGGCCACTGAGGTTCCATGGTGAGCCATATCCTTAGGAATTGGAGTATTGTCTAGATTCAGTGGTTCATGTATTCAGGATCATCCATAAACTGATAGATAAATTTTTTGTACTATAATCTATCCTTTTACATGAAAAATCTAGGCACTAGTGGATTCTTGTTATTGAGATGCACGATTATTCGACACTCTCATGGCCCGAATTCTAGCAGTTGTTCCATGAGGATTACTACCCTCCTATTTGTGATTAGTTTAGATTTAGGAGATTATGGAGTTTTAGTAGGGAGGGATGACGGTGTAATATTACATTGTAAGGTTCATAGACCATACATGATAGTCCCATGACATGATCCTTGATGGATACTTATAATCACAGAAGTTTGAGAAGGGACTCCACAGAGAGATCTGAGCCAACGTAGCACCCTTTTTAATCCCCACCTATGTCATGGTGTTGGAGTGGGAACTAGTGATAGATAGATTCATGTTATAGAGGTACTAGGTATCCATATCTAGCAGTGGGTGTCATAGTGTTGAGTCGTTTGCAGTAGCTAGCAGGAGCCAAATAATAGGGTCTCAACAGAGGAGACCTTACCATGTTTAGACTCAGGAAAATGGTCAGGGGAAGTGTATAGATCCATGTAAACCCATAGAGGGGAGGTTCTTTTCTTTTGAAAAGTGAGGTCACATAACATGATACTACCCGACCAAACATACTGAGTAGCATAGGAAGATAGCTGACAAAACACCACCACAGAGGCAGTGGTACGATCAAGGATCTCCTAACTGAGGGTAGGGTGGTCCCTTGGGATGTGGTTCTAGAAGAGGAGTATGAGGAGCTATGGGTGGTGGAAGAAACTATGATATCATTCCACCACCACCCCCATTTGGACCAAACCAGTCTTAGGGAGCTAGAAATTAAGGACACGGACAACTGCAGGCTTTAGAGGCCTATGACACCATGATACATGTGATGATTAGAGGTACGATCTAGGTTAATTATACTCTTGATTTATTATTAATAGACATAGGTTCTAGTTATTCCTTCATCTCTATAATCTTGGTTCAAGAGCTAAATCTCCCAGTTGATGTGCTATCCCAAGAGATTCATCTGGAGGTTTCTACAAGGAACACTTATTCTATATAATTTATCTACCGACATTATAAGCTATAACTTGGTGGAGAGAGGTTCACATGGTACCTTTTAGTCATCACGATGGAACCCTATGACATCATCTTGGGTATGGATTTGTTATCCATGGTCCAAGACTATATTTATTTTCATCCCAGATGAGTCAGATGCCTACGCATTGATGGGATGATATTCTATTTTATGGGAGAGGGGGATATCATGGTAGTGTGAATGGGTTTTGAGAGTAGGAGGATAAAAACCATCACCCATCAGTTGATGAGTGTATCCCTTGGTGAAACAGGATCTTCAAGATTTTTGATTTCTTTAGTTGTGGAGGATTATTTAGACGTCTTCCCAGAGGATTTTCCAGGACTATCTACGAGGCTAGAGATGGAGTTTTGTATCGACTTACATCCTAGGACCACACTAATATATTCTAAGATATATCAGATAGCCCCTACCAATCTCTAAGAGATGTAGTTACATTTGGAGGACCTTTTAGAGAAGGGTTCCATCAATCCTAGTGTGTCCCCCTAAGAAGTTCCAGTGTTGTTCATGAAAAAGGTAGATGACAGATTAAAACTTTTCAGGGATTATCTTTTCCTGAACCAAGACATGATAAAGAAAAAGTACCCCTTTTTGAGGGTTGGTGACCTCTTTGATTAGTTGAGAGGTATGAGATGGTTCTCAAAGATCAATCTCTGGTCTGGATACTACCATTTTAGGGTTTACTAGGCTGATATTCTAAACCTAGAACATTTCTATATCACTATATACACTATGAGTTCCTCGTGATTCCTTTTAGTGTGAATAATTATATAGACATGTTTATATATTTGATAAACCCGGTATTCTAGTTGTACTTAGACCAAATTGTGGTTGTATTCATCTACGACATACTCATTTACTCTTTATCAGAGGAGAAGCATGCATAACACTTGAGGATGGTTTTAGATTTTTTTTGAGAGTAGCATCTTTATGGGAAGATCTAAAAGTTTTAGTTCTAGATTCATGAGGTTCACTTCCTTGTGAATGTTATTTATGATCATGGTTTATCCATAGACCCATCAAAGATCTATGAAGTTATTTCTTGGGAGCCATCCAAGAGTGTGTTAGAATTATGGAGCTTTTTTGGTTCTATGGGGTACTACAGGAAGTTTGTGGAAGACTTATCTAGGATTTAAGCCCCTATAACGACCCTAATATGGAAAGGGAAACAATTTATTTGGACTAAGTAGTAACAGAGGTCCTTTTATAAGTTTAGGTTGATGTTGAAGAGTGATCTTGTGTTGAAACTTCCAGAGGATGTCATTGAATATATAGTGTATTTTTATGCCTTAGAAACTAGGTTTGGTTATATATTAATGCAGCGGTAGGAAAGTATCTCATAAAGATTGAGGTAGTTATAACCCCATGAGTAGAACTTTGAGGCTCAAGACCTAGAGTTGGAAGTGGTAGTATTCTCCCTAGGGATATGGAGGCACTGCATTATGAGGAAGTGCTTTGTTGTTTAATCAGACTATCAGAGTCTCAAGTACGTCTTCATGTAGAGAGACTTGAACCTAAGATAGCCGTGATGGTTGGAGTTCTTGTAGGAATATGAACTAGATATTTTCTATACTCTAGGGGAGGTAAACATAGTAGAATATTACCTTAATAGGAAGTCCTAGGATCAATTGGTATAGGAGTCTTTTGAGCAGTTAGCTTCCTTATAGCTGACCCTAGTGGAGTGGAAGGGTATTTTTTTTGTAGTTGATAGTGTTGACTCCACCAATTCTTGAGTGTGAGAGAGAGTCCCATCTAGGAGATATCTATTGTGATGTATTGATTAGATAGATATCCATGAGGGATTCATCAGATGGATATTCTGAAGGAGGGAATCACATCATCTTTTTCCACAAATGAATGGTGGTTCCAATCATGATGCAGGAGGAGGCAATATGAGAGTTACACACTTCTACCCTAGATATACATCCCAGTGTGGTTAATATGTACATAAAACTTTAGTGGTAGTTTTAGTGGTCTAACTTGATATAGAACATAGATGATTTCATCTGACGATGACTCAACTTTCAGCAGGTAAAGGCTGAGAACCATGTTTCCGTAGGTTTTTTACAGCCCCTTGAGATCATTTAGTGGAAGTGGATAAAATATTTGTAGACTTTGTGATAAGATTTCCACAAGCAATGAAGATTCATGATTACCTTTGAGTTATAGTTGAACCACTCAAAAATTTGGAACACTTCCTTACTATTAGTGAGTAGATTTTGATGGAGATTTTTTTCAAGTTGTATGTGTGGGAGATCATTCTCCTTCATGGGGTTCCCTCAAAGATTGTCTCCAGTCATGATGCATGGTTTACATCATGGTTGTGAAGAGGCTGATAAGAGATATTCAGGACCCATTTGAGTATGAATACATCCTTTCACCCCCAGACTGATGGGAAGACCGTGCACACTATCTAGGCGTTGAAGGATATATTGGGGGCATACATGTTAGACTTCAGATAGATATGGGAGGATCATTTTCCCTTGGTAGAGTTTGTGTAGAAAACAAATACATATATAACATCATAGTGGAAACTTTTTAGAACCGTTACAGGATACCCTACATGTTACACTTTTTCTGGGCAGAGATTGGTGATATATCTCTTGTGGTCTAAATTTTTTTTAGGTGATGATGGAGAAGGTCGAGGTCATCTGTGAGCAGATAAGGAATGCATAGATTGGGAATAAATGTTACATAAATCACCATCATAGGCGCTCGGAGTTTGAAAAAGGAGGTTATGTTTTCTTGATAGTCTCCCAATGACAAGGATTGTGGAGGTTCGACCGGGGAGGCAAGCTACCCTCGAGGTTCATCGGGGTTTTCGAGATCATGCATGGGGTTGGTGAGGTTTCTTACCACCTATCCCAACCTCCACAGTAGAAGCAGGTGCGTGACGTCTTCCACATGTCACAAAAGAAGAGATACGTGCATGAACCTACACACATCATTGACTAGAGTGATATGGACATTAAGGATGGATCCATCTTTGCAGAGCTCTAGATGGAGATCAAGTATTGACAGAAGAGGAACCTATGTGGATAGACCATCCCCTTGTTTTGTGAGTCTTGGTAGTACAAGAATGTGTAGGAGAGATCCTCAGAGTATGAGAGCCAAGTGAAGGCTCAGTATCCTGAGTTATTTATTTTAGTTTTTTTTTTGGGGATGAACATATTGGAGGTAATGATATAGAGACCCAATTTTTATCTTGTAATACTTTGAAATATTTCTACATATATTTCAATATACAAGAGATGATATGATGTGAAATTCCAAGGTCCGGTGTGCCTGAAATTAATTTTATAAAAATATTAAATATATTTTATATGTGTGTGCATAGTTTCTTAAAAAAATGAGATAAATATTAAAAGGAAGCTTGGATAAAAAATTTAAGACCATAGTTGAGTCTAAAATGCATTTTTTACCCTAGGAATGACCTAAAATAGTTTGATGCAGGGCGTTCAGATATCTCTCCCATTGGAGATATGTTCATTGGATTCATTAATTCATTAATTCATTCACTCATTCATTCGTTTAACCTAACATGATTTTCCTATAAATAAATTGTTATGGAAATCTGTCTAGGGTTATCCTCATAACCCTATAATTGAAAAGTGACGTTCTTCATGTCCTTTTATTGTTGGATCATATTAGATGATGAAAAAACTCTAGATCAGATCTGATTAGTACATAATGAATGCAAGATTTCCTTTAATAATTGGAAAGAACATTCTTCAAGGATGAACGATCCAATATCTAGGTAGGAATCATCAAAATATGGATTACACCCTTTTTGATTAAATTTATTGAGATTTTGGATTCCTTTCTTGGATCAACGCCAACCTTTTCCTGAGTAACCACCAGTGTATTGGAATTATAATTGGTTATTCTTGTCTTCAAACCTGAATATCACTGTTCTTTATCATAGTCCAAGAAAAATTGGCTAATGATGGTTAATTTTGTTTTCTTGTGACTTTGCTCCTCAATTTATTTTCATTCCTCATTGGTTGGACCCCAAAATCCCAATTTTATGTTTTCGGTCTGTACCAATCCTGATCAGACTCTCTGTAATCATGAAAAACTGACATGTGATGGAAAGATCGATGAATCAAAGTGATATCTAGGATGTTTGAGGGACATGGAGGGTTTTTTTGATAATATAATATCAAATCATCAATTTCATTTGATACCTATTTGTGTAGGATTGAGCGAAGAGCCACCATCATAACAAAAACTGATTTTCAGCCACTAGATGGCCTAAAACAATAGATCAAGTCTAGCTCCATTAATCTTGGGTAGAGAAAAGGAAAGATCTATGGGGGAATGGATTCATTAAAATTGTGGGATGTAGATATGAGAATCTGTGAGAAACCTAACTACAAAACATGTACCTTGATGAACACATGGAATATATCCCCTTGGCTGCGATGGCTAGGCTTTTGTGTTTCTATAAGGTTGGAATGCCATGTTGACTCCCTACATGCATTGTACTCCATTACCCATATTGATGATCCATGTGATGGAGTACACGACCAAGAATATACCATGTTCCCAAGTACACGGGAATGACTATAACACACGGGAGACACCCTATGTGGAGTGGAATGTGTTGTACTAAAGTACAATGACATGACTTGGGTACACATACATGACCAAGAACACAAGTGTGACCTAGAGTGGTAGAGGAATTCCATATATATTTCCTAACACACCTTGTATACCTACATTCTTGGAAACCATGTACCTATAGGGACATGGCCTAGTGAAGGACTGGGACCACATACTATGAGGGTCCCCTCACATGTTGTGTACCCCCTGGTTCCTATTTAGAAAACTTCAAACTTCCGTATCTAATTCATATGGACTTGAATTTTAGCCAGCAAGTATCCCATCCTGAGTATTTTTCCATGTATAATGTGATGGTTACCTTACTTTTGGATTTTGGGATGCGATGTGAAATTTTCCAGGAATGGTTCTTATTGAGGTGATTCCCAATGGAACAGTGATCAGGAGAGATCACCAGAAGATTCATATATTTTGTATCCCCCTATAATCTTGGAAGAGGGTACTCTAAAGATTCATACTGAGTAAAATCCCCTATCGGATAGGTCATGGGTCCTCTATGACCAGATTGGAACCCCCTATAACACTAGGTAACAAGTCCTCGACCTATAGAGTGGAATCCCCCATATTATTGGGTGTACATCCTCTAGATTCAGAGTAGAACCCCCTATCAGATAGGGTGTGAGTCCTCACATCACTAGAGTGAAACCCCACATCAGATTGGGTGTGGGTCCTCTATTGATACATACATAGTGGAACCCCCTATCACACCAACTCATGGGTTATCAATCTATAGATTGGAACCCCCCCATCAGTTTGGGTGTGGGTCCTCTACCATATGAGTGGAACCCCTTATTAGAAAGATAATGGTTCCTAATGAAACTAGAGTGGAACCTCCCATCATGTTTGTGTGGTTTCTCTACAGATAGTTACAAAATGGAACCCTCTAATGCACTATGGAGTAGGTACTCTACTTGGAGTTTTTACCCCCTTGGCTGTACGACATAGTGATGAGGCGTGGCCCTTCACACAATTACTTTTGGGCATCATTGATTGAACTGTTGGTGACTCTTATTCTTAGGATGAGTTGTGAGATAGAGATCCCATTAATCTCTCATTTGGGATTATTTTTACTGAACATATATATATTCTTCTGTATTCATACCTTTGGATTTGGTTACTCTCCATCCATGGGTTACGAATACATGCGAGGGTATTCCATGTGATTTCTTTGTTTATATTATTGTGGTTAGACGATTTTACTGTCCTGATATGGGTGGAAAAGACTCGATGCATAGTTCATCTACACACCATGTTGAGACCCTTGTGTTTGGATGAGGTTACTCTCTCTCTCTCTCTCTTGATTTGGGTTGAGGTGTTCTCTTTCGCTTCTTTATGCATCGTGTTTACTATCTACAGTCTTCATATTCCCGTTTTTTCTCTTATTTCTCCCCCTTAAGCTTTTAGGGAATCCTAATGGGTATGTATATAATCACCCCTACATAGGATTTTCCCACACATGGAGTGTCTTATGAAAACAATGGACATATCATTGGTGACTACAGTGGATCTTAGGAATACACGGTACTTTGGACCGTGTATGGTGGTCGTAACTTGGAGATCAAGAGTTGGGCTCTCTCAAAATTTTAAATTCTAGTTTATTTAGTTTAGGGCAACTTTATGGTTGGGTGTATATTTTTCCCCTTTAAATTTTAGTTTACACTACCGTCCTCTTATACTGTATAGAGGTATTACATGCATGGCTATTTCCCTAGTATTTTGAATTTTTTCTATTATTCCTCTATACTTCTGCATCAAAATGGTTGTGTGTGTGCATAAAGTCACTTTTTCAAAGACCTATTCATGTTATTTATGACTTTGGGGCTGGTCACCGTCCCCTAAACTTTAAAGACAGGCTCACGGATAGTTACGACTTGTGCCCCAGATTGGGTTGGGTCATGAAAACATTGCGCATTCAGATAAAATGGTCATCATAAGATATGTTTATTTAAAAAAAATAAATAATTTTATATTTTTTATTAAATAACCTAGACCTAATTACCTTTATTTAGGACATGTTATGTAGGATCTCCAAGGTTAGCTGCATAACCCTGAGATCGTTGTGAGTAGAGTTCTTCCACCTTCATTTGTGAATCAGACTAAGATGATAATGAAACTCCAGATCCAACTGAATCAAGGAAAAACGAATAAAAATACTTCTAACATTCATTGGAAAGAATGTTCTTCATCGATGAATGATCAAAATTTCATCAATTTGTATATTTTACCCATTTATTAAATTATTGAGCATGATCATATTATTACTTTGATATGTGTTCAAATTAATCCTTCGCATGAGTCCGCAAACCAGTTTTAAATTCTTTATTCAGTTTTATCACCTGGGGAATCTGAATATGTGTTTGTTGGCCAAGATTGCTTCGCCAATGTTTTTTTCACATATGTTTCTTGTGCCTTTACCCCTTTGTTCTTCATGTTATTTTCCAATAGTCATATGGGGTCTCATATTGACACTGTCGGGTGGGACTGAGCCTGATCAGATCCCCTGATTCATGGCAGATTCAGGTGTAATTAATAGTTTGACGAATTAGGGATTGATTTGTAGTTTTTTTGGTTGTGTATTTTTGTTTTTTTGACTTCAAATATAAAGAGGGATTTTTTGTTGCAAGTGAATCATGTGAGGTGCATTAAGGCATTGGAATAACCATTAGAGATCCGTTTTCTTTCTAACAGATGACCATAAATGACAAAAAAAGGCATCCACTTCGATTTCAGGTATCCTAGAGGAAAGATTCGATGTAGTGGGTGTGGATCTAGAATGAAAAAGATGATCAGGAATTTCTATGTAAAAACCCAACTACATGCCATGTAGTTTAAATAACACATGGTGTATAACCCCCTAGCTGCAGTGGCTAGGGTTTAGGTTGAGTTAAAAATAAAATATAATGTGGGAACCCCAAACACTGTGGGGCCCAATGCTAGTGACTCTGCATGTACTTCAGCAGTACATAGACAGGAGCACAACTAGGAAAATCCCATGTTCTGACATAGGGCTAGAGTACACAGACATGGACCAAATGACACAGGCAGAACCCTATGTGGGAGGACCAGCCATGTATCAAAGTACATGGACATAGTCGATAGTAAAAGGACATAACTATGAGCATGGGAAAGGACCCCGAGTGGTTGAGGCATGGTCTATAGTCCCCTTACATGTTGTGTAGTTTTACATGGGGAGTGAGTTATATACCGATAGGGACACAACCAAGCAATGGAGTGGGACCACACACCGTGTAGGTCCCCTTACACGCCATATACCATCACCCCATTTTTAAGGAGACTTCATCCACTCATATCTCCTTCATTTAGAATTTGATTTGGGGATATACTATGTTTTTTAGAGTAGAATATGATGGTAGAATTTATAGTGGATTTTGAGATACGATGCAAGTTTCAGTAAGTGTGATGATTATTTAGGAAACACTCGATGACGAAAGTGATCAAGAAGTATCATTAATGTGGTACCCCCTATGGAATTATGGTTTAGTTACTCTATCTACAGAGTGTTATCCCCTAAGGAATTAGGGTATAGGACCACTATCTATGGAGTGATACCCCTATCGCATTAGGGTATGGGTCATCTATCTACATAATAGTACCCCTATGGAATTAGGGTGTTAGTACTATATATACTGAGTGGAACCCCATATGGTGTAAGTGTGCGGGTCATCTATCCATAGAGTTATACCCCTCTATCAAATAGGTGGAAGGTCCTCCTAAGACTGAGTGAAACCCACCTGTCACCCTAGGGTACATGTCCTCTTCTCATATATTATGCCCCTGACTATGAGACATAGTGGTGAGGCATGATACCCCCACATGGTTACTCTTATGGATAGAAATGAGAGATTCTAGGCATCAATTATGGATCTTTGGAACTGTTGGAACTCTTTTCATGGGTTGGGCTATGAGATAAAGATCTCATTTCTCTATCATTTTGGATTCTTTTGTTGAGAATATATATATATATATACATATATATTTATCCTTGTTGTTGGATGATGTTAATCTCTTTTTTTGGGTTAATTTGTCTATTTACTAACAATTCTCTTACTGACCCCCTTCATATTTTGGGGAATCCTATTGGGTATGTATATAATCACACCTATATGGGATTTTCCCACATGTGTCCTGTCTAATGCAGACTATGAATAGGTAAGCTGTTATTACATATAATCATAGTGATACCCTAGTGATTTTACCACATACAACATTTGGATATTGGATATTCAAATATAATCTCTCCTAGTATTTAATTTTCTTGTTTTGTTCATTTGGGACATCTCTCGGGTTTGGTGTGTATTATTACCTTTTACTTTTTAGTTTATGCTATCATACTCTTTTTATTCCCTAGAGATTTTTCATGCATGGTTATTACTCTATATGTTGCATATTTTTTTTATTCCTATGCATTTCTGCATTAAAGTGGTTGGGTGTGTGCATACGGGTACATTAGGCCAAGGTATTCAATATTAGTTATGACTTTTAGTGCTTGTCTCCATCCCCTGGACTATGGAAGCAGGCTTGGGGTAGTTGCATATCAAGCCCCATTGGGTCGGGTCATGAAACATTGGTATGATAGGTGGTTATCTTCTTGGAAATGTATTTTGATTAGTCCCATTATAAGGATTTTTTTGGTATTTAGGGAAATGGTGTCAATTTTTCTCAAGTAAAACTTTTAGTTAAGGGAACCCACTGTTGGTGTGGCATCCAACATATCCATTCACTAAGAGTCAGAAAACTTTTTTAATGACTCAACATACTATGAAATTGGTTACATGGATAAATGGTACATGAATTATATAGGATTGAGTCTTTTGATTGTAATTCTTGAGTAATATCCCCATGTCTATATATTCTCATCGAAATGTGGTATGTCTTGATTAAATTTTCAGAATTCCTTCGCAAAGACAACCATCCAGGTTACCGATTATGAATCATGATGATAACCTGATGAGTGATGAGACCTCAGTTCAGAGTCCCTTATATGAGTTACTTCCTCTGATTGGATAGGTAGTATCACCTCCACTTGTTGAGAAGTAGATCATACCAACATAGAAGGCTGAGGATGCACGTAGACTTAACACACTTAGCGAGTTCCAACACCAGAGGCTGCTAAGGTTCCATGGTGATCCAAATCCCTAGGAAGAGGAGGATTGGATATAGTTGGCATTCACTATTTTTAGGTTTATCAAGACACCAATTGATATGGTGGTTGTAGTGGAAACTAGCCTTTTCCACATATCATCTAGGCGTTGGTGGAGTCTAGTTATGCAGATTCATGATTATTCGACACTCTCATGGTCCGAATTCCAAAAGATGTTCCATGAGAAGTACTACCACTCATGATTTCACTTATTTCAAATTCATGAGATTCTAGATCTATAGTTGGGAGGGATGACATTTTCAGAGTATGATGAAATGTTCCAAGACTTTACATGGTACTCCCTCAATGGAATTCAAGATGGGTACTTTCAGGCATGAAATTTTAAGCAGGGTCACTACAGAGATATCCATTCTAGAAAACACCAGTCAGTAGGATATCAACAGAAGAAACCTCCCCATTACTATAATCATGTATTTTCTCATGTGGAACAAGGACAACATAAAGGACAAAGAAATCCTAGATAGAGGAGATTCTATGTATGTAATGGGTTAGGTCACATGACACAAGATTTTCTGACCAGATGTGTTGAGGAGGGCAGATAGATAAGAGAGGGACCACCATTATAGCGGCAGTTCCATGATCACAGATCTACCATAGAAGGGTAGGGTATCCCTTAGAGAGGTGGAGATGGAGGAATAGGTGGAGCTCTAGGAGGAGGATCTACGTGTGGTTTAAAATACTATGAGATCCTTCCACCACCACCACCAACGCCAGGAGGCCCACGTTAGGCTTAAAGAACTAGCAGTTTGGGCCGTGAATAGCTGAAGGCTATGGATTCATATAAACCAGTAGAACATGAGATGATTAAAGGTAATATATGTGTTTATTATACTCTTAATTTATAATTTATTATACATAGGTGTGAGTCATTCCTTATTCTATTTACTCTTAATGCAAGATCTAGAGAACCCATTCGACGCTTTATCCTCACAACTTTGTCTTGAGGTTCTTATGAGGAACGCTTCTTCTATATCTTTTATCTACAAGGTAGTGAGAAATATCTCTTGGTGGAGAGAGGTTATCACGATACCATTTGGTCATCACGATAGAACCCTATTGTCTACGGTCCAATCTCAGATTTACTATCACCATAGGCGAGTCATATGACTTCACACTTATGTGATGAGGTTATTCATTATGGGTGAGAGAGATTTCATGGAAGTATAAGTGGGTTTTTCAAGAAAGATGATGCATCCCATTACTCATTAGTTGGAGAGTGTATCCTTTAGTATAGCAGGTTCTTAAGGCATCTAGATTCCTTCAGTCTTGGAGGATTTTATGGGAATCTTCCCTGAGGACGTTCCAGGACTACCTCTAAGAAGGGAGATGGGTTTTTACATCTATTTTCATCCTAAAACCACTATAATATATTATTTTTCATATTAAATGGCCCCTAAAAAGCTTTTAGAGCTATTTTTTTCAGTTGGATAACTTTCAAGAGAAGAGTTTTCTCTGGCCCAGTGTATCCCCTAGGCATCTCCAGTATTATTTGTAAAAAAATATGGATGAGTGTTTATGGAATTTTTTAGATTATCATAACCTGAATAGGTCCATGATAAAGAAAAATTATCCATTTCCAAGTATTGATGAACTCTATGATCATTTTTGAGGCGCATGATGGTTCCTGAAGATCGATCTCAGGTCCGACTACCACTGGTTGAGATTTTGTGAATATGACATTTTGAAGCTGGTATTCTAATGTCGCTATGAACACTATGAGTTACCAGTGATTCCCTTTGGTGTGATTAATTACACTACTATGTTTATGGATTTTATGAACGAGATATTAAAACCATCCTTTTACCAATTTTTAGTTGAATTCATTGATGACATACTCATATAATCTGTGTTATAGGGGTATCATGTAGAGCACTCGAGGATGGTACAAGATTTTATTCAGGAGCACCATATTTATGGTAATCTCTCTAAGTTCTAGTTATGTATCCATGAGGTTTATGTTTTTAGGATTTTCATTTATATGCATATATTAGCTATGGACCTAGAAAAGATCAATGCAGTTCTTTCTTGGGAACCACCCAAGAGTGTGTTAGAGGTACAATGTTTTCTAGGCTTAATGAAGGTCCTATTGGAGGTTTTTGGAAGACCTTCTAGGATTGAATCCCCTTTTACTACCATGATTTGGAAAGGGTAGCTGTTTAACTGTACTGATCAGTACTAGTAGGACATCATGGGGTCAAGGATGAGGCTAATGAGTGCTCCTATTTTGAGACTGTTGGAGGAGGGTGTGAAGTAAGTTGTGTATTGAGATGCCTCAAGATATGGGATCTGATAAGTTTTGATTCAGAGATAGGATTTTATCACATATTTGTTGAGGCAGTTGAGACCCCATGAGAAAAATTACATGACTCATAACCTAGAACTAGCAGTGACAGTCTTAAATCTGAGGATGTGGATACACTATAGTTAGGGAGAGTGATTTATTGTTTACTCAGACCATCAGATTCTCAGGTATGTCTTCACATATAAGGACTTAAACTAGAGATAGAGGCATAGGTTAGAGTTTATTTAGGACTATGAATTTTAGATATTCTATAATCTTGGTAAGGGAAACATGGTGGAATATTCCCTTATAAAGAATTCCTATGACCATTTCATGGAGGATGCATTAGAGCAGTTGGATTTCATGCAAATAACCCTGGTTGAGTAGGAGGTGTAGTTTTTCTTCAGTAGATGGTGTTGACTACTCTGTCCCTCTAGTGTGTGAGAGAGTACCAGTGAGGATACATCAACTGTGAGGTATTTCCTGACCAAATATATTTAGGAGATTCACCAGATGGATATTCTAAATAAGTTAATCACATCATCCTTTTCTAGGTACAGATAGTGGTACTGATCATTATGTAGGAGTATGTGATGAGATAGTTCCAAAAATATATTTTATTTGTACGTCCTGGTTTGGGTAAGATGTAAAAAGGCTTTCAATAGCGATTTTAGTGGGCCAGAATGTGATGGAGCATGGCTGAGTTCATCTCTTGGTGCCTCACATTTCAGTATGTGAAGTTTGAGCACCAGGTTCTAGTAGGTTTGTTTCATCTCCTTGAGATCCCATAGTGGAAATGTGATGGGATATCCATGGACTTTGTGATAATACTTTTATAGATAGAAAGAGGCCATGATGCCATCTGGGTGATATTTGACCAATGCAAAAAGTCAGTGCAATTCTTTACTATTGGGGAGGAGAGTTTGGTGGAGAGTTTGGGGAAGTTTTACAAACAAGAGTCTATTCAACTTCATGGGGTTCCCTTGACTATTGTCTCTAACTGTGATTCTTGGTTTACATCATGGTTGTGGAGATTCCAGTGGGAGGAATTCAAGACCCATATGAGGATGAGTACAACCTTTCAGCCCCAAAAAAATGGGAAGACTGAGTTCACTATCCAGGTGTTGGAGGATACGCTGAGGGTTTTCATGTTAGACTGCCTTCAGATATGGGAGGACCACTTTCCATTGATATAGTTTATGTACAATAATCAATACCAATCTAATATTGGTAAGAAAAATTTTGAGGCCCTGTATGGGAGACCTTACAGGTCACCCATATGATGGACTGAGATTGGTGAGGTGTCTCTTGTTAGGCCAAATATGGTACATGCCATGATAGAGAAGGTCCAGGTCATCTGTGAGTACATGAGTACAAATCAAATTATAAATAAATATTATTAATATTAACTTAATAGGTCCTTGGAGTTTGAGTAGGGAGACCATGTTTTCCTAAGAATATCCCCATGATGATTTTTTTAGAGATTTGGCCAGGTAGGAAAGATATACCTAAGGTTTATCAGGATATTCAAGATCTTACATATGGTTGGAGAGTTTTCTTACTGCCACACCATACCTCCACAGTTGGAGTGGGTGAACAACATATTCTATGTGTCACAATTGAGGAGATACATGAATCAACCCACACATGTTATTAACTAGGGTAAGCTAAACATTAAGGATGAATAAATTTTTTGGATAACTCAGTGGTGATTGAGGTTCAGCAGGACATTACCCATGTGTGGATGAACCATTACCTTGGTTCATGTGCTGTGGAAGTATGAGAGCATGCAGGATAGATCCTGAGAGCGGGAGATCCAGATGCAGGTTCAATATCCTGAAATTTTTGTTTAGCTATTTTTTTAGAGGATGAAAATATTGAAGTACGTAATAATCTAGATACCATGGTTTTTACTTGTAAGGATTTATAATATATTTAGAAATGTTTTTAGAGCTATGAACTAATATAGTGAGTGACTCAAAGGCTCAGTGTTCCAGTAAATAATTATATAAACCTATTAAATATAGTTTATATCATGTGCTCATAGTTTCTTAGAAAAAGAGAAAAATATTAAAATTTAGTCTTGAATCAAATATCTGAGACCATGGTTGAGTCTATAACAAGATTTTTACCCTAGGTGTGACCTAAAATGTGTTGGTGTGGGGTGTTCAGATAAAACGACCATTGGAGGGTATGTTTTATTAAAATAAATAAATAATTTTATTTATTTTATTAAATAACCTATATGTAATTACATATATTTAATACACATTATAGAGGATTACCGGGATTAGCCACATAACCCTAGGATCATTGAGAGGAGAGTTCTTCCACCTTTGTTAGTGAATCAGAATCAGATGATGATGAAATTCGGGATCCAGGCGCATCGAGGCACAATGAACTCAACAACTTATCTTATTCATTGGAGAGCATGAATAATGTTCCAAATTGATGTAGGACTCATAAATTTCTAAATTATATCATAATTGATTAAATTATTGAGTATGATCATACTTTTTCTTTGACATGCATCTAAATTGAGCCTTTACATGAACCTATGAACTGGTTTTATATTGTTAATTTAGTTTTATCACTAGAGGAATCTCAATTTATATTAATTGGCCAAGAATGTTTTGACGAATATTTTTTCAAATCCATTTCTTGTGCATTTACACTCCATTATTTTCATACATTTCTGATTGGCCTATGGGGCCTTGTTTCAACATTTTTAGGATGGACTGAGCTCGATCAGTCCCTCATATTCATGATAGATTCTTTTACGATGAACAGTTGAAGAATCAAGGATGGATTCCAATGATTTACGGGTTAATGATGTTTTATTCATGGATTTAGGCTCCAAAGTAGGATTTGGTGTGCCACAGGAAACTTGGGAGGTGCATTTGGATGTTGGATGAACCATCATAATATATTTTATGGCTAATAGATGGTTAGAAAAGACGAAATAAGGATTCCTCTTCAATTTCGGACAACCTAGAGGAAAGATTCAACATGGAGGGAATGGATCTGGAACCCTGAAGTAGATCTGAAATTTCCATAAAAAACCTAACTACACACCATGTAGTCTAATGAACACAAGGTGTGTAGCCCCCTAACTATGATGGCTAGGGTTTTAAGGGATTTAAATATCAAATTCCATATGGGACCCTCACACACCATGTGACTCAGTACTGGAGACCCGCAATGTACTTTGAGATTACATAGACATGGTAATGACTAGACACATTGCACATACTGGAAGACAACTAGAGTCTATAGATACAACCTGAAGGAGACATGAGGAACCCTATACAGAAGGACATACAGTGTATCAGAGTACATGATCATGAGAAATAGGACATAGAAATGGATGGGAGCATGAGAAGGAACCCCAGGTGGTTGAGGCATGCTGTGTAGTCCCCTTACACACCATGTAGGGTAAGATGGGTAGTGATCCATGTACTAGAAATCACACATATAGATAGTGGAGTGGAACCACACACTATGTGGGACCCCTTAAACATTGTGTAGCCTTACTACCTTTTTTATGAAACTTCAACCTCTCGTATCTTCTTCATTTGGACTTTGATTTTGGCCCCTCGATTATCCTACCCTAAGTGTTTTTCCATATAGAAATCGATAGTGTACTTCATAATGGTTTTTGATATATAATGTGAGTTTTCCCAAATGTGATTCTCCTTTAGGCAATTCTTGATGATGACAGTGATCATGTAGGATCATTAGAGTGGTACCCCATATGGAATTAAGGTGTGGGCCCTCTATCTACTGAGTGGTACCCCCTATGGAGTTAGGGTGTGGGTCCTCTATCTATTGAGTGGTAACCCCCTATGGAATTTGGGTGAGAGTCCTCTATCTACTAAGTGGTACCCACTATGGAGTTACGATGTGAGTCCTCTATCTACTGAGTCGTACCCCATATGGAGTTAGGGTGCATTTCCTATATTTACTAAGTGGTACTACCCTATAGAGTTAGGGCATGGGTACTCTATCCATTGAGTTATAACCCCTATCAAATAGGGTACAGGTCCTCCGTACTCCAAGTGGGACCCCCTGATGCATTAGGTAATGAGTCCTCTATTTAGAGATTATTCTTCCTCTACTACGAGACATAGTGGTGAGGCATGCGCCCTCCACACAATCCATCCTATGGATAGACACATGAGATTTTGAGCATCAATGAATGATCTTTAGAAATAATGGAACTCTTTTCTTGGGTTTGGAAGTGAGGTAGAGATCCCCTTTCTCTCTCATTTAGATTAATTTTGTTGAGAATATATATATATATATATATATATATATATGTAAATGTAAATGTATCCATTTCATTGGTTGAGATGTCTATTTTCTAACGTGTCTATTACTACTCCCACTTCATATTTTAGAGCATCATACTAATTATGTATATAATCATCACTACATGGGATTTTCCTGCACATGTCGTGTCTTATATAGACGAAGGACAAGTCAAATATAATTATAAAGGAAGAGCATAGGGATACCCTGGTTTATTGAATATGTACGATGGTTGGATCTTGGAGATTTAGAGTTGGACTCTCTCAGAATTTACTTTTCTAGTTTTTTTAGGTTGGGACATCTATATGGTTGGGAGTGTATTTTCCCTTTTACTTTTCAGTTTACACTATCATACTCTTTGTATTCCCTATAGGTTTTTCATGTCTGGTTATTACTCTAGATATTGCATTATTTTCTTTGTTCCTAAGAACTTATATGTTTATATTGTTGGGTGTGTGGATTCATGTACATTAAGAAAATTCCTCCCGTATTAGTTATTAATTTTTGGAACTTTTCTCTAACCCATGGCCTATGGAGGTGGTCTTGGGGTTGTTACAGATCGAGCCCTGTTGGGTCGGGTCATGACATAGTGGTTTAGGATAAAAATCAAGTAATGTTTCAACAATAGATGTAGAAGCATATGAGGATTTTTAAAAGGATATACAAGAATAGAAATGAAATATTTGAATATTTCATGGTGATCAGGTGCACCTAAATAAGTGATAAAAATTTGAATGTTGTTACTTTTCATTCACTAAAAGAATGAAAATTAAAATATTGAAATTTTAGTGTTTGAAGAACCAGATTATAGAAGTTGATAAGGATGATCCATTATGGAGATGGTTTAAAGTTATCTCAAAAGGATGAATTTTTGTTTTCATAAAAATTATCATCTTTATAAAAATTAGTTTAAGGATCATACATATTCATAAGGATCAACTATTTGTGAAAGTTTGTAAAGAATAGAGAACCTTTCAAGTTTAAGTATGAGTCACTGGATGGCTTCTATGTACAAGTATTCAAATGAGTGGTTTTTAGTGATTTATGGATGAGTGAATTCTATATATAGAAATTAATTTTCATTTATTCAATTTTTGAAATATCATGATGCTATTACTCTTAGTTTAATCATAGATGAAGGAAGGAAATCATCATGTGATTTTAACTATGAAGAAAAGAAATACTACCACAAATATAGAAAAAATATGCCTAAATTCTTGCATATATGGATCATTGTTTTTATAAAGAGTATTTTTGGGACCATATAACTAAAATAATACCATTATATTTTAAATATCATGAATAATAATTTAGGGTCTTCAGGAAGATTAATAAGAATGAAAAGGATGAGAAGGTCAAAGATACTAATCTTTAAATGGTGATATTTTAGAGAGTTTAAATTCATGAAGTTTATTGAAAATAATATTCTCACAATATATGAATATATATTTGAAAAAATAGAATAAATAAAGGTGAAAAACTCCAATGTTCATGTGCTAAAAATATTTTACAAGTTTAAAAAAGAAAAATGAGGGAGAGATCCATACTATTGTGAATATAATATATCTTATAAGTCGAAGAAAAGTAGGAATAAATGATGTAATTATATTTTAGAATTTCATTATCAATGTTATAGAGAGAGTAAACCAGTTCTACATACAAAAGTATCTTCTTATGCACTGAATAAAATAATAATAAATGAAATCAAAATGTTCAATCCTAGACAAAAGTTCATACTATTAGGGTCTAGAATATAAGAGATCCAAACTATAAATTTCACATTCTATAGGTGTCTAAAAGTGATTGAGGTAGCACATACTATTTTTAAAACTAAAGAAGAATATTAGATTTACAATATCCAATATGGAAATTGTCTTCTCACTACTAATAAAATTCAATAGTTTTTGGAAGAATTCTATATTCTATAGATATTAAAGTATATAAATACTTTTCCTTATTTATACCTGGATAGTTTCAAAATAATAGGTTTAAGGCCTCACCATTTCACATGATTATTTTGATAATAAAAAGTAATTTGTGTGTGGTTGAGATGATGACCACCATACACTAGGGACATAGTCATCCTTAAGAAGGAGAACTTCTTCAACAAACCCTAGTGTAATTTTTTTATTTATTTTTTATTTATTTTCATATATATAGACCAAATATAAGATAAATAAATAGATAAAAAGGAATAATGAATCTATTCATTGAAAAAATGAATATTTGAAAAGGGATAAAAGTTAAATTAGTTTAAAAAGTATACCAACACCGATTAATCTCCCCTACCAGTGCTGGTTAAATCCTTTTTGTGGTCCTTTCAATCTATATTGATTCTAATTATGTTTTATTACTTTGAATATTTAAGTTGTTTTGTGATGGCGGTTGATGATATTTTGTTTCATTACACTTTACATTGATTATTTTTATATATTGTTTTCTCAATCAAGCACCCCTTATTTATCTATTGAGTAAATAATTGGGGAACTGGGTGGTTATCGAGGGAGTAGTCCATGACAATATCAATATAGACTAGGGTTAATTACTTGGGATTGGTTACATAAAAAAACATACCATGATAGTGGATTTTATCTATTTATTAAGACTATGGTAGAATTATATATCCATAGGGAGTGTAAACTAGTTTACAGAAGAAGATGAGATTGATATACTAGTGAAATCACTACACAAATTATCACATTAGAACAATGTAGATAGCATTGTGACAATATGTCATTGAGGAGAAATAAATGTAAAATAATTTATTTAAAACCATGATATAATGAAACCTATTTACCACTAAATATTAATCCAAAATTCAACCCAACTTTATTCATTTGATTTTTTATGCATTTTATTTTGTTTAATCATCTACACACCCACTATTTCATATGATTTTCATTAAATAGAAAAAAATAATAATATGATAAATGAAAACTAAGGATCAACTTGTGTTTTGAAGAATATTTTTGAGACCACCCTAATGTCATCCCTTGGGTTACATTGTATAAGTATATAAAATTTAAAGGACAATAAATCTCATTGAGATGATTTAATTGATCAAGAGATTTATAAATGAAATGTTCAAGGCCCGTTGACATAGGAAATAAAAAACAATGTATATGAATGTGATAATTTTTAAAAATAAAATGAATCACATCATTGTTATATTCAACACATCATGTTATATGTATTTAATGGATTTATTAAATAAAAAATTAAATTATTTGTGGGATATTATTTTCAACGTATTTTGGTTTTTTAGATATTCATTATTTGATGTATAATACATTTTTTTATACATAAAAATGATACATTTTGTTATATATATATATATTTATTTTATTGAATTTTGAATCCTTAAAATTTTAAAAATATCAAGATAATATAGGGTGATTTAATCTAAACAAATATCAAGTGATCTTATCCATTGATGAAATATCTCAGAGAAAAAAATTAATACTACAAAGATGAGATTTTTTAAAAAAGAACATAAGGATTCATTAAGAGAGTAGGAGAGTACAACTAAAGAAAAAATTCTATGAAAAGAATAAGAAGAATATTTGAACTCATTAACATATCTTTACAATGGTGAAAGAGGAAGACAAAGTTCATCAATATGATAATTAAAATTATTATTTATATTCTAACTAATGTGTAATCCTTATTTGTTTTTGATTTTTGAATATCAATTTATTAAATTATTTATCATTGATTCATAAATCATGAAAGTGTTTAGTGATATTTATAAAGGTGTGAGGTTCTAAACAAATAAGGATAGTACCACTTCTATAAAATTGTAACAATAAGTCCACTTTAGTGGATTTTATATATTTAAAAATCACTATTATATAATCCCTGGACATATCCCAATGTTGGTGAAACAAGTAAACTAAATTATATTTCATTTTTATGCATTTAATTCATGGAAAGTTAGAGAGAAAAGTTCCAACCAATTAAATAACAAGATCATTTAAATGGATCTTTTTTAAACTGTCATACCCAATTCAACCACTTTCGTAAGGTAAATACCCTAGTGGGTCTAACACGCATTTATCACCCTCACTCATGGTAGTTGAGATCACATGTTAAAAATACTACCAATTCATTCATATTCACCTCCAATCTATGCATGATGTGGGTTTTATGTGTGCATTGAAATACCTGAGTTAATTAGTTAAGATCATCTCAAGATTCCTAATATAATTATATAGGATCAAGAATCATAGATAGGTTTTTAGGTAATAAATAAATGAGAGATGAATTTTGTTTTTCTAGTGGTAATTATCTTTATTATATTCTATTTATTTAACCATGTGTCCTTAGTTTGTTTATTGTGTGTTAGTTTGTGTAAAAAATATTATGTGTTTCCACTATATATATATACGTGTTTGTTTAATTTTTATTTTATATAATTATTGAGAGGTTGTGGGATCCAACATCAACATGTATTTATTTCCATTTAGATGTTTTATATTTGGGTAAAATTTGATATATGAAAGATTCATGTTGATTTCTTTTTAAAAATATGGTGTGTACTATAATTTGGGTAAAAATAAGGAAATCATTCAAGGATAATTCAAATTTACTCTAAACTATTATTTCTATTCATTGATAATTAAGGAATAAATAAAAGTCTAGTAGAGATTGAATTTAGGATTTGGAATATTCTTGGTTGATTTTTTACAAATGGTATCATAGGGGTTTGGGTTTTTCAGAAATAGTAATCTATAGGAATAGAAAATATGTTGAGACTTAGTAGGTAGTATATGTGAATATTTTAACAACATGTCTACAGCTGAAACTTGGTTTTTAGGGTAGTAAAAGTGTCAAATATATAGAATTTAGGCATGAGTGAGGTATTGTTATGTAAATCTCATGTATAGAATAGATAAACCTAAAGTTTGTATAATTTCTTGATCTTTATTTCACATTAATACATGATTTATTACATAAGATTTCACTTAATACAAACCAGAAGATTGATAATTCTATTTTATTTTGGAATAAGTTATATTACACAATAATTAAAAATAAGAAAAACATCATCTTCATTGAAAACTTCCTTAACATGATCACACTTAAAACTGTATGGGATAACCTGAGGACATACATAAAAAAGGGTAATATATAAAGCCTAGTAAGGGAATAAACATAACATAAAATGATGAAAATAATATCTTTTATACAATAGAAACATCAATAGGTCATAAAAGGAGTGATAATCTTAAACATGAACAATGAGGTATGATATAACATGATAATATAACGACAACATTAGAAATGTGACAACAACTTAAAATAGTGCATCATAAACATAGGACTAGAATAACTTACAAGACATCATGATGTACAAAGTACCATAAAGGAATCAGGTTCACTCCCTATTCCAACCTAATTTCTCATGATAATAAACATTACCCAATGCATGGGAGTGCTATATAATTCCAGACACACATATCACTTTCATTTCATTCTCACGCTTAAGTGTTCCACATAGATCATACAACATGGATTCATTCATCATAATATTTTTTTCCATCATCAAGTAGTTTGAAATATATACATGTAAGTACCAAGTCAAATAATTATAAGTGTATAAAGGTGAACACCCTTGACAGAAAATAGGTATGGATTCAATACACAATTTTTTGGCATGGAAAATCGTAGTGAATTTTTGGCAGCATAATAATGTCACTTTAAAATTAATAAACTAAGTTTATGAGAGATAAAGGGGTCTCTAATTTTTTTTACATAAAATGGTAAGTAATAGGGACATGTAAATACATATCCAAATATTAGTATTTGGAAATAGAATGCATAATATAATAAAGAAACTTGAATGAAGAATAGAAGGTGAGGATACCTTACCTTGAGAGTGTGATTCCAAATGCTTGAAAGGAGCATCTTGAGAGCTTAGTGGAATGTTGGGAGGAATCTAGAGAAATGAAGGTCAGAGTAAGGACGTTCTAAAAGGATTTCTAGTGAATATAAATGGGATTTTGAGTGGGTTTATATAGGAAATGAATGAAGAATTCTTTATTATTTCTCAAACGTAGGTTTTGTACTCTATATAATAAAACAACCAAAACCACAAACCTTTACCTAAAAATTTGATTGCTCATAAAATAAAAAAATAAACCATTAGATAATTTCAATATTTTGATTCCAAAAATAATATTTATTTTAACCAAATAATATTCTAAATTTTTTAATTTTAACTTTTAAAATAAAATCAACATTTGTTGAGAAATGATGGGTTTTTTTTGTCAATAACAGTTTTCAAACCCTTATAAAAATTACATTTGGGTTTATAAAAATTATACAATATTTTATATTTTAAAAAACTTATTTAGTAATAATATTTTAATAGAATATTATTTATTTCAAAAATCTATTAAGTCATCAAAATAAAAATTTTAATTGAAATTGAATAATAATTAAAAATACCATTTGTGTTTTATTGTATAAAAATAAAAATCATTTATAAAGTAATGAAAAGAAGAAAATATGAACATTATTCTATTGAAAAAAATGCAATATTTATATTCATATTATTATGTTTTTCATACATATCTATTTAATACACCAATAAAATCCCTAAGAATAAGGTATCCAATGATGAAACTTTCATGGGGAGGTTTAGCATACATGGTTTGGGTCGTGATCTTGATGATCTTGAAATTCTCTTGTAAATAGTTTTTCTCATACTTAAGTTGTTGTATCTTAGATTGGGATTGGTCATAGAAGAATCCAAGTGATTCAATCTCCCTTGGAAGCTCCAATATATGGGCTTTATAGGGTACAACCCTACTGGTTGAGGCCATCACTTCCTTTGTCTGTGTCAATTGGATTTAGCCAAACATTATATTTATACTAATAATATGATCACTATTCAATGAATATATTATCAATGGTAAATATTCTTAATAGATATTTAAATGTGATTGGATATCATTAAACCAAAGAAGTGAATGTGATTTATATAACCATAATGCATTATAATACATTTAAATAAATCAAAATGTGAATTTTATTTATAACAGTTCTGGTCATTACAATATTTCACCCTTAAAAAATTTCACCCTCTAAATGTTCATTTCTCACACTAAAAATTATGAGGGTAACATTGTTTCATAAACTTATCCAGTTTTGACGTTTCTTCTTCTTCAAATTTTTGGTTTCTCCATAGCATTTTGACAAGGTGAATTGTATTATTTTGTATCACTTTATCTTTATGATCAAATATTTTTACTGGATTTTCTTTGTAGAAAGGATCATTCTCCAATGGTAGCACATCTAGATTGAGTACACGTGATGGGTCTAGTAAGTACTTCCTCAGGAGGGATACATGGAATTCATCATGTATTTGAGATAGGTTAGATGAGAGTGCTAGTCGATAGGACATTTCTCTGATGTGATAATGTATCTCAAAGGGGTCGATGTATCATGGACTAAGCTTTCCATTCATCCCAAATCTCATTATCCTCTTCCATGGAGATATTAATAGGAACACCATGTCTCTAACCATAAACTCCAGGTCTCACTAGTGATTATTTTCATAGATCTTTTATCGACTTCAGGTTTCCTTGATGTGATTATGAATGGTATTCACCTTGTCTACCATTTTAGGTCCTAATAGCTTATGTTCACCAACTTCATCCCAGCATGCTGGTGTTATGAATCCTTTACCATAAAGGGATTCATATAGAGCCATTTGGATGCTTGAGTAGAAATTTTTATTGTATGAGAACTTGACTAGAGGTAGATGTTTGTCTTATCCTCATTTGAAGTCCATATAACATTCTCTCAACATGTTTTCTAGTGTCTAAATAGTCTGCTTAGGCTGGAAATCAGTTTGAGGATGATATTCTATACTAAAGTTCAGCTTAGTTTTTAGAGCATGTTTCATACTTTTCCAGAACTTGGAGGTAAATGTTGGATCTCAATAAGATAAAATTGATAGTGGTACTCTATTCAACCACACAACTTCTTTAATGTATATTAGTGCAAGTTGTTCAAGTGAGAATTCATCTTGAATTGCGATAAAGTGAGTCTGTCTTTGTAAGATGATCCATAATAGCCCATATAGCACTGTTTCCTCTATATTTCTTTATAAGTCTGGTAACAAAGGCTATGGTGATGTTTTCACATTTCCATGTTTGTATGGGTAATGACTGCATTATCCAATTATATTTTTTTCCTTTTATCCTTCACTTTCTAACATAATAGAAACTTTGATGCATATTCAGTGACCTCCTTCTTCATATTTCCCTACCACTATTTCTCTTAGAGATCTCGATGCATATTTTTTCTCCCTAGGTGAATAGATATTGTTGTGATATAATATTCATTAATAATATATCTCTTTATCTCTTTATTGGATGTACTCATAGCCGTGACCCAAATATTATGACTCCTTCCTCATCAATTTTGGTCTCTAAGGATTTCTCTTTTCGGGTAGCTACCACGTTTTTCTGAATTTCCACATCATCTCTTTAAGATTCAATTAACTTTTCCAAGAGACAATTTGATCAATAGATTGTGAATGGATTTATTATATTCCTTATTTTATGATCCCCATGTCCATAATCTTCATGTTAAGTAGGATCTAATCCCTATTAATTATCATCAATGATAGAATTTTTGGATCCTTTCTACATAGAGTGTCTGCCACTTTATTTTCCTTACTAGGATGGTAGTGGATTGAGGATTTATAGTCATTGATCAGATATAACCATCATCGCTGGAGTATATTTATCTATTTCTATGTGAATATATACTTAAGGATTTCTTGATCCATATATATCTCACACTTCTCCCCACATAGGTAATTCTGCTAGATTTTCAATGAAAAGATCACAAAATCAAACTCAAGATTGTGTGCTGTGTAATTTTATTCATTAAATTTCAATTGAATTAAATCATAGGTTATCACTTTGTCATTTTTCATGAACACACATCCCAAGCCCTTCTTTGAAACATCACTAAATACCATGAAAAGTTATCTACTTGAGGGTAGTGTGTTTACATGTGCAGTGATGAGCCTCCTTTTCATCTACTTGAAGCTGTATTCACATTCATTATTCATAGAAAAAATGAATACCTTTTGAGTAATCTTGGTTAGAGGGTTTGTCTATCATGATAAATTTCTCACAAATCAATGATGATACCCATCTAATCCATGGAAACTATAGATATATATCACATATGTTGGCCTCAACTATCCTTCAATTGATTTTTTTGAAGGGTCTATAAATATCCAATTTCTTGTGATGATATTCCCCAAGAATGAGACTTCCTTCAACTAGAACTCACATTTTCTGTACTTTTCATAAATATTCTCTTTTCGTAAGGACTTTAGCATAGTGCTCAGATTCTACTCGTGATCCTCCTTTATTTTGGAGTATATTATAATATCATCTATAAAGACGACCAAAAATTTATTGAGGTAATCCCTACATACTCTATTCATCAAGTCCATGAATATTTCTATATAATTTGTGAGTCTGAATAGAATTACTATGAACTCATAGTTCATGTACCTTGTATGAAAATAAGTCTTGTGGATATCCTTCATCATCACCCTAACATAGTAATATCTCAACTATAAATCCACCATAGAGAAGTATTTTTCTCCACATAGGTAATTAGAAAAGTCATAAATATGTGGAAGAGGACACTTTTTCTTTATCATGATCTTATTGAGCTCATGATAATCAATTCAAAGGACCATTGATCCACTCTTCTTCTTGGTAAAGTGGACTAGTTCACACTAAGGTGAAGCACTAGGGCGTATGAACATTTTATCCAGATTCTACTATAGTTGTTTCTTAAACTCTTTAATTTATACAACAACCATTTTATATTAAGTATTGGATAATGGAAACACCCCTAGTATAATCTCTATTTAAAATTCAACCTCTCAGATATGAGGTAGACTAGGGAATTCCTTAGAAACACGTTAATGTACTCCTTCACAATGGGAATGTATTTAAGGATTATTATTTCCTTAAACTCTATCATAAGATCTAGATATTAATTATTATAGGTAAATAATATATATTCTTTAGATTTTGGTGATAAAGAAGATTCATCCACCTCCTTGAACTTGTATAGAATCAGATGACAATTCATGATATAGAGAGTGATTTAAATCTCATGGAAATTTATGTTGGATATATATAAGGAAAGGAAATACATATATATAATTGTATCAAATTATATAAAAGGGAGTATGAAAAGATTTTCTAGTAAGTTTATCCCATAAATTGTGATAGGGAGGAGTTATATAACTGGGATGAAATAGTTTTCCCATTTTCTATTTTCACTGATAGATCTACTTCCATACTTTGTGGCGGTGTTTTAATAGTTATACTAATATTTCGTTATATGAAGGAATGCATAGAACCATAATCAAAAAGTATGTTTGTTATTCTTGAATAAATAACTAGTGTACCTTTCACCACTTTATTGTCAGGATCCACCTCAGTGGTTGTGATGTAAAAACTAAACCTTGCTACCCAGGAGGTTGTTGGTTGTCTAAAAAAACCATTGGCATAGTGAATTTTTTGAAATGTACCCCAGTAACTTATAGTTGAAGAAATGAACAATGAATTGATGGTTTACTAGAGCATTTATTTCCTCCATTGATTTGGTCAGTTTCTCAAACTATAAATTTCTAGCTAGGTTCCCTTCCTTCCCATACCTAAATCATCTCCACATCCCCCTTAGGCAATTTTTTGGGTGTTACTTTTGCACCTTTGATTAGTGGGATATGGAAATTTCTTGGCACTGTTATATTTCTCCATCAGATTTCCAAAATTAAACTACACTTTCTGCTTACTATCCCCATGAAACCCTTCAGATTCTCCGATATCCATATAAACTTTGAGGGAACCTTAGAAAATTTTCTCTTAGCTATCAAAGTATAGAATCACTAGGGATTTTCATAGACCATGTTTTAAGCCACCAAAGAAATGGTTAACCATGATCTGAGGGGTAAAAAAAAATCCAGAGGCATATCGTGCCAAGTCTTGTAAAGTTTTCCTTGTACAACCTAATATATTCTTCATATTTTTTTATTAAGGGAAAGGAAATACATTTCCATTTTAAGATGGATAATGTGAGGAAAATATTTATCAAAAAACAATTTCTAGAATTCCCTCCACACCATCACTTATATCGCTTCCTCAGCCTTTTTATTCTAGATCAATGTGCACCACTAATCAGTTTCAACCTCCATATGATAAACAACTAGTATAACCTTATATTTCTCAAAACATTGAAGGATGGAGAAGATATTATCATGTATTTGATCCTTTTTTCTGTTATTAATGGATTATATGATCTATTTAAATTCATAGGCCTTTTTTGTATAAAAGTCTTAGTCATAGATTTTTCTCTTTTAATGGGATTTGGACACTCCTAATGATCCAAGTTTATATTCATAACATGAGTTAGCTGAGAGAGTATCATCATAAAGTTTTTGATTCCTACTCCTATCAGGCTTGGCATCTCGTTGGGGCAGTCATCTCATTTCCCATCACATTAGTTGTTTACCTAATTCCTCATATTTCCAGCCATCATATAGAATAAAAAAATTAGGGATGAGTATTTTTAAACTGTTAAACACATAAAGGGAAATACAATGACATTAAAGGGATAAATTATAATTTAAAATCATTTCCTTAACTTATGAATTTTTGGGATTTAATCTATTTTATCCATGATCTATTTCATAACATATATTATTAGGGGTAGTTTTTTGTTCACTTAATAATGATTTGTAATGAGATTATGAATTTACCAAAGAATATACCCTGGGAGTGTCAGACCAAGTGTGTAGTAAGGCCCATTGTTATTTTCCATTTCCCAGTCAAGTAGATCTCAATGCATTGTTTTTTTTACCTTTATATACATCTATGCTAGAGACACATCCACTTGTAGTATCCATACATGGATGTATTTTCTTGATAAAAAAATTACTATATACTTAACAAAATTTAGGGGTTTTTTAATACGTATTATTGTCCCTAATGATTTTGGTAGATTTTTCTAATCCTAATCCCAAAAATAACTAAATATTTACTTTGGTGCCGACTATAACAACCCTGCTCTTTATTTCACATTAATACATGTTTTATTACATAATATTACACTTAATACAACTTGAAAGATTAAAAATTATAGTTTCCTTGTGAATTAGGTACATTAAATAAAAATTTAAAATATAAAAACATCATCTTTATTGAAAACATCCTTAACATGCTTGCACTTAAAACTATATAAAATAACCTGGGGATATACATAAGAAAGGGGTGAGCTATAAAGCCAAATAAGGGAATAAAAATGGCATAACATGATGAAAATAATACATGTTAGAAAATAGGAATATCAATGGGGAATAAAATGAATGAGAATAATAAATATGAACAATGAGGCATGATATAACATGATAAGATAAAGGAAATATGGGAAATGTGGAAACCACTTAAACCACTACATCATACACATAGGTCAAGCCTAACTACCCTGAAATCATGATGGAAAAAGTATTATAGAAAATTAGGTTCACTACATATCCTTACATGATGTATCATGATACTAAACATTACCCAATGTATTGGATCACTATAAAATTATGGGTGCTCCAATCACTTTCATTTCATTATCATTCTTATGTGTGCCACATAGATCAAATAAAATGGATTAATTCATCATAATATTTTATTCAATGATCAAGGAGTGTGGAATTAATACATGTAATTCCCAAGTTAAAAGATTATAAGTGTATAAAGGTGAACACCCTTGATAAGAAATGGGTATGGTATTCACTACATAATTTTTTTGGCATGAAAAATCACGGTGAGATTTTGGCAGCATAACGACATCACATTAAAATTTGTAAAATGAGTTGATAAGATAGAAAGGGGTATGTCATCATTTTTACATTAAATTTGAATTAATGGGGACATGTAAATACACATCCCAAAATTAGTAATTGGAATAAAATTTATAAGATAATAAATAATCTTGAATGAAGAAGAGAAGGTAAGGATCCCTTTCCTTGAGATTGTGAATCCAAATGCTTGAGAGAAGATAATTGAGAGCTTGGGGGCACCTTGTGAGGACTCTAAAGAGGGTAGGGAAGAGTGAGGATGTGATAAAAGTATTTTTAGTGAAGATAAATGGTATCATGGCTGGGAATATATAGGAAATGAGGGGGGAATTATTTATTATTTCTCAAACTTAGGTTTTGGACAATATATAATAAAATAACCAAAACCACAAAAATTTAAATGATTTTGCCCATTTTTTTCTAAAAAATGGGTTTTTATTTCATTATTTTATAAATACAAGGGATGAAAATAATAAACTAATACTATTTTAGATGTGAATTTGATTCATAATCTTAAATAAATGATTGTAAAAACTTAAAATATATTTATGCTTTTGGAGTTTACGGAGGCGGAAACCTAATGGGGATGACAACATTCCCCTCTCCATCGCTAGTCGGTGGGAGGGGGGAGGATCTGTGTCTTCCTTATAATGGCTAGAGACATCACTTATACCCCTTAACTGATCCTGAGTCAATTCCGCGGTTTCCTGATATTTACCTAGGCCTGAAGGTCCCTGGTATTCGAGAAGGCGATCTCGTGATCCCGCTATCGGTTCTGGAGTTTACGGAGGCATAGAGCCTTCTGAAACAAAATTTGGTTGCACGATTCATGAACAAACGGCCTTTTTTAGATGACTTTGACAGGTTTATCTTCAAAACTTGGGGACTTCAAGAATGAGCGGTTGTCGTTCTATTAGATAAAAGGCAATTTATGGTGCGATGTTCTTCATCAGAAGATTTTGTTCGTTCTAGGTCATGTGCTCCTAGGAAGTGTAGTGGTTGTGGATTCTATCTGTTTCACTGGAGCTATGATCTATACTTGAATTGTGATTCCACTTCAATTATAGTTTGGGTAATACTTCCTCAATTACCTCTTTTATTTTATAATCCTACAATTTTATGTATGCTAGGAAATTTAGTGGGTCGGTTTCTCTATGTTGATACGTGTACTTCTTCTATGTGCCATCTGATCAACCCATGCATGTGTGTGGAAGTTGATATGTCGAGGCCATTGGTTGAGTTTGTGTGGATTGAAGAAGGTGAGGAGGTAAGGTGTAAACGGCCAGTGGTCTTTGACCATTGGGTGGAGTTCTTCTCATCTTGTCATCGATTGGGTCACTTGAATGCCAACTGTAGATGGTATGTTCACCAGGGGAAGGTTCCAGTGTAGGTGAGGAAGGGAGAGGATGTTAATCATGAAAATAAATTAGTGAGAAATGCAATGTAGAGTAAACCTAAAAAAATATAGATTGATGAACACTCTGTGTCGGGGTTTTTTATCATCTTAAGGAGGATTTGAGGGACTGGAACACTGGTAAATTAGTGTCAAAGTGAACTGATGATCCCTCTTCGTGACTGAATTAAACTAAGGTTGGGAGTTTCTTTGGGAAGGAGGTTGTGGCTTGGATATAAGGGCTAGAGATTGAACCTCAAATAAATTCAATTTAGAGTGTTTCTACTTCAGGGGTCATCAAACAATTATTTGGAAAGGGATCTGTCCATGATGGTGTTTAGACCAATAATTATTTTGAGTGTTTGGACAATGATGAGATTATATAGGATCTTCCCTATGATCTGGATGGAGGAACAATAGAAGGTTTAGAGTCTGAGAAGGATTCTGGAGTATCTATGGATCATGAAGAGGGGAATACCCCTAACAAGAATAAGGGGAGAGGCCGTAAGGACTACTAAAATTTACCTGAACCGATGGAAACATGATCAGGTAAAAAATCTAAACCATGTGGGAAAGAAATATCATCTGCTTATATGGTTGGTGTGTAGGAGAAGTCTCAAGTTATGGTTCAGGGAATCAATAATGACATGCTACTTGTGAGTGGTAAAGCTACCAAAAACTATACCAAAATGGAAAAGGACTCTAAAGAACCTATCCTCCACTCTGAGGAGAAAATGGTGGAAGAAGTTTTTTTGTCCACATCCCACAGGAAGAGGCTGAGATGATGGGAAGACATATTCAAGTGGAGGTAAATAGTGAGTAGGATAATTTTATTGAAAAACATGATATGATCCTGATGAAAGGCTTCAATGATGGAAAAATCCGCAAAGAAGAGTATATTTGAACCTGGGACAAAATGGCGTATCGTTTCGAAGTTGTTATAAGTAAAGACCCTAATGCTAAGGTATGTCTTATGAATTGGAAATTTTATAGAGAGGAAAGTACTAATTCGTTGAGGCTATTATTTTATAGATTTTCCTTCTCTTATGAGGCTTCACCTCTGGATTGATTTGGATCTGTTTCTTACTTTTCCTTAAAAGTAATTTTATTAATAAAAAGTTAATTTTCAGTCATAAAGGATTTATAAAATTAATAAAATATTAATAAAATCACATTATTTTAGAGGGAAAAATATATTTGGTCATGGACACCCTTTATAGTATTTATTACATCACATTTGGGTCATTATAATGCCATAATACATGCTTTATATTTATAAGGTATTTAATTTTTACCCGAAAATTCAACTATCTTAGAAAATTATGAAAAAATCACTATTGGAAAATTCAAATGTCTTAATTCAAAAAATAATATTTATTTAAAAATTATAATTTTATAAATATGTGAATTTTCACTTTTAAAATAAAATTTACACTTATTTAGAAATGTTGTGTTTTTTGAAAATAACTATTTTCGAACCCTTATAAATATTACATTGACTTTATAAATATTATATGATCATATATATTTAATAAAAGAAATTTTATAATTATATTTTACTAGAATATTATTTATTTCAAAAATACATTAATTCATCAAAATATATATCTTCATTAAAATCGAATACTAATTAAAAATACCATTTGTGTTTTATTGTATAAAATGAAAATCATTTATAAAGTAATGATAAGAAGAAAATATGAACCTTATTATATTGAAAAAAATGATATAAATATTCATACTATTATGGTCTTGATACACATCCCTTTAATACACCATCAAATTACCTAAGATTAAGGTGCATGATGATGAGACTTTCATGGGGTGGTTCAGTATACATGATTTGAGTCGTGATCTCAATGAGCTTGAACTTGTCCCATAAATGGTTTCACTCATGATTCTATTGTTGGAACTCATATTGGGATTGATCAAGGTCAAAGTTCAAATATTCTATTTCCACCATTATCTATGAATGTTGGGCTTCATATGGTATGCTACTACTGGTTGAGGCCATCACTTCCTTTTTTTTGTGTCAAATGGATTTATAAAAACCCTATATTTATACTGATCATATTATTATTGTTCAAAGCCTATATTATCAATGAAAAATATTCCCAATGGTCTTCTAAATCTAATACAATATAATAAAACAAAATAAGTTTATGTGTTTTCTATAACCATAATACATAATAATACAATTAAATAAATCAAAAGGGTAATTTTATTTATATTAGTTCGGGTCATTGCAGTTTGATTCTATGATCAAGGATTTTTTGGGTCATGAATTAGTTTCATGAATAATATAATTTTAATAAATTTATATGGTGTGTTTTTACTTCATTTTGAATGAAATTTTTTGATAATTTGTGTAAGGTTATAAAATTTTAACAAAATATTGATATTTTAACTGATTTAAGGAGTGTATTTTAAACCTTTCAGAAAAATGCGGTAAATGTGTTGTGAATAAAGAATTGAATTCTAAAATTATTTTCTTTTAAATTAAAATAAAAACATAGTTTTTTTTATGAATTCCATCAAATGTTTTAATCTCTTAGGACTTAAAATTTGAAATGAATTTATAAATTTGAAAATTTTAAATTTAATAATTATAATTTTTAAGGATATTAAAAATATTCTGGAGTTAAATTTTATGGTTTATATGTATTGAGATTAAGTTTTAAAATTAAAAATTTAAATTGGAATAAATTTTTTCACAAGTCGTGATAAGTATCTTACAACTTATAAAAATGTAATTTTCTTAAAAAATATTAACATGGATTCGAGAGAGTTTATGGAATGGAAAAATTTTAAATTAAAAGGATATAATTTCTAGCCTATTGGTGTGTCTGGATATAATTTTTTTTAATCTAATGTGATGAGTAAATGAGAAACTTGATCTTATTTTTGTTTTAGTGATTCTAGGATTTTTTTGATTGTTACATGTGATATAAAAATTTAATATCTATATAACTAATGAAAAGAGTTTTATCAGATACTATTAACAAATTATATATGAGATAGTGAAAAATAATGGGTATTTCATGTATGCATCATTGGAAATTGATTTCGTTTATAATTATTCAAATCAATTTAACCGAATATGTTGATATTGGGATGAAGTATAATGAATAACTTATGACATGAAAAATATGAAGATGCAGTGGCATGATTTGACTTGTGAGTTTGGTATGCTGGAATAAAAAACATAATATCAATGATTTGACTAATCTATATGTGTTGGTCAGAGTAAATTACTCAATAGGGGGGGTGAATTGAGTATCTATTTAAAATTTCTGTTTAAAAAGTATTCCTAAAAGTTTTCCACAAGAAAGTTAACTATAGCCTAGTTAATCAAGGTTATACTATTATGAAAGTTTAACTATTTAAATAATTTTTTAGAAGATTGGTTAATTCTCAGTAATATTAATATTGGTTATTAATATTACTTTTGAATATATTACAATAAGGCAATAAAATTATAACTTCTTTCCAAGATTAACTATCAAAGTAAAATTAGTGATTTCTAGATTATACAGTAAACAGAGAAAACTAAATTAAACAGCACAGCTGATATAAAACAAGTAGTTCATTCTCAAGCAGAGACCTAATCCACTCCACTTGGTGATCACCTGCCACCAATCAGTTTATATAGATAAACCTGATCCACACCCTGGATCAGGGTTAAAAAATAGTACACTGGACTGTCTAGGTCACACAACCTCTTCCACAGTTCTTCGTGGGTACACACTACTGGGCCTCACATGGACCTCTTCCACCCTTATCTGTGGGTATAAACAAGTGTAAAAAGTTGTTTGAGAAAGGATATCTTATATCCTTTATTTTAATGCAGGAGACAAAGTGTGCTTTTATACAGATACACACACTACTTGAAAGCTAATAAAATGATACACAACTTATCAGAAATGACAAGACAAGGTTAGAAGTGCTCTGAGTGGTTATCTATTCAGCTCTGGACTTTTAGGATGAAGCAGAGGCATAAATCAAGTCCTTGTGTGGAAAACAGAGTATCGTAAGTCAGCTAGATCTGTAATGTGTTCTTCATGGTGTTTGAAAATACGAATATGTCCTCGACTTTGGGATTTGAGTATGCTTCATGTGTTCTTTAGGAATGTTAAGTTGCATGTGTCAGTTCTTTTCTCAGGTAAGATCATGTGTTCTTCTTGGTATTACACTCTCTGTATGTCGTATTTCTGGGCCGCTCATCTCTTTTATTCTTGAAGCCCATGTGTTGCAGCTGACATGATGCATGTATTCTGCACCTCGTACCTCATACTATCAGGTGACATGTCTACAATGAAACATTAATTATGTGTATTCATTTAAAAGCTTCAAATATTACCGTTAGAGATTAAATTGAAAAATGAAAAAAAAAACAGATTAAGAAACAGTGTCAGAGTTAGTAAGGAAACAGTGTCTCCATGAAGCGATATCTCATGGTCACAGTGTTAAGTCACAGTGTCTAGTTCACGGTGTCTGGTTCATGGTGTCTAGTTCACGGTGTGTGGTTATGGTGTCTATTCACGGTGGCTGGTTCATAGTGTCTTGTTCAAGATGCCTGGTTCACGGTGTCTGGTTCACAGTGTCTTGTTCATGGTGTCTGGTTCACGGTGTCTGGTTCACGGTGTCTGGTTCACGGTGTCTTGTTCAAGGTGTCTAGTTCATGTTGTCTAGTCATGGTGTCTGGTTCACTTTTCCATAAAAACATAACCGGTGGCAGACTCACGGTGTCTCAGACTTATCCAAATATCTTTATTCTGACTTAAGCATTGATAGTCATAGAATGGATTAGACTTAATAATTTATCAAAGAAATCATTATAAAGTAAATCAAATATAGTGTATAGTAATCAGACTGAATGAATAACAATGAATATCTTGGATAACTTTACTTAAAGCATAAGGATACTAATCATCTGTATTTTATTCGAGATATATTATAGTATTACCAGGCTTTATAGAACATATATGATTTTTGATTATTAAAACATGATTAATACACAAGGAGTCCAAAAATCTCCCCCTTTTTGATGATCACAAATCATGTGTATTTAGAGTGTATTTTCATCAAATATAAACTACATATTTCAATAATCATACTTTGGAGGTGCATATTTCTCCCCCATTTGGGATTTTCAAAAAGAGTGAATAAGAAAGAGAGAATAAAAGTGAACAATGCATTATATAAAAAGAGTGTCCTTACAAAGAGTAACACAAATGCAACAAGATCCCTATAAAAATATATTAGTTACTACTCTTCATCATTGGCTGGTTTTATTCTTTCCCTTAGTAGTAACATTTGAATTAGAGACCATAGGAGTAGAGGTTGGAGTGGAAGAAGGGAGTGAAATCATTGATAGAGAGGGTAAAGGATGACCTTAAAATATAGAATGGGCCAAGGTAGGGGTAGTAGAAGACCGAGGCAACTTCTGTTAAAGGATTACAGGCCTGATCTGACTTAGGGCCTGACTGATAGATATAGATGTGGAGGTGAGGGTAGAGGTGAAGGTAGGTAAACCCGATATCAGAGGATCAGCTGTAGGAGAAACAATTACAATACTATGAACATGAAGATAAGGCTTCAGAAGCATGATAAAGTCAGAAATGATTTCACCACCACACTACATGGATTTTTCAAAGTAATCCTTGTTATCCATAAACTTGTCTAACAAGCGAGTAAACTATGTGAGCTTTTGGACATTAGTCTTAAAGGTGTGAGTAATAGGAGGAATCCTTAGATTTTCCACAAGGTGCGTGAAGTGATTTTTCAGGTCATTATTAGAGAGTATCCAGTTGAACTAGAAGTCCAATTTCTTTGAAATTTCTTACTGAGCACTATTAGAAATCTTGGAATGTATTCTTACCAAATCAAGAAATCTATCACTGTTCTTGTTTACTTCGTGTAGAGATACCTTATTAAAACCACTAAGCACAGCCCGAAGTTCTTCTTTGACTACTGTTTGGAATAGATCACTGTCTAAAAAAGGTTGAGAAGATTGTATAGAGGCATGATAAGTAGTGAGAGCTGATGTAATATATTTCAGTTGATTGAGAAATTTCTGAAGGAACCCCTTATACTCATCAATTAACTTTTTAAGTCCAATAACAAGTTCACACATCTCTTGAACAATCTGTTTGTTTCTTTTAGATACATTTTCAGCTAAAGAGGTTTGATGAGGCTGAATCAGTGAGGCTACTTCCTATGGGGTCTGAGTGACAATATTATCAACAGGATGAGAAGCATGATCTAGTCTCGAGTTCAACACTTTTTGAATATTTTCAACCATTCCTCATAGTGTCTTTACTTCATCACTAAGCAGTTTTTTCTCAATTTTGGTTTCTTGAATATCATGGAGCATCTTGGGTTGAATCTGCCAAATAATTTTTTCCTGAAATAGTGAAGCATATCTTTCACTCAAATTTTTTATAGGAGTAGGTTGGGTATTCAAGAGATTTTCAACCCCATCCAAAAGGGAAGCTCCAAATTATTTCAGGTCATCCTTATTCACCAAGGTTGGAGGTTCTTATGAAGGCTTAGAGATAAAATCTGAGACAGTCTTAGGTTCTTTGACAGAAATAACTTTAGGAGTAGATGCCATTTTTAACTGAAACAAAGTAGTTAGATCAAGACCTTTTACTAAGACTTCCTATGAATCATTCACATCAAAATAACTAAGGAATTCATACCATTTGTCCACTGAGCTGAGATCCATCATATTTTTCACTTCAAAAGATTCCAGATTGGGAGGCTGCACCCCCTCAACAGGTGCATCTTTCTCAAGATTTAGAGATTTAGATCCCTGATCTATGTGCACGATGTCATATCTAATTTCCTCAATCCTTTCCTTTGGATCCAATTGAAAGGCTTGCTCCATTATCACTTCAGGAGAAAGAATGACTTCAAGAATAGCATGTTCCTCTGAGAGTTTCTCAAGTGTAGCTTCTTGCATAACATGGAGATATTCTTCTATATTTTCTGCCACATCATCCTTTTTGGTTACCTTAGAAACATATTCTTCCTCTACATGTTCCTGACTAGCAGTTTCTTGCACAAGAGACTGATTTTCTTCTATATACTCTTCTAAAAATTTCTTTTCTCTTTCAACAAAAACATAATCTTCTTTAGAAGTGGGTTGTTCTTCCAAATCAACAACCTTTTCAGAAATAGGCATTTCCTTCTCAATTATGACTTGAGGAGCAGGTGTATTATCTTCCTCATCAAGAAAGATTTCCCGCAGAGGTACAACAACCTCTCCTTATTCTTCCTCATCAAAATACTCAACAAGTTAATCTATATCCAATCCAGGATCATAAATATCTCTAGGTCTTGAAGGGTGTTCCATTGGATTAAACTTTTCATATACTCTATCATTATCTTCCACAAATTCCTTTTTCCAAGGATTTCAATTGATTTTCATTCTCTTTATAAAAACTTTTGAAAGAAAGATCTCATAATCCTTAATAACTTATTCAGTCCAACCAATCCTTTAGAATGAAGCATGGATAAGATAAGTTGAGAATAAAATAGGGAGGTTGACTTAGATGTAGTTTTGATCAACTCACATATGGTGTATAATATACTTGTAAAGATTTATATTATGTCCATTCTTCATGAGATGTATTAAAAATATATCCTGATATTTGAGTAAAGTGAAATCATCTTTTCTGGGGCTAATTAATGTATGAATAAACTTTAATAGAAGTCTAGATTCTCCATCTAGCTCAGCAGTGATGGATCTCCTCTTGGTTCCATTTCTAGTTAAACTACTCAAAGCATATTCCAAAACAAAGAATTCACTTGGAGGTGGAGGACCTCTATGGTAGTCCTCACAAACACCTTCATGAGGTATCCTAAGGCATGAAGACCATAACCTCGAAGAAAATGTGCATCTCCAGCCATTTATCCAACTTCTTACAACATAACCATCTTTAGAATCAAAAGAAAATTGTACAAACTGATAAAATTGTGCAACTAGCTTTGGGTAGATAGGCCTATCCTCTATTGTAAACCAATATAGCCAACCTTGATCTGTTATCACTTTGAACACCAAATACTTACTGGTCACAAGACACTTAGGGAACATATCTTTCTCTGGTACTACTATTCAGTTTACCATATTTGTATTCAGAGGACCCTCGGGTGCTAACTTAGGCGTGATCTTCCTCTTCTTCTTTGAACGGTGTTTCTTAGGAGTCAACGATGACGGATGTTTCATCCTGGGCATTCATCGAAGGTTCGAGAGAGAGAAGGGTTGAAGAGGGGTGATGGTATGAGAGAATAGAAGAGAGATCGAGTGAAGAGAAAGTGAAAATTCTTTTACTTTATAATTTAGGAATACCAATCATTGGAAAAACAAAAACACGGGAAAGTAAAAGGATAAAATAATGAAATATCATGATATGGATTCTAATTTATAAATAAAACAATAAGGAATATTTACGGTGAGATAGTAACTGACTCTCACGGTGAGATAATAACAGTTGTTCATGGTGATATCATAATCAATTTTCACATTGGGACCGTAAAAATGTGATTTATAGACTATGAGACCTTATTGTTTGAGACAATGAGTGTTAGAGAGTAACCAAGAAATAGTAACTATGATATTGTAAACATGAAATAGTAAGATATGAAATAGTAAGATATGAAACAGTAAGATATGAAATAGTAAGATATGAAATAGTAAGATATGAAATAGTAAGATATGAAACAGTAAGATATGAAACAGTAAGATATGAAATTGTAAGATATCTACTTATGGTTTATCATTCTCAATTCATGTATGATGTAATTTATTCTATCATAATTTAATGGTTTGGTGAATATATCAACAAGATGATATTTAGTTCCAATGAATTCCAAAGTGATATCACCTTTTTGATAAGGATATCTCAAAACGTGATGTCTTACATCAATATTCTTTGTCCTAAAGTGTGAAACATGATTTTTTGAGATGTTAATAGCACTTTTATTGTCACAATTTATAAGTACATGCCTGAATTGATATCCATAATCTAGTAATGTGTGTTTCATCCACAAAATTTGTGCACAACAGCTACCAGTAGCTATGTACTCAGCTTCTGTAGTATATAATGCAACATAATTTTGTTTCTTACTACACCATGACACTAGTGACTTGCCTAAAAAGTGACATTTTCTAGAGGTTTTTTTTCTATCTAACTTATATCCACCTAAGTCAGCATCAGAATAGCTACCTAATTCAAATGATTTCCCTCTAGAATAGAATAGTATTAGATTGGGTGTATGCTTGAGATATTTGAAAATTCTCTTAACAACATTTAAATGAGCCTCCTTAGGATTTTCATGAAAACGAACACACATACACACACTAAAAATAATTTCAGGTCGGCTAGCAGTTAAGTAGAGTAAGCTTCCAATCATTCCTCTGTAAGTGGTTTGATCAACAAATTTTCCATCTTCATCAAGATACAACTTACACATTGTACTCATTGAAGTGTCACTACATTTAGTAATATCTATACAAAAACGTTTTAGAAGATCTCTATTATATTTTATTTTATTTAAAATAATACCATCATTATTTTGAAAGATTTTAAATTCAAGAAATAATTTTAGTTCACCCATTAAACTCATTTAAAATTAATTTTTCATCATTTTAAAAAATTCAATACATAAATAATTTATTGAAGATCCAAAGATAATGTCATCTACATAAATTTGAACTACTAAAACATCATTGGAAATTGTTTTTATAAAAAGGGTAGGATCGACTATTCCTTTTGTAAAACCTTCAGAAATAATAAAGGTACTTAGTATATCATACCAAGCTCTTGGATCTTGTTTTAAACCATATAAATCTTTTGATAATTTAAAAATATGATTTGGAAAATGAGGATTTGTAAAATCAGGGGGTTGCTCAACAAAGACATCCTTAGCTATATACCTATTTTGGAATGCACTCTTAACATCCATTTGATATAGTTTGAAATTCAAAGGTGTCACATAAGAAATTAGAATCCTAATGGATTCAAGTCTAACTACTGGTGAAAAGGTCTCTTCATAGTCAATTCCTTCTTCTTGAATATATCCTTGTGAAACCAATCTAGCCTTATTTCTAAATGTGTCACCACCTTCATCTACTTTATTTCTAAACACCCACTCAGTCTCTATGGTGAATGTGTCTTTGTGTCTTTCAACAAGTTTCCAAACATTATTACTTTCAAACTGATTAAGTTCTTATCGCATATCCATTACCCAAAATTCATCATTGATAGCATCATTAATGTTTTTAGGTTCAAGTTCTGGCAAGAATACTTGATATTCATCCTGATTTCTAAGAGAATCTCTAGTTTGTGTTCATTTGTCTAAGTCTCTTACAGTATCATATAAGGGATGGTTCTTAAGAGTTCTAACAGCTCTAGAAAAGGACGGACTAGTAATTTCAGGTTCTTCAGCAGGGTCAGGTTCATTGTGACTTGAGTCTAAGGAATTTCTAGAGTTGGAAGTTTTCACAAATTCCTTCATAGGATGGTTAGAGGATTTTGAATTAATGTCCAAATTTGATACATCATCCTCCAGGTTCTCTAGAGTGGTCTTAGGCTCATGTGGATCTGTTACATCAAATTTAATATGAAAAAATTCTTCCACACACTTAGTTATTTTTTTTAAACAGTCTATAGGATTTACTAGAGATGAAATATCATAAAAATATTCCTTCATCACTCTTGGATGCAAATTTCTCAAGATTGTACTTAGTATTAAGGATATAGACTTTGCAAGCAGAAACTTTTAAGTAGCTAACTTTGGGTTTTCAATTGTTCCATAACTCATAAGGGTTTTTCTTAAGAACAGTTCTAATCAATACTCTATTGATTATGTATAATGATGTATTTATAGCTTCAACCCAAAAATAAACAGGTAGGTCATACTCACCAAGCAAGGTTGTAGTAATCTCTTGTAGGGTTCTATTTCTTCTTTCTAAAAATCCGTTTTGTTGAGGTGTTCCAGGGGAAGATAAATTATGACTATAAACATTTTGTGAGAAAAAGGATTCAAACACTTGGTTTTCAAACTCATGGCCATGATCACTTCTCAAGGTCTTAATTATAAGTCCACTAATATTTTCTATAGACTTGGAGTATTTAATGAAGTAAGAATATGCATCATTTTTGTGATCTAGAAAGTGCACCCAAGTGTGTCTAGAAAAATCATCTACAAGAACATAAACATAGTGCTTCCCATTTAAACTATAAAATCTAGATGGTCCAAACAAATCCACGTGAACGAGTTTGAGAGGTTGATAATTTGACACTTATTTATTTTATTTGAAGGAAATTTTGTGTTCCTTTTCCTTTTGAATGGGATTATACACTTTACCATTTGGAAACTCAAGTTTGGGTATGTCTTTGACTAAGCTTTTTCTAGTTAGCTTTCTAAGGGTGTGAATATTAAAATGTCTTATTCTCCTATGCCAAATCCAAGACTCTTTATTAAATACCCTTATACATGAAGAATATTGAGAAGCTAAAGAATCTAAGTTAACAGAATAAACATTTTCATTTCTTAATTCAGAAAACACTAATTCATCTTTAGAATTAAAAACATTGTAAGGATCATTTTCAAATTTAACATTAAATCTATCATCACATAGTTGTGAGATACTAAGCAGATTATATTTCAAACCATCAATAAATAGTACTCTGAAAATTAAAACTGAGTTAGAGTTACCAATTTGTCCAAGGCCAATGATTTTTCCTTTGGAATTATCACCGAAGGTGACATGTCCTCCATCATTTTTTATTAAGTTCTTGAAGCATGAGTAGTATCCTATCATGTGTCTTGAAAACCCACTGTCCAATTACCATAAAATTTTATAGGAACTCTTTAAGAATATTTCCTACAAAATGATCATATAAAAAAATATTTTGGTACCCATACTTGTTTGGGTCCAGTAACATTAATGATAAGTGATTTGGGAACCCATATCTACCTCATAGGTTTCTTATAAGAATTATGTAATGTATTTGAAAAATAAACTCTATTCGGTCTAGAAAAACTTTAAATAGTAGAGAGTGTATCATAACTTGAACTAGTTGATTTGTTTCCAAAACTGGAAGTAAAGTTGTATGCCCTAGATTTACAAACAAAGTTTGTTCTTCAAAAATTTCTTTTTCCAGGTTGGTATCCAATTCCTGTAGTATATTTATGAAAAAACAATTTACCTAGAATTTGAGTAAGATTATTTTTCCCATTAGTAAAATTTTCTAAGTCCTTTTTCAATTTCTCATTATACCTTTTAAATTCATTGTTCTCCTTGATCAGTTGAACATTTTTCTCTTTTTCAGTTGTTAGTTTAGATTTAACAGTCATAGTAAGAGCATGTTGTTTCATCAAAGATTTATATTTATCTTTTATTTGATTGCATGTTTCTTCAAGCATATTTAAATATTAAAACATTTCTTTATTGGAAATATTTTTAGGGTAACTCTCATCTCTAGAATCGTATGAATTATGTATAGGGTATTCCAGTGTTACCTCAGATGTTTTTTTCATAAAACACATATTGGGTTTGTTATCCTGTTCATCATGTGAAGATTCTGAGTCACTTGAATTTTCCTCAGATGAACTCCAGGTTTCTTTCATTTCCTTTTTATAATTTCTATCTTTTTACTCATATTTCGTTTTTTAATTGAGCTTTGGATAGTCAGTCTTGATATGTCCTTTGATCTTACATTCATAGTAGACAATCTCATTAGTCTTTTCACTTCTTTTCCAATCTTTCTTCCAACTTATTTTTTGATCATATTTTCCCTTGAAGTTAGGCTTTCTGAAAAAATCTTCTTCTTGTAAAATCTCTTGAATATTCTAGCTAATTGAGCCATCTCCTTATCACTGTCAGGTGATGACTGTTCACTGCTGGAACTCTCTACAGAATCTTCCAATTTCCATTTGTCTTTGTGTTTAGTGGAGGTGGTTTTGAATGAAACTTTTTTTGTTTGGGTTCATCCTCCCCCTCCTTGTTGAATTTCAGCTCCTCTTCATACATCATCAGTTTTCCAATGAGTTCTTCTATAGGTAGCTTACTGATGTCGTATGATTATCTAATATAGATAGAGGTTCCTCTCCATCAGTCAGGTAGACATCTGAGAATTCTCATAATATTTTCCTTGGAAGTGACTTCTCATCCAAGAGAAATCATTGTGTTGACAATTTCGATGAACCTAAGATACATGTCAGAAATAGGCTCATCAAGTTTCATTTTAAATTTATCATATTTGATAGTATAAGTATCAAGTATCATCTCTTTTACACTAGAAGTTCCTTCATGTGAAACATACAAGGTATCCCAAATTTCATGGGTAGTTTTATAAGTATAAAATCGATTAAATTCCTCATCTCCTAAGAAGAAGTATAAAGAATTCATAGATTTGCAATTTTTATTTTAGGTAGTTTTGGTAGGTTTATCCAAAGTGATTCTCTTAGTATAAGTAATCTTATATTAATCTATAATGGAAGACCAAATTTCAAAACCCATACTTTCTAAATTCATTTTCATTTTTATTTTCCATTGAGCATAATTGGTTCCATTAAAGAATGTTGATCTGTTGGTTGAAACACCTTCTAATATAATATCTATAATAATGAAATTCTTTAAAAGAGATAGAAATTTAGGATTAACATAAATTTATAGATCTTTAACATACAACTACAATCACAGTTGAATAAAAATAAAAATAGAGTCTTAATAAGATTAAAAAACAACCTATGATTCCAAATGTTGGTCAGAGTAGAGTTCTCAAGAGGGGAGGGGGTGAATTGAGTATCTGTTTAAAATTTCTATTCAAAAAGTATTCCTAAAAGGTTTCCCTAATAAAGCTAAATACAACCTAGTTAATCAAGGTTATACTGTTATGAAAGTTTGATGGTTTAAATAACTTCTTAGAAGATTTATTAATTCTCATAAATCTTAATATTGGTTATTAACATTACTTTTAAAGCTATTCTAATAAGGCAATACAATTATAACTTCTTTCCAAGATCAAACATCAAAGTAAATTTAGTGATTTCTGGATTATACAATAAATAGAGAAAACTAAATTAAGCAGCACAGTGGATATAAAACAAGTGGTTCAGTCTCAAGCTGAGACCTAATCCACTCCACTTGGTGATAACCTACCACCAAACATTTTATATAGATAAACTTGATCCAAACCCTGTATCAGCGTTAAAAATAGTACAGAAGACTTTCTAGGTCACACGACCTCTTCCATAGTTCTTCATGGGTACACACTACCAGGCCTCAGAAGGACCTCTTCCACCATTATTTGTGGGTATACACAAGTGTAAAAAGATGTTTGAGAAAGGATATTGTATATTCTTCAGTTTAATGCAGGAGACAGAGTGTGTTTTTATATAAATACACACACTGCTTGAAATCTAATAAAATGATACAGAATAATGAAGAAATGATGATACAAGGTTATAAGTGCTCTGACTGGTTGTCTATTGAGCTCTAGACTTCTAGGATGAGGCAGATGCAGAAATCGAGTCCTCGTGTGGAAAACTGAGTATCGTTAGTTAGCTAGATCTGGTGTGTGTTCTTCATGGTGTTTGATAATGTGAAGATGTCCTCCACTCTTGGATTTGAGTATGATTTGTGTGTTCTTCAGGAATGTTGAGTTTCATGTGTCAGTTCTTTTATTAGGTAATCTCATGTGTTCTTCTTGGTATTACACTCTCTGTATGTCATATTTATGAGCCTCTCTTCTCTTTTATTCTTAAAGTCCATGTGTTGGAGCTTATAGGATTTATGTATTCCGGACCTCATACCTCGTACTTTCAGGTGATATGTCTACAAAGAAATATTAATTATGTCAGTGCATTTAAAAGCTTCAAATATGACAATTAGAGATTAAATTGAAAAACAACAAAACAGATTAAGAAATAGTGTCACAATTAGTCAGGAAACGGTGTCTCCATGAAGCAGTGTCTCATGGTAATGGTGTCTAGTCATAGTGTTTGGTTCACAGTGTCTAGTTCATGGTGTTTAGTTCACGGTGTCTGGTTCATGGTGTCTGGTTCACGGTGTCTAGTTCAAGGAATCTCGTTCATGGTGTCTGGTCATGGTGCCTGGTTCACTTTTCTAGAAAAAGATAACTGGTGGAAGACTCACGGTGTCTTAGACTTATCCAAATATCTGTATTCAGACTTAAGTAGTGATATTCATAGAATGGATTGGACTTTATCATTTATCAAATAAATTATTATAAAGTAAATCAAATATAGTTTATAGTAATTAGACTGAATTTATGGAAACTAAGATCTTGGATAGCTTTACTTAAAGCAGAAGGATACTAATAATCTATATAGGATTTGAGACAGATTATAGGATTACCAGGATTTACTGAACATATATGATTTTTGATTATTAAAACATGACTAATACACGTGGTGTCCAACAATATGCATTAATACATATATTTAATTTAATTAAAAAAATAGATTTGAGTTTATATATAATATTACATTTTCTACGATAGTGAACTATGAAATCATATATGAAAATTGTTATGATGGGTTCCCCTATAAGAAAAGTCTTGTGTTATGGATAGTTTTTCTTGATATTATCCATATCCTTAGAGAAATTATTGGTTTTTATGAGAATCTTTAAGTTGAATATATAAATTTAGTGAATAAATGTTGGGTTGGAGAATTAGAATGTGATAATGAATGATTAGGGTGATATAAATAATGAATTTTTGTTTATTTTTTATGATAAAAATGTTTATAATGTTGAAATTTTGACAACCCATGCTTTAAAGATTTATTTAATATTATATATGAATTTTACAAGGTGGAATAATAAAGTTGAAAATATGATAAAATTTAAAATTTTGTTTTTAAATAAATGTAAGTTATTATCTTGATGGATTTTATAGTTTTTTGAGGTCTAGATAAGGGGATGGAATGAGTTATTAGGGATTGAAAGAGAATTTATTAAAGTTTAGAGGTGAAATTAAAAAGGATGGGAGGTTTGGATTTGGGTACAATTATTGTTCAATGATTTACTAACCATGATTTTAAAAAATAATGGTTTTTAGTTGTATATGGTTGATTTCATTGTTGATCACATCAAATTAGATATTTAGTTTTAATAGAATTTATGTAGTATAGCAGTAACCCTATGCCATCTCTCGATGAAGCCTTAGATCATTAATTTTAAAAAAGTGTTTTTATTATGAAAATAAAATGGGAATGGGGTTATATAAGACTTGGGTTTTTATGATTAAAAATAGAAATTGAAACCATATTAATAAGTGTGAGAAACTAGTTAGTGAAATCATGATCAACCTGGGTAAGTGTCCCTTGATGCTCAATTTGTCATCTATATCAAGGGAATGAGAAGGATCATTGATTCCTTGATTTTATACACATTGAAACAAGTAATGGTATGTATGTTCTCACTTGAAGGTCCCTGGAACACACTAAGAGGGGAGGGGTGAATCAAGGAAACAAATATTTCTTTTAATATGATGGATCTTGTTCCCACGTTGGTAGGAACCTATTAAATCTATATATTGAGAAAGTGAAGAACATAAACAATCACATGAAAAATGAATATAGAACAATATTACTTAGTTCACCACTGAGGGATATGTACAAGAATCATATGATGAAATTGTGTTAGTCATACCAAAATCCCCTAATCTTCACTAGTTATGGAGTACAAAAGTTTAGTACAGTCACTCTGTGCCAGGTGGACTTCCTTTACACGATTTTATAGATAACACACTATATCCCTCATATAACTTTCATTGACCCCCTTAATCACTATTTTGGGAAGAATATGAACTCATTTTATCAAATTGAAGGTCACTTAAATGTATTAGTATTAATTAATTCATCATAAATTATAAATAGATGCTCTGTTAAAATTACACCTTTACCGAAAGATGTAATTCACTTTTCTGTTCATTAGTATTTTCTGAACTGTTCCTCCGTGTACTACTACTCTTCCTTTGTGTACTAATCAGCTCCATCGTGTACTTACCTACTCCGGGTATAACTTTATTCTTCCACAAAATTCCCTTCACCATGTACTAAAATATCTTCCTCCATGTATTGCTTACCTTCACAAACCATCTTCCACATATCATTTCTTTTTGCGAACCGTCTTCGCTATACGGACTGTCTCCGCTTACTCTATGTGTACTGTAGAAGATTTATGGACTGAGTTCTACCTCCACATATTGGATCTCATATGTAGACATGTCTACCTATAAACCAATTCACACTTCACCAACTTTCTCTGAATTTCAAATTAGAACCTCCTTTGTGAGGTTGTATTCCCGTGAACCACTCTAGACTTCACCAAAATCCTCCTGGATTTTTAATCTCAGTCCCACATTCAGATGAAGTGATTTGTGCTCTTTATATAAGAAAATATACGAGAAATATATTCTAGACAAAGATTTACCAAATATTCATTGCGACACCGCCCTCACTATGTACCACACATCTCCCATGAACCATTTTCTCTACACAGTCTGCGTACCACCGTTATCCCTACATGGTGACAGAAATCACCTTTTCATTTATACAAATGAAAACCTTCACATTTTCTCAAAACTCCTCCTCATTTTCTATAATGACACACTATATTGTGAACCATCATGTCTTCCTCATACTCTGAACCTTCCCACAAACCACAAGTCTTCACCGCAAACCCCTTTCGCTCCTTGAACCATTCCTCCTATGCGATCTGCATACCATTACCGCTTCATGGTTAGTGGTTCACCATTCTTCATACCAAAATTTTTTATCAGAAAATTATTCATGGAAATCCCATTCTGTGTACTTACTTTGTGTAAAACCTTCTTTTTCCAAAAATAAACTCCTAATTTTGAGGCCCAAAAAATTAGAAAACACTGGGAAACTGCACCACCTTCAACACTATTTTAATCCTAAATCGTAAGACCACATTCATTGAAAAATCCTTGATCATCTCAATAAGGATTGAAAAAAAACACAAACTATACTCTATTTCCATCCATGAATACCCTTGGTTCCATTAATCTCCCCCTTTTAGTTTATTGGCAATCCGAAAATAAATTCAATGAAGCACCTGCAACAATCAAAACCTGATATGTGAGAAATAAATCATCCAACACTCTAAGTATACTTGAAAAAATACTGGTATATAAAACAATAGGAGCATGAATTGGGTTCTCATTTCTTATAACTCATCATTCTCCCCCATTGTTACATTTTTTTATTTCTCTATTCTCCATCTTCCTGCCACCAACTAGAAAAACATTTCATTATTATTGAATTTCTCCATTCTCCCCTGTTGGAAATAAACCCAAATAATAAAATTTGGACCTGTGTAAAGATTTAATCACACTCCCTATGGATCGTATCTCCCCCATAAACCTAAAATACATCAGAAAACACATTAAAATAGTTAGCACAACTGAGGATATGGGACATTGTAACCTTGTCATGCATGGGGAGGTGGATGAACACTGAGGTTTAACTGATGCTTCTTGAACACATGTGCTGACAATGGCTTGGTCAGTATGTTGTCCACTTGATCATCATTTCCAAAATGATCACTTTTAATCATTCAGTGTTCCACTTTTTCCTTGATGAAGTGATATCTGATTTCAATGTTTTTTATGAGAATACTGAACATGATTCTTTATAAGATCAATTGCACTCTTGTTATCACAGTAAATCGCCATTGGTTGTTTCACCTCATCACCAATATCATTTAGTGGTTTCTTCATCCAAATTAGTTGAGTGCAAGACTTTGTAGTAGAGACATTTTTTTGAGGAAAGAAAGATTATATTAATGGAGAATATCAGCAGTCATACATAAGTAGAGTTAAGAAGGGAAATTGTCCAGCCATAGTTGGTTGACATAGAAGGGGCCTGAGGCGGCTAGCTGATGGGACTCTTTGTTTCCTTCCCTTTTGGTAAAGGAGAAGGTGCAGTAAGAGAAGCCTTGGCACAACGAGAAGATCCTTCTGACGATAAATCAAAAGGCCTAGAGTCTGACATCATCGTGGTTAATAGCATTAATAATCGAAAGGCAGTCAGACTCGATGATGGTATCAACCCATCCACGTTCCATAGCGAGCATCATTATTGCTAGAATGGTATAGGCCTCAGCAACTATAGGTTCCCAGAAGGCATGATGTGGTTCATATTTTGCTGCAATGATCTGCCCTAGATGATTTCAAGCCAGGAGGCCCAGAAAAACAGGCCCTTTCTTGGGGAGAGAAGTGTCCACATTAAGCTTAAGACTCCCTTCCTTTGGGGGGGGGGGGTCCAGTGAGGGGAACAGGAGGGGGAAACGCCTGACATAAAGTGTCCTTTTCGGTCCTTCCAGCCCTCAATCCATGAAGTGGCTCATTCAATCCAGAACTCAAGAGGCTTATGAACATGGTGGAAAACAGAATCGTTAGGGAAAACCCAAATGATCCAGGCCAGGGTGCAATGGGAGCTTGCATTAGACGATGAAAGAGAGGAACACCAGTGCATCAGAAGATCGGGGAGGTCAGAGGCAATGTCCAGTGAAGCATCTGAAGCTGAGTCCCATTTATTCCAAATTTCCTTGGCTCCTGGGCAATGAAAGATGGCGTGCCAAGGGGTTTCAGGAATATTCAGGAAAAAAGGGAAGGATTCAGCACTGGCCATATGTCGGTAAACAAGGAGGATCATGGTAGGGAGGGTGCCTGTGCACACCTGCCACCAAAACTGGTGAATTTTTAGGGGGACGTTGAGCTTCCAAAGAGCTTCCCATGGTCCCTCATCTCAATCGTGAGAGTGAATGCCAAGAGCCAGTATGTACCAAGATCTCAATGTGAACTCGCCTGAAGAATCATTGGTCCAAAAAAGATGGTTGGGGCCGGCGTTGGGGACCCAGGGGATGCTCAGAATAATTCTTTGGTCTCTTTCATTAAACCATTCCTGGATCTTTTCCACACATCATCCTGGGACCTGGTCTGAAAAGAGGCAGTTGACAGTGGCGTCTTCAAGACTTGGTTGAGAGGGGGATGTGGCCCGCACACCATCCTTATCGACAAGCCAGGGATCAGTCCAGATGTTGACGGATGAGCCATTTCCAATCCTCCAACCCAGTCTTTTCTCCAGAAGATTTTGGGCTCCCTAAATACTTCTCCATACAAAGCTAGGGTGGGGGCCAAGAAAGGAGCCCCAGAAGTCCGTGTGGGGAAAGTACTTGGCATAGAGTACCCATGCACATAAAGATGATGGACGGTTAAGAAGGCAACATCCTTGCATGGCCAACAATGCGTCATTGAATAGTAGATGATTCCAGAATCCCATCCCTCCCTCCGAATTGGGTTTGCAGAGTTTCTCCCATGCCAACCAGTGGGGTCGATTTCTGCCATCATTTTTCCCCCACCAGAAGTTGGCAGTAAGCGAATGGATCAGGTTGACGATGGACACCAGGTGCTTAAAAAGCGACATAAAGTAGCTGGGGATAGACTGAATGACATCTTTAATGAGGGTTCATTTTCCAGCTTTGGAGATGTTTTTGGGGTTCAGCCTTGAATTTTTTTCTCAATCCTATCCACCAGAGCTGAAAAGATTTCTTTTTTGGACTAGACAATCACCGTAGGGAGTCCGAGATACTTCTGGGGTTTATCGACCAAATGAATTCCTGCGGATGCACAAAGCTCAGCTCTCTTGGCCATGGGAACCCCTGCGCTGAATGAGATTTCTGATTTTCCGTGGTTAACAGACTGTCCAGACGCTCGCTCATATTGCTGGATTTCTTGGCTGATCACCCAACATTCATTACCAATGGCTCTGTAGAAATGGAGGCATTCGTCAATGAAGAAGAGATGTGAAACTTGTGGGCTCTCATGGTATACCTTTTCACCATGAATAGACTTAGAGGATGCATACCTGTAAATAAGGTTAGAGAAAACATCAGCCACCAAAACGAAGAGAAAAGGGGAGAGAGGGTCTCCCTAGAACATGCCTCGGGTTGGGGTGAATCCTCTGGTGAGCTCCACATTGACCTTGATTTTGAAAGAGATGGTCGAGATGCAGTGCATGAAAATTTCTGTCCATTTAGTGCAGAAGCCCATTCTTAGCATCACAACTCTAAGGAACTTCCATTCCACTTTATCATAGGATTTGATCATATCCAGTTTCCAGGCCATGGTTCCTCTTTTCGCAGTGGAGCATGTTTTCATTGAGTGGAACACTTCATGGGCCACAATTTCATTATCAGTAATCAGACGCTTGTCCACGAAGGCGCTCTAGTTTTTGGTGATAATATCAGGAAGCCAAGGACGCAGCCGATTGAAAAGGATTTTTGAGAAGATCTTATAAGAAAAATTGTAGAGGCTAATAGGTCTAAAATTGGGGATCGCCTAAGGTTTCTTGATTTTGGGGATGAGGACGGGGACCGTTTCGTTAATGGAAGAAATGATTTTATTCCCTGTCCAGATGTTTTTTATCATTTTTCTGATGTCCAAACCGATGATGTGCCAGTATTGTTTAAAAAAGAGGGCATGAAAACCATCTGGTACTGGGGATTTAGTGGGGTGGATATGCTTCAAGGCCAGGTGTATCTCATCATTTGTCACATCTTTTGTAAGATGCCGGTTAATCTCCTTGGTGATCACAGGTTTGATGCATTCTTCCACTCCAGCGGACATGAAATGAGTCCCCATGGAGAAGAGGTTATGGAAATAGCCTACCAAAGCTTCGTGAATGCCATAAGTGTCAGGAATGTTGCTTCCATCAGGTTTTGAAAGGATCCTGATAGAGGTTTTTCAGCGCCTAGCAGACGCTTTCAGGTGGAAATACCTTGTATTAGCGTCACCCTCTTTAATATGGGTGTCATGCGCCCACATAGCCCAAAAGCTTTCCTTAACACGAAGGACCCCTTCCATCTCTCTTTGAGTGGCACCAATCCTAGAAATGTTTCCACTTGAAGGGGGTTTCCTGAGTAAGTTTTGAAACTTATTTTCAAGGACATCACAATGCCTATCAGGTTGGTGGAATTTCTTGGTGCTCCAATATCTCAGGCCGGAAGCAACCTGTTGGAGATTGAGGCCAACATCTTCCTGGGAACCCGTCCAACTTGATCAGACCACCTCTTCGCATTCCTGGTCTTTTACCCATAGGCTCTCAAATATGAAGGGTCTGCTGGGTTGACGATTTTGTTCGCCTTGCAAAAAGTCAATGAGAATTGGGCAGTGATCCGAACAGTTAAGGGCCATGTGGCCAACATTAAACATTTTAAATAGATTGATCCAATCAGTAGAACCCAGAAATCTATCAAGACACTCAGTGATGAGAGTACCTTCAGTATTTCCATGGAACCAAGTAAAAATATTACCTATGAACCCCAGATCAACCATGTTCGCCTTAGTGACTGCATCTTTGAAGTTAGACATCGAGGCTGGGTGTCAAAAACTTCCACATCTTTTTTCCTTATGGAACATGATATCATTAAAATCACCTCCGTAGAGAATAAGTCTAGGTAGATCATGTCGCAGCTTGCATAGAAGGTCCCATGACTTCCCCTTATCAGAATGGTATGGCCAGCCATAGAATCCCACAAAGGTCCAAGGTGGGTACAAGTCAGATTGAATAGTCACAGCCACGTGGTGCATGGAGAAAGACAAAATTTTAACGTCAATATTGTCCTTCCAGAGGAGATAGAGGCCCCCAGAATGGCCTTGTCTAGGCACCAGAAAACAGCCTTGGAAGCCACAATTCTTGAGCAATACCATTGATATCCTTGTTTTCCAGTATGGTTTCAGACAGGAAAACCATATTGGGGTGACTTTGAGCGCAATTATGCTGAATCATTCGAACCGTTCGTGGGCTGCCAAGCCCATGACAGTTCCAGCATAATACAGTCATTACTCTACGCAGGGCTGGGTCTCGCCCGCCGCCACCTTTGGATCCTCCAGAATGAATTTTCCACTTGTCATTTTCCATATTTTGGTGGGATTCCTCCCCGATTGGCATGTTTCAGTTTGTCGTTTCTTGACCCTGGGGTTAGGGTCTTCCGCGTGACCATCAATTCCTCCCCGTTGCACCCTTTTCCACGTGCGACGGTTGATTGGGCCCAGCATTAGGGTTCCCATCTGTCCATGGGCCTCCACTGTTGTTTTATCAATTACAGACGATTGTGGATCTGGATCCAGATCTGGTGGCTCGAAGTGCATCTGCATTGGAGTTGAGCATTGCCTTGGTGGTTCTTTTTGCCTCGTCTCTGACCTTTTGGATGGTTGAATTTTTTCCTTCAAATGGTTAGGATGAACTCCAGCTCCTCTCTGAGTGGGATAGTCAGTGTTGGAGAAATCCGAAGGTCCTAGCATATTGGATTTTCTATGTGGAGGTTCCACGTGACTCGTATGTGCCAACGTGAGACGATCACAGTCCTTTTGTTTTTCCGTCTTAAGAATGAAATCATATTTATTCGTTTTTGCACGGAGCCAAGGGCCATATTGGAGGGTGATGTCACCTAATACACTCTTGGGTTTTGTGGAACAAGTTCTTTCCTGGTGGCCAAGACGACCACAAAAAAAGCAGAAGAGTGGGAGTTTCTCAAATTCAAATGATATCCAGGTGTTGGCGTCTTCGATTTTCAGGATCATTCCCCTCATCAGGGGCTCTGATACCTTGATTTCTGCCTTGATCTGAACATCAGGGACCCATTATATTGGGTTTGAGCCGTCCCATTCTAGAAAGGGGCCTAGACTGTCCCCAATTGCTCTCATTATGCATTTTGTTCTAGCATGGAGGGGGATTCCTTTAACTCGTATCCAGAAGGGGGAGCGGGTTAAATTCACTCGCTGGATATCATCTCCCACTTTGAATTCCTCCATGAGGAGTAGTTGATTATCGAAGGACCATGGTCTGCCATGCAAAATTTTGTCTCTATCGCTCTTGTTAAAAAACTCTAAGACGATGTGATTAGTCCCCGCCTCCCGAATAGCCACACGAGCATCAAGTTTACAGATGGACTGGAGAGTGTTTTTGAAATCCCCATGATTAACCGAAATGTTTTCAACAAACTTTCCAACAATGAGCAGAGACATGCGTTTTTACAAGAGTGGGTCTTCATTTCTCCATGCTTCGATCGCTGCTTTTTCTCTGTCAGTTAGGCACAACCCCTTCCACTACTTAACTAAATCAGCTTTTATAGCACAATTCAAGGGATAAGTGAACAATCCTCCTAAGGGGCCGACACCCTTGAAGATCCCAAACCACCCTCACATCAAAAGACCTCGTCCAACAAAAGGGTTTTTGGACTGGAGCCTTTTCCTCAACCCCTTACACGGTCCACCCACCTGAGACCACCTCCCTAGCCTTTGCAATCAAAAAAACCAAAAAACTGGTCACGTCTGAGACCCGCGTCGCACACTCCTCCGTCTTCACGGAGAAACTCCCCACGGGAGGAATTCGTGGATTCACCACGTCTCGGTCCTTCGCGGGTAAACAACCTCAGAGCCTCTTAGTAAAAACATCGCGGACCAGACACCGTGCAAACACGTGACTCCTCTGGCCTTCGCAAAAGATGTTTCGTGAACTGGCCTCTTCGGGACCTCGCTTCACGAACCATAAACCGAGTGCCACATCCGTTCGTGGCAGGTTATTCGTAGATAAAACACAGCACGAGCACACAAACGCCTCGAAACAATGCGGCTGGTGCTCTACAACTCAAGTTATTCGTGAACCGACCCCTTCACTGCAGGTGCTTTGCGAATCCTCCTCTTCACAAGTGCTCAAAACCGGGAAACCAATGCGGAGTGTGGTTTGCGGATCAAACCCCAAACAACGACAACTTATCACCAGTGTGGAATTGGAACCTTCCCCCAATTCGTCCCCTATCTTCGCGAAGCCGGAACGAAGGCCAAAAAGGAGAGGGAAGCGAGGAACAAATCTGGCCCGACAGGGACGACGACGTCAGGAAAGATTGCTAGGTTACCTGGAGGGATGGATCTGTGCCAGGGGGCGAGAGTGAACAAAGAGAGAAGTATGACTCCCTTCAAGCCCTAGGGATGGATTTGGGAACTAGCGGAGACTATCGGAGGTAGACAGAGTAGTGACTTCGCCGCGGGGGTTGAGGCGCGGCGCAGAAGAAGGTTAACAAAAACGATCCGCCAAAAACACCGCAGGTCCACCGCACCAGTGCGGGCGCTGATGAGGAAGAACGCGTCTCTGCAGATCTAGATCTCCAAGGAAGGAGATGCCGGCCCTAGGAAAACCCTAGGAGGGAAACTCTTAGCCATGGGTGATAGAATCTTGAGGATAGAATTTAGGTTTGTAGTAGAGACATATTTAGCTTCATCAGTACTAATAGTGGTGCCTTCCTATTTCTTACTCAACTGGCCCACACATTTCTTTCCAATGAAGAATGCTCCACCACTTGTTGATTTTATATCCACCACATATCTAGCCAAGTCAGCATCATAAAATTTTGAAAGTTAATTATCTTTTCCTTTAGTAAAGTATAATCTATAATTGTGAGTACCTTTAATGTACATCATGATTCTTTTCACTACTTCCATATGTTCTTCCGTCAAATTACTTTGAAAGTGGGACTATAAGCATGTTGCAAAGAAAATATATGGACGTGTCATAGTCAAGTACAGTAAGATTCCAATGAATCTACTGTACATTGTGGGATCTATAGATGTACCATATTTATGCTTTCTTAGTTTGGTCCCAACCAAAATTGGAGTTGACATTGGTTTGGAATCATTCATATTGAGTTTCTTTAGCAACTCTCTTGCATACTTTTCCTGAGAATTGAAAGTGTAGTCTTCCCTCTGAATCAGCTGAGGCCCCAAGAATTATGTGAGTTCACCAATCATAAAAATTTAAAATTATGATTTATGTGATTAGAAAATTCATTCACTAATCCCTACCTACTTCCACCAAATATAATATCATCTACATACACCAGAACTATGAACTGATATTTGTGAGAATTATTTACATGGATATTATGATCCACTCATCCTCCTTTAAATTCAATCTTCCTTAGATAAGAATCCAACTGAGTGTACCACACTCTTGGTTATTTCTTTAGACTATAGAGGGCCTTGTTTAATCTTCAAACCTTCATTTCATCATTACCAAGTAGGAAACCCACTGGTTGTTCAATGTAGACTTCTTCTTCCAGAACATCATTTAAGAAAGTGGACTTAACATATATTTGATACACTTTGTATCCTATTTAAATTATCATGGTAAGAAACAGTCTGATTGACTCCAGTCTAGAAACCAGAGAAAATGTTTCTTCAACATCAACACCTTCAATATAGGAATAACCTTCACACACCATCCATTTCTTATTTATGATCCCATTTCCATGCTCATCAAATTTGTTCTTAAAAATACACTTTGTACTAATCAAAATGTGGTTTTGAAGTATCTTAACTAGTTCCCATGTTTAATTATAATTGATCTGATTGAACAATTCATTCATCGATTTAACCCATCATTCATCCTTTATGGCTTCTTCAAATGAGGATAGTTATACAATTGATAAGAATAGAGATTGTGAATTATACCTCATTCTCCTTGTTTTCATGGGAGCTGTCTAATCCCCAATAATATTGGATTGATCAATTTCAACTCTTTGATTTCTTTTTGATGAGGTTCAGGTAAATTTTCCTCATCTGTGATTTCCTTTTCTGATTCTTTTTCTAAGTCAACATCATGATTTGATTCTTGATTTTTCTCCATGCCATCCTTTACTTCTATATTTGGTCCATTCCATGTCCACATTCTTCCAAATATTCTATCACATTAGCAGTCAAATTTATCGAGGCATTTCTAGTTTTATATTTAATAATATTCACATCACCGTTTTCCAAAAAATTTCCAAGAAGTTTATTAAAACATTTTTAAAAATTTATATTCATTGAATATATATGGAATATTTTTTCATCTATAGAATCCCCATAATTTATTTGACTTCCTTATTTTTTTCGGATAAATCATTAACTTCTGAAAACATGAAAATAATTTAAAGATGGATTCCTTCCATGCCATAAATCATAATTTTTCTTGGTTTCCCCCATATAAATACCTATTCAGTTTTGAATATAAACTACAGCTTGAACAACCTATTTATATTAAGGACGAGAGATACAACTCTAAATCAGCGTAGTTCTATCCATACTATTCACCAATCGATTTTAGCGCTCAACAAATCCATTTTGTTGCAGAGTTCTCATAACAACCACATAATTCTGTATTAGATGTTTTCTAGGTAATTTTCAAACTCAATAGACATATATTATTCTCCATTTTCAAACCACATAACTTTTATTGTCATTCTAGTATCATTTTTGGTGATTCAGTGATAAGTTTTCATGTAATCAAGTACTTGTTGTTTCCTGTGTATGACCATCACACAAGCCATTCTACTATAATCATCGATGAGAATAATGAAGTAACTTTATCCATATATTCCAGTAACATTAATTAGACCACATATATCTATATGAATGAGATAAAGAATATTTTAGGCTCTTTTCTTCTTTAGATGATATGGACTGCACACAAACTTTCCTCGTATGCAAGAATAACATGTCTTCTCTCATTCAAACTTCAGATTTGGGATATCCACAATAATATATAGTTTTTATATCTTTTCCATATCAGTTTGATTGATGTGACCCAAACTATGGTTCCATAAGTTGTTCTCTTCTTCAACTATCATATAACAAATTTTCTATTTACTATCAACCTAATATAAATTATCATCTATTCGACATCATTTCATGATAGATTTCCCTATATTTACTTTTATAGTACAAAATTTTTGATTGAAAGTCACTATAAGTCCTGATTCATAGAGTTGACTTACACTTAGGAGATTATGACACAATCCATCCACATTAATAACTTTAGTCTTCTTCAGCTCTCCATTATCCAGTTCAGTACTTCCACTTCCTTTGATCTTCAGAGCACCATCATTATTGAACATCACTATTCCATCAGAATTTTTCTTGATATTTGTTAATAGATATGAATTTCCCATCATATGGGATGAAAATACACTATCAAGAATCCATGTACTACTGTTCCTGGTAGCCTTAAGATCTACTTCTACAATGTTGTATTTTTCAACTAACTTATTTTTCTTATAGGAAATATTAGTTTGAGTGAGGGATGAAGATGGTTTTTAAAATATATTTTAAATGTTAAATGGTTCTTCATAATCATACTATTCTTCTAGAGTGGAAAACTTGTTTTATAGAACAACACCGTCTTGTTGACAAGTATTGACTTGTCTCTAAGTTCTGTATGAATTGTTGCTACCATTCCTCTGCCCGTAATCAACAACCTTATTGAAAAAGTTAGAAAAATAAACAAATATCCATAGAAACTGTTTCTTCTATAAGAATTATGATATGAATTTTTTCTCCTTTTTTGACTTCCTAGCTCTTTCCCATTCAAGTATCTCCATTCCTCTTCATAGTACGACACGGTATGGCCCAGATAGCCACATAATTGACATTTCATAAGTGGAAATGATTTTTCACTTCTATTCCTTCTCATATCAATTTCCATAAGAGTTTATTTGACTTTATATTATATCGGGATGCCTTAGAATAGTTTTAGTTCTCTTTTCAATTTGAATTGAGGGTTTCTTTTACTTCACTTTAGGTGAATCCTCAACCAATCCAACTTTAAGAATTCCTTTTTTGGATCATTTTATTTCTATCATTCTATGCTTCAGCATCAAAACTGATTCCAATGTTACCCATTCATGCCGGTCTTTGGTCATTCAAAATATTTTCAACTCTATCAGAACCATGCTTTAGCTCTCTCCAGCAACTCAACATTTGAGAATTTTTTGAACTGTACTTTATTCTTTGTTTCTTTTGATATTGATTCACTTTCGAGTTTACTTCTCTGAGTAATAACATATTCCTCTAGACCCTCAAAAGTCTTGTAATTCTCTTCCATTCTGGATGTAAGTTCATTGATAATATTTCCTTATTTTTCAATTCTGAGTTTTAGTTCCACTATATTTTCTACACTTTCAAGGATTGATGACTGTAATTTCAAAAATTCATCCAGTAGTCCAACATCATCTTCACGTTTATCAATATATTCTAACAATTATTCCATGATTACTCTATATTTATTTCATCTCTTATATTGATTCTCAAGCCTACCAAAATAATCCTTGAGTTGAAACTTGGGATCGACATTAGTGGTCAACTTATTATCTACAACATTATCTTTTTATGGTTCTAATTTTTCAATTGTATCCATCTTGGAATCATGGTTTCTATATTTAAATTATACTTCTTCTTCCTTAGAGAATTCATTTTCATCTTCTTCTTCTTCACAGAGAAAACTATTTTGTTTTAATTTATTTCCAGATTTGAAGTCTCTCTTTTTAAAAAAACCTTTTCTAATCCTTATGAATGTCTATATATTCACTTTCTTCATCATCAAACTTTATTGGGCACCTTGAGGATATGTAACAAACTCTTCCAAAATGAAAAAAAATCCAGAGATCACTTGCCTTCAAATGTCCCTATTCCCTTCTTTAATTTCTCAGCAATTAGATAAAGAATTTGTTTTTCCTTATTATCTTCATCAACACCATCTCTTGAAATTTACAGTTTTTTCATGGATTTGAATAAAATTTCCTTTATTACATGAGTCATTTCATCTTCAAGTTTGACTCTAATTTCATAATCCACTAGACTAGTCATCATATCATCCAAATAAATTTAAGAGAGATCTATTTTCTCAAGGGATGACACCTTTTCATTTTAAATAGGTATTGTTCTCCTGATTTTATTTACAATATTAATGTCTTTGATTTCATCACCAAGACCTCATATTTCTCTAACAACTTCAGTGATTTGTTTAAAAAAGTCATCTTCATTTTCATATGGGTGCATTTTTAGATCATCGAACCTATTGTAAAAAACATAGAGTTTTTCCTCCTTCACTTTTTTTCCACCTTCACATATGTTCTCCAGTTTTTCCCACATAGTCTTGACAGAAGTAAAATTCATCATCTTTAGATAAATTTGATAAGAAAAAGCTCTATTTAGGGAATTCTGTGCTTTAACTTCATCATCCAACATTTTCTAGTTAGTTTCAGTCATAGACAGTCCTGTTGCATCTGTTACCTAAATACCTTGTGAAACAAAAAAGAGGACATGGATTCCTAGAGATCTTAGATGAGATATCATTTTAGATGCCGAAAAATTCCATAACTCCCGGAGGAAGTTTCTAAGTGACGAAACGAAGTCATAATTGGAGTCAGAGGCCCGATCCGGAGGCCCGGGAAGCGGTGCACGAAATAATGGAGGATCTGCGCGAAATAATGTTGTGCGCGTGAAGTATCCCCGGGATTCGCGTAATCGAGCTGATGAGGCGTGCAATATTTGGGTGCCCTGGTTCCACGCGGCAAGATTTTGCTCGCCGATGGCTCCCGTCGCGGAAGATTGCACGCACCGCCTGGATTCCGCGCCAGCTGGGGCCTATAAATAGAAGGCGACCCCCGACGGTTTGGGGGTTGAGGAATTCGAATCTGCTCTCGGGCACGCAATTCGACTCCCCCCACGCGGAATATGACTTCCATGTAATCTCTTTTTTCGCGCAACTTTTCCCTGGGGTTCACCTTTGCGCGCAACTCCACTGGCTTAAGTGAAATTTCCCCCTCCTACGGGTTCCTTCCTTGCGCGTAATCCGTGTCAAGTGCGCGCAATTACCTTCCGGGTGCACAATACCCTGCACTCTATTCCCTCTCCGCACGCAATTCCCTGGCTCCAATTGCGCGTCATCCCGGTGTTTTGCGTGAAAACATTCTCTTTGCATGCAAAACCTAGGACCCTTCACCTTGACGCCCCTTGGCTTCCTTTCCGCACCGACGCCTGATTTCTCCCCTGTCGGGCATGCGCGTCATGCGTTGTTTTCCCGTACAGCCTTCCAGGCTCATGTGAAGTAACCTCAAGGTCCCTTGGGCGGTGTTTCCCGTTGTGTTGCTTTTCCTTATGCTTCTCCACATAGGGATGCTAACAGCTATTGCTTCTTCACAAAGCCATGCTAACGTGGACCCCCCAGTGGTTCACCCTGCGACCCCCCTTCACTACAGCCTTGCTGATGCCTTCCCTCCCACAAGGGGTAGAGGGCGTTGGGCATGTAAGCCCTTGGGGTGTGGAGCGAACCCGCCTCGTCCAAGCTGCATGACGTTAAACTGCCAAGCACCTCGTCCTTAACAAATGACGTTAAACTGTGGTCCGACCCCGTGCTTCACACGCAAGGTCCCCCCTAGCTCGGACATTTTTTAAACCTCTCATCTCCACGGGAATGGACTCTTCCTCACATGGAATGAGATCCTCCTTGTCGGAGTGGCGTTTGTCTGCGGGGGAAGGGCTGCTTCAGAGCGTAAGCCCCTAGCCTCTCTTACGGAAGGTTTTACTCGTGCATCTCCGTACTTCCCCCCTGCCAAGGCCAGTGGAGTCCCTTTCCCACTGTGATTTGTCACACCACGAGCCTCCACCCTGGAGTAAGCCCTAGCACCCAGGGCCTCTAACCACGCGTAAGCCCCTGTTTCCTCTTTGGGCCACTCAATGCGTAAGCCCCATTCTGCTTCTCACGGACGCACCCTTCGCGACGTGATCGTCTGGTCCCTGCCGCCTCTTTTTCCCACACCAAGCATGACTCACGTGGGATTAGAGCGCGCATCGACCATGACGTCCTCCTATGGGCCACCTCAGAGCATAATCCCATGCTAGCGAACTACATGGACTTTGATCCGTGCTAACGCATGGTACGTAGGAAGCCACCAAGAGGTTCAAGCCCACCACCTGGTTGTTCCGACCTCTCCACGTCGGTTCCCTATCCTCCATGGGACGCCTCAGAGCATAAGCCCCATACACACCATGGTCCGCCTTAGAGCGTAATCCCCATACCCACCATGGGCCGCCTTAGAGCGTAAGCCCCAAATTCCTCGTCCCGCATGACGTTAAACTGTATTCCCTCGTCCTGCATGACGTTAAACCGTATCTCATCCTGCATGATGTTAAACTGTATTCCCCCTCTTGGTCCGTCTCAAAGCATAAGCCCCATGCCTCACTCCATCATCCATCCCGATCCTTACCCGGGCCGCCACATCCCGGTGAGATCATGCCACTCCACCCCACTCCATAGTATCCGGGAAGCCACCCACGTGCTGGCCCCAACATCAGTTTTCCCCTCGGGGGTACTTCAATCTGATCCACTCTTAGTGTTTCTATCAGTCCGATCCGTCTCCGTAAGACGTTTAAACTCGCGACATACCTCGTGTTAAACATGGGAAGCTGAGGAAAACCTCAGATGGTACGCATTCCCCGCGTTTGATGTGGGATGCCTCAGGCTTCTGCGCCCTCGAGAAGCACCGTGATAAGGGTCAGAAGATAGGCATGCTGATCCCCAGCATCAAGACATGCCAACGACATCCCAACGTGAACTTTCTCCTCACAGAAGGTTGCTGCCCCGACAAGACCCCTTGGAGAATCTTGAAAGAAGCAGCGTAATTAACTGGAATCCATGTAGATATGGCACCAGGAATGAGCTTCACGAACCCGTCTTAAATCTATGAGGGAGACCTGGATTAGGTGACGAGCTCTGAGGAGGAATCCATGGAAGGAAGAACCAACATCCCATCACCCCAGTTTCGATCAAGGAGCAGACGTCCCTGAACAAGGAACGGATGTCGCCCGCCTTTGGAAAGCGGGAATGTGGGGCTGCGAGCCACGCGTCCTCCCATGCATGACGGACACGCACGTGCGCCCCGGCGTAAAATAATCGGAAACAGAAAATGGTGAACCCGACGTGAAGCTCTTCTCCTCAATATGGGGACAGGTAGCGTTCGGGATGTCGGAAGATCAACATGCCACCAGGTCCGGGTACCTATCACCGGGATGTGAAACCCGCCAGGGGTCGAGGCAGTCCAGATGTTGTGCACTCCATTCGGCGATGTCTTCAGCGTGGATCCCTCTCGTCGACCACAGAAGATGGAACGACGTTGGGCTTTGGTCGTTGACCTCTTTTCTTGTCGAGCTAATGGGTTAATCTCCCTACTTCCAGGAATCAGATCACTGCATCCAGAGATCGATCTCCACCTTCCCATCGGCATAGGGGCATGGGAAGTACCGACGCGGCTACCCCGTGCGGTCCCATCTTTTCCACAGTCGCTCCGGCTCCGATTGACGCGACTGTCGGGCGCTGACGCCCCCTCTCCCCGTCAGAAATCATCCAGCGAAGGGTGATCCACGACTTGGTTCGTAGGTACGACAGGTAAGGGATCATCCCCACCAAGGGCCTGTCCCGTTTGGATCTAGAGGCGGTTGCGCCCCACTATCGTCGCCACCCCCGAGGGCCGCACATGGAGATGCCGCTCCCCACTCCGATGTTCAATCGTTTTGGGAGCCTATCCCCGGAGCGCCTTGACACATCCCTCCCCTATGCCAATGAGGTGGGGGATGTACGGGTCCGCCCGATCAGAGACTCATTCCAGGGTTTAACGGCAAGAACCCATTCCAGGATGCATCGATGTCATCACCCGACTCCCCGGGCCGAGGACCAGGCAATCTCTATGCCCACACCACCGGCTCGAACCCATCCGACCCGACACAATCGTTGGGCGTGAGCGGAAGAGAATGCCCGTCCTGGGACAACAATCTCAGCACCCACTATGGCCCGAGCCACTGCTGATGCCTCCTACTAGATCCCCACACATGTTGAGTAGGGGAAGCCACATGCCCGACTGGGATCGAAACCCCGACCGCCCTGCAGGCAAGTTGGGTCGAATCTCCCAGTTGCGGGCACTGGAAATGGCCACCGCGGACCAATCCGTGGGAGTGCCACCCATCATGAAGGCTCATTCCGTGCCACTGACCTGGAAAACCGAAGGCTTCTTCACGATGGCTATGCTCTGGGTATGACTCTTTCCAACACCCACTGCATTGGGTATGAGTTCACTCCCCCTACTGCTGGCTGCGAGTATGGATCTGTTGTGTATCTAGTCACTCACTCACATGGAGGTCCTCCCCATGTCCCTTTCGACATCTGTCCCAGTGCTTCTCACACCCCGGCCTTCAGTCCCCTCTGCCCCAGTTCTGTTACAACCAGGGGATTCCTTGATGGAAATCATCCTTACCCTGAGGAGACACTCAGGGGCAGGAAGGCCGGGCGTCGTCGCCGTAAAAGGAATGTCAGGGGAGTCCGGACGGAAATTATAATAGTCCATTTCTCAGATTCTGAGGCGGAGTAAGACTCGACGATGGAACCTTCCCCCCAACTCTTTGAGTTGAGGGCAGGGATGGGGACGCGACGCGTCAGTCTCGTACTCCCTAAATGCGAGATCCATATGATTACCTCCTCCCTCTGAAGGTATATCCAGTAGGATGAGGACTTGGCGTACCCCCAGGGGTCAAACCCGCAGTTGCCACTGGCCTCCTCGGAAGCACCTTCCTCCCTTGTCAGGGAGGGTGGGGAACGTTTCTGGGGACCGACGGAAGAGTCGCAAGACGACACACCCTCGGCGAGCACCGACGTTGTGACAGGAGGCCCATTCACTGGCCCATCCTATCGCGACGTGGTAGCCAGGGCACTGAAGCCCTTGGAGGAAGACTCGGGGATCAGTGATTCCCCGTCGTCCATCCCACAGGCCCGACAGCATGCCTCGGCTCCATTGCTAGTTCCCCGACCATCCTCGGTGAATGAGCAGGGGCAGCAAGGTCCGGACCCCGTACCAGAGTCATGGAGCTTCTGGACCGTCCTCGCGGCAGGCCACTTCCCCGAGAAGTTTTGGCCGGTCGCAGAACCAGATTTTGATATGCCAGAGTCACTCACCCCAGGAGAGTTTGAATGCTTCTGCCAGACTCTTCGAGTGACTCACTCCCGCCTTCTCCATCAGCTAGCGTCTTATCTCGGGAGTCAAGAAAATCTTGAGGATATTGGTGAGTAGTGCTGTCGGGTCGACTTGGCAGCGCTCCCTGGGGTTCGGAACCCCGAGTCGTCGGGCCACCGAAGGGCCCTCCACCAACAATGCGTTAGGAGTTTTCAAGTACTCCACAAAGTTATTGAGGAAGCCACCCCCACGCACACGTCCGCGGATGGGGGCAGTACGCTGCTCTTCTTTTCTTTGCGATCTGCCGACAACCCGATTCACTGGGCGGCCCTGAGGGAATGTCACCAAAGGCACTGGCGGTCAACATAGATAACCTTTCATATGAGGGAAACAGTGTGGAGCTCCTCGACGGGGACTCACCCCTTGGGGACAAGCCCCCACTAGACCCGTCTGGGAGGATCACTCACCACCAGAGGAGCCTCCTAGGTCTCCCTGTACCCACGGAGGCACTGACACTGAGCCGAAACATTGGCAAGGGTAAATAGCATGTTGGGGCTATCAAGCCCGCCAAACCATCTTCCTCGGTGTAGAAGGTAGAGGAAGACTCCGAGAAGGCCACGTTACGCCAGCAGCTTGCTGAGAAAAAGAGGCTGGTTGATGAGCTCTTGGCCAAACGCATTGCAGAGCGGCGACCTGACTATGGTAATCCCAGGTCAGGACAGCAGAGGCAGGAGCACCTAACCCTTGTCGAGATTCCCCCAGGAAACCGCAACCATGTTTTGTTCCCCGACAGGGTAGAGGCCGGTGACCATGGAAAGAGGGCGCGATACGTCTCGCCGAACCCTCCCGAGTGGCAGAATCACCTGGGGGACCATGCTCGGTTTCCTCCCGCTGCCCCGAGAGTCGCTCCGCCAGCCGCCCCGCGAGCTGTTGAGATTGACTACCATATTGGAGAGCCCGACAATGCGCTTGTGGTTATAGATCCCCGTCAGGATAGGAATCCACATCCAGATGATCTGATGGAAGTACTCATCGCCCGCTTGGAGGCCCTGGAAACTTGGCAGGTGGCTATCCCACCGGACGGCAAGCCATACCCAGCATGGGTGGATGATATGCCGGCCCCGCTGGGATTTGGGAACCCCACTTTCTCCCCCTTTAATGGGACCGGAGACCCGCCACAATACTTGGACCACTTCAACTGGAGGTGCAGGTCTATGTTAGGGACTCCGGCGTAGCAGGAGGCTGCCAAGCTCCGTTGCTTCATTCAGACACTGGAAGGACTAGCATTCATCTGGTACAGCCAGCTCCCTGTTGGATCTGTGACTAGTTGGGAGGACCTTCGCTGGCAATTACTCTACTAGTTCAGTTTCACAACCCGGAAGATGAACATTGCAGACCTATTCAGGTGAAAACAAAGGCCCGACGAGCGAGTCGTGGACTTCGTCACCCGGTGTAAGGGGATCACGTACTCCCTTGACATGCCACTGACTCAGGAGAAATTACTGACGATGTGTGTAGGGAATGTCAAGACAGAGTTGTTTCCTTTTCTGATCACTCAGAATTACCCTGGGGGGTTCCGGGATTTCTCTGACAAGGCTCAAAGCCTCGAAGAAGCCCTGCAACAGGCCAGTCAAGCACGCCCGCTGCCTCCTGTAATCCCTGCAAGGAGAGCCGCCAGGGTCGAGCCCACTTCTGTAGCCCGGATAGAGGCCCCCAGACAGCTGGAGCTACTTCCAGTAAGGCCAGATTAGCAGGCTCATAGGGGTCCACCCCCACGGGCACAGCCTCCGGCCCAACAGTGACCGCCTCAAAATCGGCAGGCGCCTCCGCGTAATGCGCCGCCGCCACCCAGGCGAGATAATCCAGCTCTGCCTCCTCGGCCTGCTCCTCCGGCCCCTAGTCATGGTCAGCCCCCAAGAGCCCCCTTTCCAGACAGAAGGAACCTTACTTACTCGTTTTGTGAGGCCCAGGTCCCCGGTTATTTTCGTAGCACCTTGGAGTAGAGGATCGTGCGACTGTCTGAGTGTCAGAAGCCAGAAGAGGCGTGTCTCAATGATCACCCTAAATACTTCCCTTATCATCAGATCCTGGGACACATCATCCAACGATGCTATGTGTTCAAGGACTAGCTCCAAGACCATATTGACAACAACATAGTCAGGTTGGGCCCAACCCCGACACAGGTGGCAGGTGTTTTCGTGAGATCAGATGGCAGCAGTGACAACAGGGATGAGTGGGAACAGGTTTCCGACCATGGGTCCTAGAAGTATAATGATTGGATGGCCCGCAGGACGGTCTTCCGTGCCCATGGCATCATTCGTGCCCGCCTGAGTCAGCCAGAGCCCCCGGAGTCTACGATCGCTTCTTTGGCATCGTCGTCCCAGCCTACCTCTGCCCATAAGAGCAAGCAGCGATGCAAGAAGAAAGAACGTGCCCTGCCATTGACCTCATCTTCCTGCATTCTTGGCGATTTCATGCCCCTAGAAATGTGGATCCCTCCGAGACCCCATCCGGTAGTGGATGACTCCTCGAGTGAAAGCCTGGGGTACACTTCGGTTAACACCGTAGAGTTGGTAAATCCCTTTTTGGCTCCCGACGATGAGGAATTCCAGGTGGACTCCCCCAATGTCCCCAGCCGTCGCCAACATCGGCGGAGCCGTGGCTACGTGAATCGCCGGGGCATGGCAGTCATCACATCCAGTCAGGTCGTGCATGCTACCGAGACCAGGCAGTAGGCCCGGTACAGAGAGAAGCACACGTGGCTCCCTCACCCGGTGTCAACAGGTTCGCCTCCACCACCGTTTGTGTTGCTGGATCAGGAGAGACCACCTCGTCCGTGTCGCAGCCAGCCCAGCCCTGCCGCCGGACGACTACAGCCTTCCGGTCCTAACGTGGCAGCCACCTCCCGAGATTCGACTAGTGAACGACGAGACGTTCCTAGTACCAGTCAGTCACCAGTCCCGCCGGCGGGACCCTTCATGCCTCTGATCACAGAGCGGACTCCTGTAAGCAGAAGCTCGCGTTTGGCTCAAAAGTATGATGTTCTGAAGCACCTGGCTGACATTCCAGCAAGGCTTTCTATCCTTGAGGCCCTTCTCCTGTCGTCTGAAATGCGTGAGGTTCTCGCCGAGGCTCTAAGGAGCCCCCTCCAGTTTGAAACGGAGGTAGCGGCCACAGAAGCCTTCCACACCGAGGTGATTGAGGATGCCGAATGTCAGGCGGTTATCTCGTTTTCCAGTGAAGATGATGACCTTCCCATACAGGGGAACATCCGCCCACTATACATCATCGGCCAGTTCAATGGCGTGGAAGTCCATCGTTGTCTTGTCGACATGGTTTTCGGGATTAACCTGATCCCAACTCGGACACTGTGGAAACTGGGGTTGTTTAAGGATGATTTAACTCCCTCCGACCTCAGGATCCCGGGGTATGACTGGACCGAGAAAACTCCACTCGGCAAGATTCGTCTAAAGACCCAGTTCGGCGGCCTAATTTCCAATACCAAATTCATCGTTTTCTCTCAGGACACCGCCTACAACACGTTGATGGGAAAGACGTGGCTCCACCTTCACATAGTGGTTCCCTCATCATACCATTAGTGCCTCAAATAATCCCTTAAGGGTCGAGTGGGAATGCTCTGTAGAGACCCGAAGCCTGACGTACATGGACATTACATTACTTTTGCGGAATACTTAGTAGATAACAAAAACACACACACAAGGATCGTAATAGTTTAGTGTCTTTGGAAACTCGGAATATAATCTTCTAATTGTGGTGAAAGATCTTCAACATCTCCCATAAGGATCTTCCTTTTTTTTTTACCTAAAACCTTTCTTTATATCCTGGGGAAAAGAAAACATAAAAGGGTGAGCTCAAATGCTCAGTAAGGGTAAGCAAATGAAATATCAATCACATCATATTCATAAGAACATAACATTTTGGAAATCTTAACCTGCAAAAGAGAGCATAATTTCATAACATGGGATAAATCATAGTAGTGAAATGAAATCCCAATAATCATAACTTAAAACATGAAACTTTGTGGCATACACACATAATCATAGAGAATCATATCTTATTAGTCAAGACTCATTGCCAAGACTATCTTAGTGGACAAAGTCCATTTCTAAACCGAGTCACCCTCGTTTCAGTCCTGTTTCACTAAACCGGTATAACCTACCGTTCTAGCCATGTCTATCTCATGAGATATAAAATCTTTACCCAATGAATTGGAGGGAGATATAGGTCCCACCCATCTCATAATGATACCATTCTTATGTGTGCCACAAAATCATAAATCATACATCATTGTATAACCCATGTAATAAAAATGGGATTCTTAAACAACATGACATCATAAAACCATTCATATAAGATAAAGGAATTCATAAACATAATTCCATCACAACATAGTCAAATCAATGTAAAAATATGGATAGAAAAAGAACCCTTTATTATCTTAGATGGAAAATAATTTTGATAAAACACTTGAAATGAATTCTTGAGGAAAATATCCTTTCTTCTTCAAAATCAATTTCTTTTCACAAAACATCATGAAATTTTAAAAGAAAGAGATTTTATTGAAAATAGTAATGAGATATTTTGGAGTAAGCTTCATAAAAACAAGGATTTATAAAACCATAAAAATCCGTTCGTGCTGTTTAAGTTAAAAAAACATTCTTCTTGTACTTTTGTCGGAAAAGTCAAAAAGTACCTCGTACGAAAAACGACAAAAGATTCCTGTCATATCTTTTACTAAAAACTCACCGAAGGGTAAAATTGGATTTAAAAAATTGTAGTTGGATGGAAATAATATTACATATTGGGGAAACATGGATGTGGATGATAAAATAAACCCCAGTAATTACCAAAGTATAAACAATCTCGGATAAAAATGAGATTGTGATATTTCCCTTACCTTATGTCCGATATGCTTTGTATGTATCCGAACCTCCTGTATAATGATTTAAATAATTTCATTAACTTATTACAGAATCATATTCATTGTTATTATATCATATATGGTTCACTTATGACTTTATATTACCCGTTCTTTTGTAAATTCCATGTTAAAGAAGCGTTTTGGGTAAAATCGTTTCATTTATCGTAGGTGTTTGGAATTGTTGTTCTTGACATTATTATTACTTATATCATTATTTACTTACTTCCAGAATATAAAACATGATTTATATATCATATATATTCAGTATATATATATATAATAGATAGATAAATGAAATGAAACACACCATTCATGGAGACGGTAGTCCGTACGTACGCATAAACGCTGTTTTCCTTTCCTTATTGTCTTGAATGGAAGTAAGTAGATGACAAACATATATATGTATACAAAAATCCAGTATATTTGAAATGTAATATATTTCATTATTATTCATTATATATACTTTATAATCATTCATGAATGGTTAATGTGGAGAATGAATCTCATCGCGTCGTGGAGACGGTAGTCCGTACGTACGCACGAGCGATGATATCGTTCTCATGATCGTGAACTTGTGTTGAAGTGTATGTATACTATTTCAATATCAATATCACTTTATAATAATCATATATAGTTACTCATTAAACCATTATACCCATCCAATTAAGGTGGTGGAGGAAAATAGATTACACCACAGCGTGGAGACGGTATTCCGTACGCACGCGCGGTGATTTCCTTTTTCCGTAGGATGGATAAAAGGTTAATTAGATTTGTTTCATATTTATAATAACATATCAGTATATAATAAATACTTATGTTATTACTTTATCATGAAACAACTAAATAAGAAGAAGTTGAAGAAGAAAGAAATTGAAAAAGATCGGTAATGGATATTACCTCTTTTTGACGCGCCTTTTCTTAACCTCCACTTAAAGAAATAAGGATGGTCTTTGAAGAATACCAGGACCTCTAGAATGATACTAGGGGAGTGGAGAAGAGAATTTGGCAGGGTTTGGCCGAGCTTGAAGGCTCAATGTGGTGTGAGGAAGAGAGGAAGGAGGTGTCCTTTTATAAGGGAGGAGAGGGGCACCTTAGGAAAATCTCAAAATATTATTTTATATTAAGGTAAAATTAGGTTTATAATGGTTCCAAAGGGTCTTATTTCGAAGATAAAGTGGGGATGTGTCGAAAGCCTCTCATCCAATAGGATTTATACAATTTTAGGTTATTATTTTAACCTTATCAATTAGATTTAACTCTAAGTTAAATAATTTAACTTTTACCGTGTCTTTTTGTTTTCTTACACTATATGGTTAATAAACTTACCATAACAAGCCAAACAAACCCCAATTTGTTTATTATTAATATATCTATCCTTATCTAAGTCATTTGGCCAAACATTAGATTTTTAATAATTAAATAACAACTAATAATATAATATTTGTTTTAAAAACTAATTTATGTCAATTTTGACACTATTTGGTACATGATTTTTATAAAATTCTTAACAGAATGATAAGTTAGAAACAAGTTACTTATATCAACAATAACATGTCATATTAACCTATAAAATTAATTTATGTCATAAAAAGTCTCAAATTACATTTATTTGGGCATTTATAACATCAATTATGTCAATATTTCATTAATAAGACAATTACTGCATCATCTTTGTGTCATAATAAATAATACTTCTTTAATCCCTAAAAATTATAAATAAATTCCTATGATGTAGATAATTGTATTAGATTTCTGGAGACTATTCATGTTATAAGTTTCATGAAGTTTATCACTAAATTAAAATTATTATACTTATAAGATTTAAGAAAGTGACATGTTGTCACATTCTTTGGTTTTAATAATAAATAAATTATTTTCATGGAACAAAGTCCATAAAATGAATCTAATCCAACCCTTAGGTTATATGGGTATACTTTTAGTCGTCCAATAAGATTTTGACATGTGTTAGGGTATTTTTATAATATTATATTTACCCTTAATTACTCGATTTACCTTTAACTATGGTAAATAAAATTTACCGTAGTTACTATTCATAATTCCCAAAAATAAAAAGTAGTTTATTAACATAATTTGGATCCACTGATTCCAAATATGGAATCCATTTTTCCATATTCAATACACAAAATTTGCAGAAATTAAATTAAAATTAATCCCGTTGTCGAAAGAAAACGGGTTTTTCTTTACAACATTGCAAAAGATTGAATTGATTTAACCAACGAATTCAAGGTAAAATCAATGCTAATGACATAAATTATATTAAATGGTAAAAATATATTCTATTTATACTTTAAAACCATTCAATATTATAATTTAACCACATAATATATTACGATGAAAAAAGTTGTTTTTAATTAAAATATAGCGTGTTTTTACTATTCATTAAAATATGAAAGTTATCAGAAAAATATCAAAACTTTATCTAATGTAAATTTTTATATCCTGATTCAAAAGAAGAATTTTATTTTTTCAAATTTAACTTATAAACATGTCAAAAACTATATTTAAAGTGGGTACGCCATCAAAAGGCGGCAAAACTGCATTTTTTGAAAAATACTTATTTTACCCGAAAAATTTATTTTGTTCTTATACCATGTTTTAGAAAATGTGTAAGACGAATAATAATGTTATAAGATTCAAAATTTAGTTAATACTATTCATAAAGTCTAGTTCATAATAATATTATAATAATATATCGTTGTTTAGTAAAACCCGGTATTGCGTACAACACACGCTATCGAGGAAGGTCGCGATTGCATGTAATACAAGCCAAGTCAGGGTTGAGTGCTATGCAAGAATCCTTCGTTGTTTCGTATAACATAATCCAACCATATTTCATTTATACATTGAATATATATATATATATATATACTTAATGTTGCGTAGAATAACTATTATCAAAATTGTGTGTAACACAATCCAAGAATAGTATTGTGTATACTGAAAGCTAATACGGTGTTGCGTATATCGCAAGGTAATCTTGGTGTAGCATACAAAACATGACATTAATGAAATTAAAAGAATATGTTTCATAATATCTCAGGGTGTTACATTCTACCCCCCTTAAAATGAATTTCTCCCTCGAAATTCATGGGGGTTATAAATGGTTTACTACTCGAAAGTTTGTTTAATAGAAACCCACATCGTAAAAAGGAATACCAAAACATGGATTTAAAAACTAAAGTATGAAATGTAACAGTTACCCAAATTAACTCATCACTGGGTTTCCACGTAGGAGAACATAGGTGAAAATATGGATATGGAAGAAAAATATAACCATCAAGTTCTGATGGAGAGTGGTAGAGAACATGGCTATAAAAAAGCCAACAATCGAAAATCCATAAATTTGTGATGATCTAGGGTACCATCTGATTCATCAGATATAAGATCACTAGGACAACATTTTTGGTTTTCAATATCATTTCCCTAAAGTTGAAAAATTTGAATTAGAAGAAATACTTACTTGATTTTGGTACAATATCACTATTGTTCATGCTTTGAACAATTTCCACTTCATCTCTTAAAGAAATGAAGTTGAATTTGTTATTCGTGAAGTGTTAACATATCATGTGATATAATGATGGGTCATTCCATCTGTTTCAAACAAAAGTTTAGCAATAGTTATCAAATATACATAAGTCCGTCTTTGGTGAGGTTAATCATATACGATTCCAAAAATGAACTTATACTTCATATATCATACCGCTTAATAAAATAAACCTAGTTTTTACTAAACAGGGACTTCCTGTAGGCCAGTGGTAGGCGATAAAGGCCTGTTGCACTTCGGTTGTGGGTTTGATTCCCACAGCCTTGTCTGACGCGATGGGCTGTCGCCCATCCTGCAGGTTGTCCTTTTTCTAAAGCTATATTACTATAACATCCCATCAATAATATCTAAAAACGTTTTATCCTAACTTATGTCCAACATAATCCATTCCAATATTTAGGCTTATCTAAAATACTTCGATCCAAGATCATAGTATAAAGAAAATGATTACATGAAATGTCATCAACCAACCATCATTTATCCCCCATTATCTTGTTGGTCACATTCCAATCATGTGAATACCGTAATCATGTATTCTCTTGAAAAATGAATACCCATTAAACCTTAGTGAAAACATGAATGCTGTCAAAAGTTAACTCTTTCCACATACCAAAATCCAAAAATTCTATATAGTCAAACCATGATATAACCCTCTCCTTATATCAGTCATGATCTCATGAATACTATCAAACATTTATTTTTCTCCTTATCCCTTCATTATGCGCATATCATCTAGTTTCCAAAAATACTGGTACCATTCATCACATACTTTCAAAACTTAAGGAAAGACAATAGTGTAACAATCCTTAGATGTCTCTTTATTCCATAGTACCATAAGATTACTTATACAACATTATACTTGATAAACATGTAATCATTCCACTACATTCTTAAACCATTGACCGAGCTTCAACAATTATTTCATCTCACATATCATTTGTAGTCTCATCATCATCATCAACATAAATACTACCCATACGACCATACTGATTCTCTTCATGAGACTTTCCCTTCGGGCATTGGTTTGCATAATGCCCGTACATTCCACATTTAAAATATTTAACCATTGTTGATGTCGTAGCAATACCATTATCCTCATCCCTGGTGTTAACTGAACCTTTTCCTTTTCACTTACTGGCTTTGTGTCCTTCTTTTCCACACCCAATGCATCTTCCAGTTCCTTTGAAACATTCTCCTTGATGCCTCTTCCCACATGATTGACATAGGGGAAATTGAACTTTCTTTCCTCTATGATCATCATGAAACTCCATCTTTCTCTTATTAGCCGAGTCAGGAAACTTACCAAATTTTACTTTATTGATCATATTATGAGATTGCTAATTCAGCATAATAATGATGTTTGGACCTCCAAATCCCATTTCATTTGGTTTCTCATGAAGAATATAATTCCATTGTCCATCATATCCTCCATTATCGTGAATCATCTTGTTTCCAGCCATTTTCTAAAACCCAAAAAGAATAGTGTGAGAGGAAAAAATCATAATAAAGGGGGAGTAACTTCAATATCTAACATATTTGGTTTAATATAATATTGTTACCATAGTTCTAGGACTATATACTATACATATACTTATCCTTAGGGACATCCCTAGACATACCTTAGAAATATCTCTAGGGATCTCACTAACGTCTTCGCATCCTAGTTTCCAAAGGTTGACTAAACTTTTCCTCTGATACCAACTGTAGAGACCCGAAGCCTGACGTACATGGACATTACATTACTTTTTCGGAATACTTAGTACATAACAAAAAAACACACACAAGGATCGTAATAGTTTAGTGTCTTTGGAAACTCGGAATATAATCTTCTAATCGTGGTGAAAGATCTTCAACATCTCCCATAAAGATCTTCCTTTTTTTTACCTAAAACCTTTATTTATATCCTGGGGAAAAGAAAACATAAAAGGGTGAGCTCAAATGCTCAGTAAGGGTAAGAAAAAGAAATATCAATCACTTCATATTCATAAGAACATAACATTTTGGAAATCTTAACCTGCAAAAGAGAGCATAATTTCATAACATGGGATAAATCATAGTAGTGAAATGAAATCCCAATAATCATAACTTAAAACATGAAACTTTGTGGCATACACACATAATCATAGAGAATCATATCTTATTAGTCAGGACTCATTGCCAAGACTATCTTAGTGGACAAAGTCCATTTCTGAACCGAGTCACCCTCGTTTCAGTCCTGTTTCACTGAACCGGTATAACCTACCGTTCTATCCATGTCTATGTCATGAGATATAAAATCTTTACCCAATGCATTGGATGGAGATATAGGTCCCACCCATCTCATAATGATACCATTCTTATGTGTTCCACAAAATCATAAATCATACATCATTGCATAACCCATGTAATAAAAATGGGATTCTTAAACAACATGACATCATAAAACCATTCATATAAGATAAAGGAATTCATAAACATAATTCCATCACAACATAGTCAAATAAATGTAAAAATATGGATATATATAGAACCCTTCATTATCTTAGATAGAAAATAATTTTGATAAAACACTTGAAATGAATTCTTGAGGAAAATATCCTTTCTTCTTCAAAATCAATTTCTTTTCACAAAACATCATGCAATTTTAAAATAAAGAGATTTTATTGAAAATAGTCATGAGATCTTTTGGAGGAAGCTTCATAAAAATAAGGCTTTATAAAACCATAAAAATCCGTTCGTTCCGTTTAAGATAAAAAAACATTCTTCTCGTACTTTTGTCGGAAAAGTCAAAAAGTACCTCGTACGAAAAATGACAAAAGATTCCTTTCATATCTTTTACTAAAAACTCACCGAAGGGTAAAATTGGATTTAAACAATTGTAGTTGGATGGAAATAATATTACATATTGAGGAAACATGGATGTGGATGATAAAATACACCCCAGTAATTACCAAAGTATAAACAATCTCGGATAAAAATGAGATTGTGATATTTCCCTTACCTTATGTCCGATATGCTTTGTACATATCCGAACCTCCTGTATAATGATTTAAATAATGTCATTAACTTATTACAGAATCATATTCATTGTTATGATATCATATATGGTTCACTTATGACTTTATATTACCCGTTCTTTTGTAAATTCCATGTTAAAGAAGCGTTTTGGGTAAAATCGTTTCATTTATCATAGGTGTTTGGAATTGTTGTTCTTGACATTATTATTACTTATATCATTATTTACTTACTTCCAAAATATAAAACATGATTTATATATCATATATATTCATTATATATATATATATATAATAGATAGATAAATGAAATGAAACACACCATTCATGGAGATGGTAGTCCGTACGTACGCATAAATGCTGTTTTCCTTTCCTTATTGTCTTGAATGGAAGTAAGTAGATGACATACATATATATATATATACATAAATCCAGTAGATTTTACATGTCATATATTTCATTATTATTCATTATATATACTTTATAATCATTCATGAATGGTTAATGTGGAGAATGAATCTCATCGCGTCGTGGAGACGGTAGTCCGTACGTACGCACGAGCGATGATATCGTTCTCATGATCGTGAACTTGTATTGAAGTGTATGTATATTATTTCAGTATAAAAATCACTTTATAATAATCATATATAGTTACTAATTACACCATTATACCCATCCAATTATGGTGGTGGAGGAAAATAGATTACACCACGGCGTGGAGACGGTATTCCGTACGTACGCACGCGCGGTGATTTCCTTTTTCCGTAGGATGGATAGAAGGTTAATTAGAGTTGTTTCATATTTATAATAACATATCAGTATATAATAAATACTTATGTTATTACTTTATCATGAAACAACTAAATAAGAAGAAGTTGAAGAAGAAAGAAATTGAAAAAGATCGGTAATGGATATTACCTCTTTTTGACGCGCCTTTTCTTAACCTCCACTTAAAGAACTAAGGATGGTCTTTGAAGAATACCAGGACCTCTAGGATGATACTAGGGGAGTGGAGAAGAGAATTTTTCAGGGTTTGGCCGATCTTGAAGGCTCAATGTGGTGTGAGGAAGAGAGGAAGGAGGTGTCCTTTTATAAGGGAGGAGAGGGGCACCTTAGGAAAATCTCAAAATATTATTTTATATTAAGGTCAAATTCGGTTTATAATGGTTCAAAAGGGTCTTATTTCGAAGATAAAGTGGGGATGGGTCGAAATCCTCTCATAAAATAGGATTTAGACAAGTTTAGGTTATTATTTTAACCTTATCAATTAGATTTAACTCTAAGTTAAATAATTTAACTTTTACCGTGTCTTTTTGTTTTCTTACACTATATGGTTAATAAACTTACCATAACAAGCCAAAAGAACCCCAAGTTGTTTATTATTAATATATCTATACTTATCTAAGTCATTTGGCCAAAACATAGATTTTTAAGAATTAAATAACAACTAATAATATAATATTTGTTTTAAAAACTAATTTATGTCAATTTTGACACTATTTGGTACATGATTTTTATAAAATTTGTAATAGAATTATAAGTTCGAAAAAAGTTACTTATATCAACAATAACATGTCATATTAACCTATAAAATTAATGTACGTCATAAAAAGTCTCAAATTACATTTATTTGGGCATTTATAACATCAATTATGTCAATATTTCATTAATAAGACAATTACTGCATCATCATTGTTTCATAATAAATAATAATTATTTAATCCCTAAAAATTCTAAATAAATTCCTATGATGTAGATAATTGTATTATATTTCTGGAGACTATTAATTTTTTAAGTTTCATGAAGTTTATCACTAAATTAAAATTAGTATACTTATAAGATTTAAGAAAGTGACATGTTGTCACATTCTTTGGTTTTAATAATAATTAAATTATTTTCATGGAAAAAAGTACATAAAATGAATCTAATCCGACCCTTAGGTTATATGGGTCGACTTTTAGTCGTCCAATAGGATTTTGACATGTGTTAGTGTATTTTTATAATATTATATTTACCCTTAATTACCCAATTTACCTTTAACTATGGTAAATAAAATTTACCGTAGTTACTATTCATAATTCCCAAAAATAAAAAGTAGCTTATTAACATAATTTGGATCCACTGATTCCAAATATGGAATCCATTTTTCCAAATTCAATACACAAAAGTTGCAGAAATTAAATTAAAATTAATCCCGTTGTTGAAAGAAAATGAGTTTTTCTTTAAAACATTGTAAAAGATTGAATTGATTTAACCTACGAATTCAAGGTAAAATCAATGATAATGACATAAATTATATTAAATGGTAAAAATATATTCTATTTATACTTTAAAACCATTAAATATTATAATTTAACCACATAAGATATTACGATGAAAAAAGTTGTTTTTAATTAAAATATAGCGTGTTTTTACTATTCATTAAAATATGAAAGTTATCAGAAAAATATCAAAACTTTATCTAATGTAAATTTTTATATCCTGATTCAAAATAAGAATTTTATTTTGTAAAATTTAACTTATAAAAATGTCAAAAACTATATTTAAAGTGGGTACGCCATCAAATGGCGGCAAAACTGCATTTTTTGAAAAATACTTATTTTACCCGAAAAATTTATTTTGTTCTTATACCATGTTTTAGAAAATGTGTAAGACAAATAATAATGTTATAAGATTAAAAATTTAGTTAATACTATTCATAAAGGCTAGTTCATAATAATATTATAATAATATATCGTTGTTTAGTAAAACCCGGTATTGCGTACAACACACGCTATCGAGGAAGGTCGCGATTGCATGTAATACAAGCCAAGTCAGGGTTGCGTGCTATGCAAGAATACTTCGTTGTTTCGTATAACATAATCCAACCATATTTCATTTATACATTGAATATATATATATATATATATATACTTAATGTTGCGTAGAATAACTATTATCAAAATTGTGTGTAACACGATCCAAGAATAGTGTTGCGTATACTGCAAGCTAATACGGTGTTGCGTATATCGCAAGGTAATCTTGGTGTAGCATACAACACATGACATTAATGAAATTAAAACAATATGTTTCATAAAATCTCGGGGTTTTACATGCTTCAAGGAGATGCGTCTCTGTTTGCCTCTTTTGAAGCTCGTTACCTGGATGTTGACTATTACAAGAGCAAGGAAAAGCAGATCCTGGCAGGTGAGGTCGAGCCCGACACTGTCACGAGTGATCCCTGGGCAAGTTTGGATGACGCATATGTCTTCCCAATCCATCGGTTGGAGGCCACGACCTCCGATATGGGAGAGTTCTCTGTTGTCTCGGGTACCAGAGGAAGGCATATTTCCGGGTCTAAGTGACGACGAGAAATCACCTCGTACTCTTACACCAACCAGGCTCAGGTGATCCCTGAGCCTCCTACCCCTGTAAGATATCAGGACGTTGGGCTCATGGCAATGGCAGTACGTCATACGCGTCTGTTTCGTCGGGCTGGAATTGACTGGCTCAAGCCAACGCGTCACTACTACTTTGATGTCGTAAAGCGTGGCCCCTTGGGCCGAAGGACAGATGGGATTGGATCAACCGCCTTCGTCGCCATGGTCTCCGCGGCGCATGAGTCTCCCGTCGTGATGACCTTCTCCACCCAAGCCAGCGCCAACTCCCCATCACGGTATGGAATCCCTCAAATGGCTCCCCCCGTGGATGAACCTTCCACAAGCAGAGATGAGGAAATGGAAGATGATCCTCCTTCCTTTGAGGAGGGCGTCTCCACCACGGTCGACGAGTTAGTGCAGGTGAACCTCGGTAGCGAGGCGGGCCCAAGACACACATTGGTCAGCGCCGCTATGCCCCCCGAGGAACGACAATAGTACAGAGACTTCCTCATATAGCACCATGATTTGTTTGCATGGAGTTATGATGAGATGTCGGGACTAGATCCCCAGGTAGTCATCCACCACCTTGGCCTCCCAGCAAACCATCACGGGTTCAAGCAGCCTCCCAGAAAGATGAACCCCTATCATGGTGCCATGGTTGAGGCCAAAGTTGATAATCTCATCAAGTCCAACTTCATCAAGGAAGTCCAGTACCCCAGGTGGCTAGCCAACTTTGTGCCAGTCATGAAAAAGAATGGACAGATCAGGGTCTGCATCGACTTCTGCGATCTCAATCGCCACTGTCCGAAGGATGACTTTCCCCTTCCCGTGACGGAGCTGTTGATCGATGCAACGGCCAGGTTCCAAGCCCTCTCCTTCATGGATGGGTACTCTGGGTACAACCAGATCTGGATGGCCCCCGAGGATGAGCAGTTCACTGCCTTCAGGGCCCCTAGGGTACTTTCTGCTACCGGGTTATGCCCTTCGGCCTGAAGAATCCAGGTACCACCTATCAACGGGCCATGCACTGCATATTCAAGACGATTCTCGGGACGCTGGTGGAGTGTTACGTGAATGATCTGGTGGTTAAATATCGTCAGTGCCAGGACCATCTCAAAGACCTTGAGAAAGTGTTCGACTTCCTCCGTTCTCGCCACCTGAAGATGAACCCATTGAAGTGTGCCTTCGGGGTCACCTCCGGAATGTTTCTTGGCTTCATTGTTAGGTATCGAGGCATCGAGATCGACCCAGAGAAGATCAAGGTCATCAGTCAGATGCCTCCCCCGAGTAATATTCGTGAGCTTAGAGGCCTCCAAGGCCACTTAGCCTATACATGCTGATTCATTTCGAATCTGGACGGCAAGTGTAAGCCCTTTTCCTGGCTCATGAAGAAGGGAGCCACCTACGAATGGGACGAAGGGTGTCAGATTTATTTTGAGGAAATCAAGAAGTATCTTCTTTACCCTCCGGTCTTGATGCCACCCATTTCTGAAAAGCCGATGGTCCTTTATGTGACCGCCCTGGAGCGATCCCTCGGCGCACTTCTCACCCAGAAGAACAATGAGGGAACAGAGAATAGCCTCTACTACTTCATCCACATGCTCCACGACGCGGAAATTAAATATTCCCCCGTAGAGAAGAGCTACTTGGAGCTCGTATTTTCCATGCAGAAATTGCGGCACTACATGCAGCACCACGAGGTACAGCTGGTCTCTCGGGTAGACCCGTTGAAATACATCCTGAACCGACCTATGTTGACCGGACGATTGGCACACTGGGCGGTGATCCTCCAGCAGTTCGACATTAGGTTCGTACCTCAGAAGGTCATCAAAGGACAGGCGTTGGAAGACTTCTTAGCTTCCCACCCAACCTCTACGGACCAACCACTGGATCTAGGATTTCATGATGAGGCAATCCTCTCAGTCGATCACACCATCCCATGCTGGCAGATGCACTTTGACGGCGCCTCCCGAAGCCCTACTGGTAGAAGGATCAACGATCCTAGGCTTAAAACAGTGGGCCTGGGTATCGTCTTCATCACCCCGGAGCAAGACGTTCTTCCATATTCATTCTTGTTGTCAGACGGATGCACCAACAATGAGGTAGAGTATCATGCCCTCATCACTGGCCTCAAGTTGGCTCTGGAGGTTAACGTACCCCATCTCTATGTAAAAGGGGACTCTGAGCTAGTCATCAAGCAGGTCAATGGTGACTATGCTGTCAGGAAGTCAGAGCTCGTGCCATTGCTGGAGTGCACCCTCCGTCTAATGGCTAAGTTCCCCTCCTGGCCAGAGGTCGTTCACATTCCTCTGTCGCAGAACAGTCGAGCAGATGCTTTGGCCAGCCTGGCCACATCACTCGTGGAGCCCGAACAAGATGACCTAATCATCCACGTGGCACACCGAAGAGTCATTGCTCCTGTTATTCCAGAGGATGATCATGGCCCGCGAGTGAACCATCTCATCGTTGGCGCCCCTATGTCAGGACCCTCAGGGGCTTCAGGCGTGGTGATCGATACAGTTCCTGACTAGAGGACGCCCTTGGTTGAATATATCCGGCACGACAATATTCCACTGGATCGACCAGAGCGAGAATGAATCTGACGCCGCGCGCCACAGTTCACCCTTCAAAGCGGTCCCAGCCGTGAGCAGCTCCTTTACAGGTGCTGATTTGATGGTGTTCTCCTCCGTTGTCTTCAAGGAGTCGAGATCCCACAGGTCATGCAAGAAGTGCACGCGGGTTCCTATGGCGCCTACCAGGCCGGGTCGAAGTTGTCCCACCAGATTTAGAGGCTGGGATACTTCTGGACCTCCATGATCCACGACTGCATCGAGTATGCCAAGAGGTGTCATGCGTGCCAAGTTCATGCTAACTTTGTGCGTCGGCCACCAGAGCCTCTCCATACTACCAAGTATTCTTGTCCCTTTACAGTCTGGGGGTTGGATGTCGTAGGTCCTTACCCGCCGGCGATGCCCCGCCAGTGCCGGTTCATCTTGACCGCTACAGATTTCTTCTCAAAGTGGGTAGAGGCAATCCCACTTAGGGAAGTCAAGGCTTGTTCTATCGCTGACTTCGTGAGATCCAATATCATCTACCAGGATGGAGTACCTCACGCTATCCTCACGGATAACGGAACCAACTTCCGAGTATCCGAGCTGAAGAAATTGTATGCCAAGTACAAAATTCGCTCTAACCACACCTCCCGCTATCATGCGCAAGCGAATGGACAGATTGAGGCGTTTAAAAAAACCCTCTCTAACATTCTGCAAACAATGGTTGGTCAGAACAAGAAATGTTGGCCGGACAAGCTCCCCAACGCCCTCTGGGCCTATAGGATGATGACTCGTAACTCCACCCAGCTGACTCCGTATTCCTTGGTGTACGGAGCTGAGGTTGTCCTACCCATCGAGATCCAGTTTCCCTCATTACGCACGGCGGTCTACAACCAGCAAGCGTCAGATAGAGTTTCCAAAATCCGTCTAGCCGAATTGGAAGCACTGGATGAAAGTAGGCTTCGTGCTTTATATAACATGGAAAGGCATCAGAGAAGGATGGCTTAGCTTTCAATAAGAAGATTTTCCTCCGCTCCTTCCTGCAAGGTGATATGGTGCAGGCTCTCAGAGCACCAATGATTCCCTGCAGGAAACCACCCAAGTTGGAGCCCAAGTGGGAGGGGCCTTTTATTCCCCATAAGGTCTATCCCAATGGCGCGTATTCCCAGGTGACTGTGGATGGTGAGCGTGCAAATCCTCCCACAAATGCCAGGTTCCTCAAGTATTACATTGCCTAATCCTTTTCTAGGTCCAGCATGACCTTAAACAATTGGTCCAGCATGACCTTAAACTATATGGTCCTACATGACCTTAAACTGCACTAGGTCCAGCATGACCTTAAACTGTTGGTCCAGCATGACCTTAAACTGTATGGTCCTGCATGACCCTAAACTGCACCTGGTCCAACATGACCTTAAATTGTATGGTCCTGCATGAAATTAAACTGCACCCGATCCAGCATGACCTTAAACTGCATTTTTCCCTACATCCGGGCTCCTGTGTCCGAGTTCTAAGACCTAAAACTAAGATCCATATTTCGTCCAGCATGACGTTAAACTGCCTTTTTAGAACTACGTGTGGCTTGATTCTCATCCTAATGAGATACGTAGGAACGCCCGAACATTTCGTCTTGGGTCCAGCCCCGGGTTTTTCAGGGTCCGAGTTCTAAGACCTAAAACTAAGATCTGTATTTCGTCCTACAGGATGTTAAACTGTGTTTCTAAGAAATATGTCTAGCTTGATTCCCACCCTTATGGGATACGTAGGAGCGCCCAGACCTTTTGTCTTTGGGTCCATCTTGAGGTCCGCTATCGCATCTATCTTTCCTTTGGGACCTTGACCACAGGATCACGTGGCGTGGTATGGGATTATGTCCTCATTCACGTCGGGTTTGCAATAGCTGCACCATGCGCACCTTGTCCTCAGGATTATCCCTCCTATGTCATGTTCCCCATGACATTAAAAGGCGCCATCTAGAACTATGTATGGCTTGATTCCCATCCTTATGGGATACGTAGGACCGCCTGAACACCTAGATGTCAGGTCCAGCCCCACCTCTTAAGAGATCCCACGATCTCCCAGTTGCCGGGGTATTTGGCATTAAGCCCCCTCTTTTTCCCGGGGACCCGCCGTCTTTTTCCCACTCTCAGACTGAGCCCTTTGACCCTTTCCGGTGGTTTTCTAATGTGTTCAGAGTACTCTGGTCTAGGACCGGGAGTGTCAGATTCAACTTAGACAAGTTTTCATCCACTTGTCAAACTTTGTGTTCCCCTTCATTCAGGCCCCACCATCCTTCACACCCGGAGGGACCCCTAAGAACGGCCTGGATACAATGCCTAAGGGATATCCTACCGTCATGGGCCAACGCCCCCGAGGGTTTTGGGTGACAAATTGATACAAATTCCGTGTTTCGAATATGGTCAGCGGTTGATTCTCATTTTTTATCCTACTTCTAGGCGAACACGACAGGATGCTGTGTTGTGAACATGGTCAGCAGTAATCCTCGGTCGTCACGCCGGTTTCCTTGGGCATTGAATGTTGGTGGCATGGTTTACACTATGTTCCGCCCCCACCGTTTCAAGGTGGAATCCCGACACTCCTTGCACTAACCCTCAGTACACCCCCGCACATCAGACAGACCGAGCTGCGTAACGGTGTCTCTCGGGGCTCCCACGATCTGAGCGCTAGAGTATGTGCTTGGGTTTCTTCTCTATAGGTTGTGTGCAGCTTGACCCTCATCCCCATGGGGAATGAGGAGTCTCCCAGACATTGCGTTTCGGGCCCAGCATAGCTGGGAGCTAGCATCTCCTTCCCCTCCCTGATTGTTGAACCCTCGTAGTCCCCTTTGGCCCGTGGCTCCTCTCTCGGAACCGCGCGTGGTGATGGTATGGGATTATGCCCTCACCCGCATCAGGTATGTTGTATCGCATCACGCGTGCTCCTGCTGGTCAATACCTTATGACCTTAAACTGTGCTGGTGGTCTAATCCTTACGACCTTAAACTGTGTTGTCGGTCCAAACCTTAAGACATTAAACTGTGTTGTCGGTCCAAACCTTACGAACTTAAACTGTGTTTCCGGTCCAAAACTTAAGACCTTAAATTGTGTTGTCGGTCCAAACCTTAAGACCTTAAATTGTGTTGTCGGTCAAAAACTTATGACCTTAAACTGTGCTGATGGTCCAAACCATATGACCTTAAACTGTGTTGTTGGTCCAAACCATATGACCTTAAACTGTGTTGTTGGTCCAAACCATATGACCTTAAACTGTACTATCGGTCCAAAACATAAGACCTTAAACTGTGTTGTTGGTCCAAACCTTAATACCTTAAACTGTGTTGTCGGTCCAAACCTTATGACCTTAAACTGTGCTGATGGTCCAAACCATACAACCTTAAACTGTGTTGTCGGTCCAAACCTTACGACCTTAAACTGTGTTGCCGGTCCAAACCTTAAGACCTTAAACTGTGTTGTCTGTCCAAACCTTAAGACCTTAAACTGTGTTGTCGGTCCAAACCTTATGACCTTAAACTGTGCTGATGGTCCAAACCATATGACCTTAAACTATGTTGTTGGTCCAAACCATATGACCTTAAACTGTGGTGTGGGTCCAAACCATATGACCTTAAACTGTGCTGTTGGTCCAAACCATAAGACCTTAAACTGTGTTGTTGGTCCAAACTGTATGACTTTAAACTGTGTTTCCGGTCCAAACCTTATGACCTTAAACTGTGCTAATGGTCCAAACCATATGAACTTAAACTATGTTGTTGGTCCAAACCTTACGACCTTAAACTGTGCTGTTGGTCCAAACCATATAACCTTAAACTGTGATGTTGGTCCAAACCATATGACCTTAAACTGTGTTGCTGGTCCAAACCATACGACCATAAACTGTGATGATATCGTCCTGGCCGCACGATGAAAAATGGCACCGCATTGTGATGACCTCCCCATGGGGGACATCATGCCTGGTATTGGTAGATTACCATGCCGCTTGTCAACGCCCTCTATGGCTTGATTATTGTGGAGACGCTAGGAACTTCTACCCCAGGCCAGTCACCCCACAAAAGAAAAACCATTTACCTTCAACAAAAAACAAGATATATCAAATGCCACTTGTTTTGGTGTGAGGGCTAGACCCGCACGAATCCTTTGTGCAGGCGCCCCACTGCGTCGTGCTGCCATTTCAAGAACTACGTATGGCTTGATTCTCATCCTTATGAGATACGTAGGAGCGCCTGGGAACTTCCCCGCAGGCCCAGCCTATCCTTTTCTAGTCCGAATTCTAATACTTAAAACTAAGATCCTTTTCTTGGCTTTCCACGACTCAGTCTCTCTTGTGGGATTGTACGGTGTGGTGCGAGATTATGTCCTCATTCACGTCGGGTTACTCGCCATGTCGTGTCTGTCCCCAGATGAGATGTGTCCCCCATCCCACACGATGTTAAACTATATTTCATCCAGCATGATGTTAAAATGCCTTTTCAGAACTACGTGTGGCTTGATTCTCATCCTAATGAGATACGTAGGAACGCCCAGACATTTCGTCTTGGGTCCAGCCCTAGGGATTATCAAACCCCGTCCCTCCTTATTGTCGGCCCCTCCTCATGACTTCATGGGAAGTGGTGTAATCATAACATACACCCTGAAAAAGTTCGGGATGCCCCATGGTAGTAATGGGAAGCGGTAGTTCTCTCTCCAGAGAGGTCCTTCCTGAAAATTGGGATAACCCATGACCAGGTTGGTACGTCCGCCTGATGCGCCTACGCCACAGTGGCACAATTTTGGGAGTGTTGGACTCTATTAGAACAAACCATCACTCCACCTTCCACGCTTTGCATTCCCCTTTATTTGGATCCTCATTCTCTTTCATGTCTGACGGGACCCCCTAACAGTATGGATGACAGACCTACGGTCTGCCTACTGTCCTGGGCCAACATTCCGGAGGGCTGGTCATGTTTGATGGGACCCCCTAATAGTATGGGTGATAGACTTTGGTCCTCCTGCTACCACAATATCGATTATAGAACTTTGGTCCACCTATTGTAGCAACATGGATGATAGACCTATAGTCCGCCTGCTGTCCCGGGCCAACGTTCTGGGAAACTGACCGGCGATATTTGAGTTAGGCCCCGTGTTGTGAACATGGTCAGTGGTCAGCCCTCATTTATTGTCCCCACTCCAGGCCAACACGATATGGATGGTGTGTTTCTATCACGGTTAACAGTTGTCCTCCATCGTCGTGCCCCACAGTGTTCCGAATTCGGGTAGCGTGATTCACCTTTTCTTTCCATCTCCCTATGTTCGGATGGATTTCAATGCCCCGACATTGCCCAGATCATGTGTCAGAGCACATTGGGATGGTGATATATGAATTAGTCTGAGGTCTTCTCCTCAGAAATCCAGGCCCAATTTCGGATGACTGAGGCTTGGTCAATGCCCCGTAGTTGGACGAGATGATGACCCGAGTATCCTTTGCTTCTCACGTTGGGTGTGACCCACAAGTGCTTAGTGATGGGTTGTTAGTCATTTCGGAATTATGGTTGATCATATTAAACCAAGATAAATGGATTTGGCTCTTTATTGGATTGATATGGTGAGTGGTACAAGAAAGAGGTTAATGAGATGGCCAAAACAAAGCCCTTAAGGATCAGCGTGCTGAATCGACCTTTCCAGCGCTGTTACCCTTTGGCTGGTGGCCTCCAGGACCGCTTCCTGCTCCTTGAAGATTCTCTCCTCATCAGCCGCCATAGAGCGTAGCTCACCAACCCTAGCTTGTGCCTGCACCCACTCGGTTCGAAGTCCGGTCATCTGGTGACTTGCGTCCATCATTTGTTCCTGCGTGTTAGCCAGCTGGGCCGTCAGTTGCTCCACAAGCTCAGAGCATGTTGTGATAAAGGCCTCCTTATCTGCCGCCTGTCCTTCGAGGTGCTGGACTTCCTACTCCGCCCTCAGCAACGTTTGGGAACTGTTTACCCTGGCCTGGAATCTTGACGGCCGAATCCTTCTCAAGGAACAGGCTGAACAACCCTTGTAGGCGATGTCATTCAGGAAGTCCTTGACCCCCAGCCTCTCTTTGGCCATCTCCAGCAGGTTCCACGTCAGCATAGGCGTCCGTGACCTGTCTTCCCAGGTGTTCTTTGGTGGAACGAACTCATCGTATTGGTTTCCCTCCAGTGGGATACCCCTGATGTAGTGAACATCCCAAAGATTGATGCCGACTTCCCCATGATGAAGGTGGAATGTGTTGGTGTCAGGAGACCACTGGGTGAATAGCTCCGGCCCAAGTTCAGGTTGACGATGGAAGTGGAACTGTGATGTCTATACTGCCTCAAACAGGCCGATATACCGCAGTTCATCCCCGAACTGGTCACAGGTATGACGAACCCAGAACACCCAGGCCCATTCACTGGTGAATTTGCCCCCGGACCGCAGGTCCCAATCCTTCAGCCAGCCCTTCGTGTCATCCGTGACGCTCTGACGGAACGTGCTCGCGTAGAGGGCCGAAGAATTCTCTACAACAGGCTCATCCCCAGTAATAGTCCTGGTCCTTGGGTTTAGAACATATACGTCCATATGTCTGGTTTCCCTGGAAGGATGGACATTGTTGGTAACATTGTAGCGAGGAAGATCATCCTCCCGGGTCACCCATGATGACAACATGTCCACCTCGAAGCCTGGTAGGGGAACCTCCTCCAGGATGCCAAAGTTCCAGAGCAGGAAGTTTTCAGATAGCGGATACGTCTTCTAGGTTGGGGTTAGCAGATTGAACAAGGATAGATTGTTGGAAGTGATCAACTTGGCCCCATAAACCTCCTCGTTTGCCGCTATTTCTATCCTACGAGCAGCAGCTTCTGCCTCATCAACTCGGTTTGCGTCCATCTCGAATTTTTCGGGAGTTGTGAGAAATCAGGATGCAGTGCGCGGAATCAGAGAGTGATGCACGAAATCTATAAGAGTTGCGCAAAACCCTAGATATGGGTGCGCAATCGGCACGCTAAGCGCGGAATACCCCGAGCAGGCGTGAAAAGACGGCCAAAATTTAGAAGGGATTCCGCGCTGCCAGAGCATTTTTACGCGCAGCCGCGGGAGCAATTTCGCGCACGAGAGCGATTAGCCTATTGCGCGGAAAATATTCGGTACAGATTCGCGAAACCACACCCCTTTTTATAGGTGAGGCTAGGGTTTCGTGCCGCTCGGAAGAGAAAATTTCATGCGGATCCGTCCTTTTGCGCGCTGAGTCGGTTGTTTGTGCGCTACGTGCTCGGGAGGGGCCCTGCTACGGCGTTTCTATGTTTCCATTGGTATCCGATCATTGCGACCTCTCGCCAATCCAATTCTAAGGGGGGGAATTTTTAGATGCCGAAAAAGTCCGTAACTCTCGGAGGAAGTTTCGAAGTGACGAAGCAAAGTCATATTCGGAGTCAGAGGCCCGATCCGGAGGCCCGGGAAGCAGTGCGCGAAATAAAGGAGGATCCGCGCGAAATAATGTTGTGCACGCGAAGTATCCCTAGGATTCGCATAATCGAGCTGATGAGGCACGCAATATTTGCGTGCCCCAGTTCCGCGCGGCGAGATTTTGCATGCCAACGGCTCCCGGCGCGGAAGATTGCGTGCGCCGCCTGGATTCCGCGTCGGCTGGGGCCTATAAATAGAAGGCGATTCCCGACGGTTTGGGGGTTGAGGAATTCAGATCTACTCTCAGGCATGCAATTCAACTCCCCCCGCACGCAATATGACTTCCAGGTAATCTCTTTTTTTGTGCAACTTTGCCCCGAGGTTTTCCTTTGCGCGCAACTCCCCCGGCTTAAGTGAATTTGCCCCCTCATCTGGGTTCCTACCTAGCGCACAATCCGTGTCCAGTCCGCGCAATTATCTTCTGTGCACGCAATACCCTACGCGCCATTCCCTCTCCGCACGCAATTGCCTTGCTCCAATTGTGCGCCATCTCGGTGTTTTACCCGCAAACCTTCTCTTTGCACGCAAAACCCAGGACCCTTCACCTTGATGCCCCTTGGCTCCCTTTCCGCGCCGGCACCTGATGTCTCCCCTACCGGGCATGCGTGCCATGCGTTGTTTTCCCGTACGGCCTTCCAGTCTCATGCTAAGTAACCTCAAGGTCCCTTGGGAGGTGTTTCCCATTGCATTGATTTTCCTTATACTTCTCCGCATAGGCACGCTAACGGCTATTGCTTCTTCGCATAGCCACGCTAACGTGGACCCCCCAGTGGTTCGCCCTGTGGCCCCCCTTCACTACGGCCTTGCCGATGCCTTCCCTACCACAAGGGGTAGAGGGCATCGGGCATGTATGCCCTAGGGGTGTGGAGAAAACCCACCTCGTCCAAGCTGCAGGACGTTAAACTGCTAAGCACCTCGTCCTTAACACATGACGTTAAACTGTGGTCCGACCCCGTGCTTCGCACGCAGGGTCCCCCCAGCTCGGACATTTTTTACGCCTCTCGTCTCCATGGGAATGGACTCTTCCTCACATGGAATGACATCCTCCTTGTCGGAGTGGTGTTTGTCCACGGGGGAAGGGCTGCCTTAGAGCGTAAGCCCCTAGCCTCTCTTACAGAAGGTTGAACCCGTGCATCTCTGTACTTCCCCCCTGCCAAGGCCAGTGGAGTCCCTTTCCCACTATGCTTTGTCGCACCACGGGCGTCCACCCTGGAGTAAGCCCCGACACCCAGGTCCGCTAACCATGCGTAAGCCCCTGTTTCCTCTTTGGGCCGCTCAACGCGTAAGCCCCATTCCGCTTCTCACGGACACACCCTTCAAGACGTGATCGTCTGGTCCCTGCTGCCTCTTGTTTCCCAAACCGAGCATGACTCACGTGGGCTTAGAGCGCACATCGACCATGAAATCCTCCTATGGGCCACCTCAGAGCGTAAGCCCATGCCAGCGAACTACGTGGACTTTGATCCGTGCTAACGCATGGTACGTAGGAAGCCTCCATGAGGTTCAAGCCCACCACCCAGTTGTTCCTACCTCTCCACTTCGGTTCCCTATCCACCATGGGCCGCCTCAAAGTGTAAGCACCATACCCACCATGGGCCGCCTCAGAGCGTAAGCCCCATACCCACCATGGCCCGCCTAAGAGCGTAAGCCCCAAATTCCTCATCCCACATGACATTAAACTGTATTCCCTCATCCCGCATGACGTTAAACTGCATCTCGTCCCGCATGACGTTAAACTGTATTCCCCCTCTTGGGCCGTCTCAGAGAATAAGCCCCATGCCTCACTCCATCATCTATCCTGATCCTTACCAGGTCCGCCACATCCCGGTGAGATCATGCCACTACACCCCACTCCATAGTATCCGGGAAGCCGCCCCCGTGCTGGCCCCCAAATCGGTGTTCCCCCTAGGGGGGTCCTTCAATCTGATCCACTCTCAGTGTTTCGATCTGTCTGATCCGTCTTCGCAAGACGTTTAAACTCGTGACATACCCCGTGTTAAACATGGGAAGCTGAGGAAAACCTCAGACGGTACACATTCCCCGCGTTTGATGTGGGATGCCTCGGGCTTCCGCGCCCTCGAGAAGCCCCGTGATAAGGGTCAGAAGACAGACATGATGATCCCCAGTGTCAAGACATGCCAACGACATCCCAATGTGACCTTTCTCCTCACCGAATGTTGCTTCCCCGACAAGACCCCTTGGAGAATCTTGACGGAAGCAGCATAATTAACTGGTGTCCATGTAGATATGGCGCCGGGAATGATCTTCACGAACCCATCTTAAATCTATGAGGGAGACCCGGATTAGGTGACAAGCTCTGAGGAGGAATCCATTGAAGGAAGAACCAACATCCCATCATCCTGGTTTCGATCAAGGAGCAGACGTCCCTGAACAAGGAACGGATTCCACCCACCTTTGGAAAGCAGGAATGCGGGGCTGCGAGCCGCGCGTCCTCCCATGCGTGACAGACACGCGCACGCGCCCCGACGTAAAAGCGTTAGAAACAATCATCATATTATTCCAAATTTGGATGTTTCTTATATCAAATATGGGGACACACCTGACATTTAATGAGTTCTCCATGACATCAAAGATGGATAGATTTATCACCAGCAACCTTTACCCTCTGATACCACATGAAGGACCTTAGAACACCCTGAGAGGGGAGGGGTGAATCAAGGTGTCAAATTTTTCTTTTAATCTGATGGATCTTGTTCCCATGTTGGTATAAAAATATTAAATCTATCTAATGAGAAATTGAAGAACACAAAAAATCACATACAAAACAAAGATAGAGTAATTTTACTTGGTTTACCACTGAGGGCTACGTCCAAGGATCATACACCGATAGTGTTTCAATCATACAAAAATATAATAATATTAACTAGTTGTGGAGTAAAAAAGATTAGCATAGTCACTCTGTTCTAGGAACACTGCCTTTAGAAGGATTTAGGGATAATACATTGCATCCCTCAGATCACTTCTGTTGAATCCCCCTTGCTCATTGTGTTGGGAAGAATCTGAACTCAGTTTGTCAACTTGAAGTTCAATTTAATAGATTAGTATTAATTCATGAATCTTCATCTGTAAATCAATGCTCTGTTGAAATCCCACTTTTACACACAAATTTAATTCACTTATCTGCACACTGATAGTTCATGAAACATTCCTCTATGTACTACTAATATTCCTCCATGTAATGCTCAGCTTCACCATGCACTGCCTTGATTTTCATACTGCTTGCTTCCTGCATGAACTACCCTGCTCCACATACTGCAAGAGCTTCCTCTGCATACTACTTAGCTCCATGAATTGCCTTATAGACACCGTTTATTTCTACAAACCATCTTCACTCTGTAGACTGTCTCTGCTTAATCTCCATGTACTATTGGAGATCTATGGAATGTGTTGTTTTTCCACATACTGGCTCTCCTACGTGCACATGTCTTCATGTAAACCACTTAAAACTTCACCAATATTCTCTGAATTTCTAATCAGAACCACCTTCATGAGGTTGTATTCCTGTGAACCACTCTATAATTAACTTAAATCCTCCCAGATTTTTAATCTTAGTTCCATATTCTAAGGAAGGTATTAGTGCTCCTTATATAGGTAAATAGATCTGAAAAATACACTAAATCTAGATTTACCAAATCTTAATTGTAGCACCACCTTCAATGCATACCGCACATCTCCCAAATACCATTTTCCCTATACAGTCCATGTACCACCATAATCCTTGTGTGGCGACACAAATCATCGCCTCATTTATGCAAACAACACCCTTCGCAGTTTCTCAAAACTCCACCTCATTTTCATGAATGAAACACCATTCTAGGAACCGTCACATCTTCCACATACTGTGATCCTTCCTGAAAACCTCAAGTATTCACCGCGAACCTCCTTTTCTCTGTGAACCATTCCTCTTACATGGAACTCATACCATTCCTACTTCATGGTTCACAGTTCACCATTCCATGTACTAAAATTCTTGATCCCTGAATTCTTCTTAAAAATCCCATTCCACGTAATACCTTTGTGGAAAAACTTCTTTTTTTCCTAAAACAGACTCTTGATTTTGAGGCCCAAAAAATTGAAAAACATTGGGAAACTGCACCACTTTCAAAACTTCTTTCAGCCTCAATCGTAAGACCACATTCTTTTCAAACTCCTTTTTCGAGCCAATGTGGATTGACAAAAAACATAAATCATACTTCATTTATAGAAATGAATAGGCTTGGTTCCAACAATCTCCCCCTTTGGGTTTTTTGTCAATCTGCAGATAAATTCATTGAAGAACCTACAAAAATAAAAACCTAATATGTGAGAAACAAATCATTAAACACTCTAAATCTACACGAGAAAATCTCGGTGTAGAAAACAAGAGTATCATGAATTGGGTTCTAATGTGTTGTAACTCATCATTCTCTCCCATTGTAACAATTTTGAATTTATATATTCTCCATATTCCTGTTACCAATGAGAAAAACATTTCATTATCATTGAATTTATCTGTTATACCCTATTGAAAATAAACCCAAAGGGTCAAATTTTTACTTTTAAAGATTTAATCATACTACCCTTGGATCGTATCTCCCCCATAAACCTGCAATACACTAGAAAATAGATTAAAATAGTTAGCACAATTGGGGAGAGGGAACATCATAACCTCCTCATGAACGAGGAGGTGGATGAACACCAATGTTAAACTGATGCTTCTCAAACACATGTGATGAAAATGGATTATTTAGTATGTTAGACACTTGATCATTTGTTCCAACTTGACCCATTTTAATTATTACTTGTTCCAAATTTTCCTTGATGAAGTGATATCTAATTTCATTGTAATTTGTACAAGAATGCTAATCAAGATTATTCATAAGATTAATTTAACACTTTTTATCAAAGTGAATCACCATTGGTTGTTTCACCTCATCACCAATATCAGTTAGTTGTTGCTTTATCCAAAGTAGTTGATTGGAAGCCTTTGTTGTGGAGATTTATTCAGCTTCAGCAGTACTAAGAGAGGTGACTTCTGATTTCTTACTCAACCTGCCCATACTTTTATTTCGAATGATGAATGATCCTCCACTTGTGGCTTTTATATCCACCACATACCCAACCTAATTAGCATTATAAACTGCTGAAAGTTCATTATATTTTCCTATAGTAAAGTATAACCCATAATTGTGAGTACCTTGAATGTGCCTCATGATTCTTTTCACTATTTTCATATGTTCTTCCTTCAGATTAATTTAAAATCGAGCCACTAATAATGTTGAAAAGGCAATATCTAGACTTGTCAAGGTCAAATACAATAAGATTCCAATGAATCTTCTGTACATTGTGGGATCTACAAATGTCCCATCTTCATGATTTCCCAATTTTTTCCCAACTACAATTAGAGTTGACATTGGTTTGGAATCATGCATATTGAATTTCTTTAGTAACTCTCTTGTATATTTTTCCTGATAAATGAAAGTGTATCCTTTGCTCTAAATCACCTACAACCCCAAGAAGTATGTGAGTTCACCAATCATTGACATTTCAAATTCTTATTTCATGTGATTGGGAAATTCATCCACTAATCCCTACCTACTTCCACCTAATATGATATCATCTACATACACATGAACTATGAACTGATCTTTTTGATAATTATTCACATAGATATTTTGATCCACTCCTCCTCTTTTAAATTAATGCTTTCTTAGATAAGAATCCAGATGAGATTACTATGCTCTTGGTGCTTACTTTAGACCATAGAGAGCCTTCTTTAATATGAAAAACTTCATTTCATCATTTCTAAGAAGGAATCCCACTAGTTGTTCAAAGTAGACTTCTTCTTCAAGAAAACCATTTAAGAAATCTGTCTTGATATCCATTTGATACACATTGTATCCACTTTGAATTTCCAGGGAAAGAAAAAGTCTGATTTACTCCAGTCTAGCCACCAGAGAAAATTTTCTTCAAAATCAACACCTTCAATCTAATAAGAACATTTACATACCAGTTGTGCCTTATTTCTGATCACATTTCCATGATCATCAATTTTTTTTTGAAAATCCAATTCATAAAAATCACATTTTAGTTTTTGGATCTCTTAACTAGATCCCATGTTTGATTCTTATTGATATGATCCAACTATTCATTCATGGATCTAACCCATGATTCATCCTTTTCAGCTTCTTTAAATGGGGATAGTTACAAAACTGATAGGAATGTATATTGTGAATTATTACTCATTTTCCTTGTCTATGTGGGAGATTTTCAATCCCAAATGATGTTGGATTGATAAATTTATGCTCTTCTATTTCTTCTATGAGGTTCAAATGATTTTTATTTATACATGTTTTCATCTTCTGATTCTTCTTCCAAGTCAGCATCATGATGTGATTCTTGAGTTTTTTCTATTACTTACTCTACTTCTGTATTTGGATCCATTCCATGCCCAAATTCTTCCTCATCTTCTATCACATCAGTAATCATATTTCTCAAAGAATTTTTGTTTTTATCTTTAATGATATTCACATAACTGCTTTCCACAATTTTCCAAGATGCTTATTAAAACCTTTTAGGCTTTTATATTCATTGAATATCAGAGTAATATTCCATCATCTACAACATCACCATACATTCATTGATTTCCTTCTTTATTTTAGATAAATAATTTACTTTTGAAAACACAAAAATACATTAAATATAGATTTATTCCATGCCATAAATAATAGGGTGTCTTGGTTTTCCCCATATAAATCTATGTTCGGTTTTGAATATATACTGTAGCTTAAAAGTGCCCTTTCTAGTAATGATGAGAGATAAAATTTTAAATCAACCTAGTTCTGGCCATACTGTTCACCTATCAATTCTGGCACTCAACAACTCAATTTTTCTATAGAGTTCTCACAGCAGCCACCTTATGTTGTATTCCATATTTCTCCAGGTAATTTTCAAACTCAATAGACACCTATTCCCCTCCAGTGTTAGATTGTAGAACTTTGATTTTCCATCCATTATCATTCTTGGTTATTCAGCAATAAGTTTCCATACAATAAAGCACTTTTTTCCTGTATATGACCATCACACAAGCCTTTATACCATAATAATATATGAAAAGTACAAAGTACATTTATTTGTATGTTCCAAAAATATTTATTGGACCACATACATCTCTATGAATATGATCAATAAGATTTGATGCTGAACTTCATTACAACATTCCTCATATGCAAGCATCAGAAGTCTTATCTCATTCACGCTTCAGATTTGGGATATCCACAAATATCTTGTGATATCATTTCCATATCTTGTTTATTGATGTGGACCAACCTCTACTGCCATAATTTGTTCTCTTCTTCAACTATCATAAAAAAATGTTCTCTTCACTATCAACCTGATATAAGTATCCATATGTTATGCATCCTTTAATGAGATAATTTCCTATTTTCCTTTTATAGTACAACCTTTTTGATTTAAAGTCACTATAAGCCCCGAGTCAAAGAGTTTAATCACACTCATGAGATTTTGATGCAATCCATCCCCATAAAGAACTTTAGTTTTCTTCATATCACTATTAGCCCCTTCAATACTTCTACTTCCTTTGATCTTTAGAGCACTATCATTATCGAACCTCACTATTCCATCAAAAGTTTTCTTGATATTTATTAATAGATCTTTATTTCCCATAATACAGGATGATAATACACTATTAATAATCCAAGTACTACTATTCTTGGTAGCCTTAAGAGCTAATTCTTCAAAGTTGTATTTTTCAAATTTCTTCTTTTCCTTCCAAGAAATATTAGTTTGAGTGAGGGATAAAGGTTGTTTTTCAAATCGCTTTTACATGTAAAAAAGTTCTTCATAATCATACTCTTATTTTAGAGGGGAAAACCTATTTGAAAGAAAAACATCGTCTGGTTGAAGAGTGTTGACTTGTCTTTGAGTTCTTTATGAATTTTTGTTGCCATTCCTCTGGCCGCAATCAACCACCTTATATCCAAAGTTAGAACCTTAAAAACTAAATCTATAGAAACTATTTCTTCTATAATAATTATGATATGAATTCTTTCTCCTTTTTTGACTTCCTAGATATTCCCAATTAAAGTATCTGTGTGTCTCTTCATAGTGTTTGGCCAAAATATCCATAGAATTGAAATTTTAGAAGTGGAAATTTCTTTTCACTTATATTACTTCTCATGTCAATTTCTTGAGGAGGGTATTTTGACTGCCTATCATATCAGGATGCCTGAGAATAGTTTTTATTTCTCCTTTCCATTTGAATTGAGGGTTTCTTATTCAACACTTTAGACGAATCTTTAACCTATCCAACTTTCATATTTCATTTTTTTTTCTCATTTTATTTCAAAAATTCAATGCTTCAAAAACACAACCAATTCCAATGTTACCCATGCATGAAAGTCTTTGGTCATTCAAAATATTTTCAACTCCATCATAACTACATTTGGATATCTCTAGCAACTCAGTATCTGAGAATTTTCCAAACTATATTTTATTATTTATTTCTTTTGAAATTGATCCACTTTCAAGTTTACTCCTCAGAGTAACAACTTCTTCCTCTAGATGCTCAACAGTCTTGGACTTCTCTTATAGTCTGGAGGTGAGTTCATTGATAACCTTTCCCTATTCTTCAATTCTGAGTTTTAGTTCCACTAATTGTTTTTTGATTTCAAGGATTGATGACTATACTTTCACGAATTCATATAGTTTTTCAATTTCATCTTTAATATGATCAACATATTCTAATGATTCTTCCACAATTGATCTTCACTTATTTCATCTCTTAAATTTATTATCAATATTTTGAAAATCATCCTTGTGTTGCAACTTGGGATCGACATTAGTGGTCAACTGATTATCTCCAACTTTATTTTTTGATGGTTATGATTTTTCAATTATAGATATCATGGAAGAATGGTTTCAAGATTTAATTTATACTTATTCTTCCTCAAATAATTTATTTTCATCATCTTCTTCTTTACATACAAAAATCATTCATTGTAATTTCTTTCTATATTTGAAGACTCTCTTTATGAAAAAACGTTTTTGAGGCTTCTTAATGTCTCTAAATTCACTTTATTAATCATTGAATTTTTTTGGGTATCGAGAGGCAATGTTCCCAACTCTTAAACAATGAAAACAAGACGGTGGTAACTTGCCTTAAAATTTCCCTATTCACTTCTGGAATTTCTTGTTAATAAGAGAAAGAATTTATTTTTCGACCTTATATTCATCAATAATATCTCTTAAAATATTCAGATTTTCCATGGATTTGAATGATACTTCCATTATTACATGAGTCGTTGCATCTATAGGTTTGAATCTTATTTCATAAGACACCGGAATACTCATAAGATCATCTAAATAATGTTTAGAGAGACCCATTTCCTTAAGGGATGACAACTTTACATTGTAAATAGGTGGAATTATTCTCAGGATATTTTTCACAGTATAAATGTCTTTGATTTTTTCACCAAGTACTAGTATTTCCCCCAAAAAATTGATTGATTCTATTAAAAAAGGCATTTTCATTTTCATCTAGATGCATTTTCAGATCATGGAACCTGTTGTGAAAAACATGGAGTTTTGCCTCCTTCACTGTGTTGTCTCCTTCATACATGTTCTCCAGTTTTTACCGCATAGAATCAAAAGAATTAAAATTCACCACCTTTAGATAAATTGGATCGAAATGTGCTGCAGTTAGGGAATTTTGTGCTTTATCATCAACAACTAGCATTTTCTTGTCAGTTTCAGTCATATAAAGCCTTGTTCCATCAGTTACCTAAATAAATTTTGAAACAGAAAAGGGGAATCTGATTCCCAGAGATATTACATGAGATCTCATCCTGTTATTCCAAATTTGGAAGTTTATTCCATTAAAGAGGGGGGCACAACTGGAATTTACTGATTTCTTCATGATAGTAAATATGGACATATTTATCACCAACAACCTTTACCCTCTGATACCGCTTGAATGACCATGGAACAACCTGGGAGGGGAGGGGAAAATCAGGGTGTAAGTTTTTTCTTTTAATATTATGGATCTTGTTTCCATGTTGGTAGGAACCTATTAAATCTATATAATGAGAATGTTCATAACACAAAAAATCATATAAAAAATTAAGATAGAGAAATTTTACTTGGTTCACCACTAAGGGCTGCGTCTAAAAAGCATATTCCAACAGTGTATATGTCATACCAAAATCTACTAATATTTACTAGTTTTGGAGTAAAAATGTTATTATAGTCACTTTGGGCCAGGCTCACTACCTTTATAATGTTATAGGGATAGCACACAGGGTCCCTCAAATCACTTCTGTTGACTCCCTCTTGCTCACTGCATTGGGAAGAATCTAATCTTAGTTTATCGACTTGAAGGTTACTTCAATGAATTGATATTAATTCACGAATACTCAAATATAAATACATTATTTGTTTAAATCCCTCATTTACCCACATATATAATTCACCTTTACACACACTATTAGTTCATGAATAGTTCCTCCACATACTACTACTCTTCCTCCACATACTGCTCAGCTCCACCACGTACTGCCCTACTCCGTGTACTTATTTATTCCTCCAAGAAATACCCAAAATGCATGAAAATGAATTAAAAATTAGGTAGATAGGATTTTATTCAAGTTAGATATCCAATGGAGTTTTAATCAGCCTAGATGGATATCCTAAGACCGAGTTATGACCCAAATACAGAAGGGTGGTCCAATCTAGCTCGCCCAGAATTTCTTCACATTGTGGGGCATGTTTGGTCCTCTAAATGGGAGAATTGGGCTCCATGATCTTATAGGGAAATGTATGATACATGTATTTATACCCTCCTACCAATTTTTATCCCAATTGTTTGAATGTATTATCACTAGTATAAATTTAACGCCACAAGTGTGCTTGGGCTCTCACCCAGCTTAGCCCATTTTGCTTGAATTTTATCCTGGGCTCCCCAAATCACATCCTCCTACAATGTAAAAACTGAAACAAGTAAAATTGAATATTTAAAAGTGATAAACATTAAATTATTTAATCTAACATAAATTTCAATTTTCTATTATATTTATAAATTTCAATACAAAACTTGTTTAAAACAATGGTGTAAGGGTGGAAATTAATAGTGAATTGTTACCCGATCACGCCCCCACACCAAAATATTTTCACTCATGGGAAAAATAAAATTTAAAAAAAATGCATGTAGATATTAAAAAATTCATAAATATTTAACATTCATGGAAATTTTAATTCATTAAATCAACTTGATCAAAGCACAAACCACACCGAGGAGTTATTCCCAAAGATCATGGAAAAAGATGTCTCATAAATTATATAAGAATGAAATTAAAAGAGATACATGATACCAAATTTAGAAAGGAATTAAAATTTCAACCATTCCACTAACTCTCCATGTGTGTGTGTGAAAAAAATTTCATGCAATTCTTTCCACTTTACTTCTAGTAAATATAGGTCATTTTAACATTTTTCGACTTAATTGATTTTTTCCACCAAACCTTCCCTACACCCTTTGCAATCAAATTTCATGACCCACTCACTTAATAATTCCTAGAAGTAAAACCTTAAGCTCCTGACCTAGATATCACCATATGTTGTACATTTCATCACTCCCCTCATTTATTAATATTTTTTTTTCAATAGTTGATCTTTTAAAAGATCTAACACTCATCACACAACCCTTGTTTGATCTCCTCATGAAAATAATTGTAATAGTTATAACAAGATCAAAGGTTGAGGAGGAGTGGTGTTTTACCTACCCAAGACAGAACCCCTTTTTTGTTTTTTAGGGAATATAGCAGTCAGATAATTGGTACACATGCATAGGTAAATCTAGTATAGTAATGAAATCGATCAGATAAGGAACAAACGTATGGAAAAATTATTTTACAAAGCTGATAAATATTAACATAACATGTATTTACCTTCTATTAAGTAATAAATATTAAAACTTCATGGTTTGGTGTAAAAAATTGTGGATATATCAGTGACATAGTTTTCCCAAAAATAACTCACACAAGGGGTATCAATCATTTCAATGGTTTCATAGAGATACAATTATTTATATTATTAAAAAATTCCATAACTGAGAAAAGTTTCTATTAAATGTTAAAAAAATATGTAATAAAAAATTTAAACATGCATTTTTAGTAAGTTCCATGATTTTGTGACAATAATAGGGGAAGTAAAAATACCATTAAAAAGGTGAAAAGGAGAAGAAAGAAGAAAGATGATGTAAATCCTAACTAACCTAGGAATGTACCCACAATGGGTATCAATCAACTCAAAGGTTTAATAGATATATAACCATTTATATCATTGAAAAATTACATAACTAAGACAAGTTTCCATCAAATGTTAAAACAACATGGAATCAAAAATTTCAACATGCGTTTTTATTAAGTTCCATGATTTGGTGACCATAATAGGGGATAAGTAAAAATAAAATAAAGAAGTCAAAAAGGATAATAAATAATAAATAATATGTAAATCCTAAATAACCTAGGAATATACCCAACCCACACTTAGAATGTGCAGTGTCCTCACTGTAATAAATGAGAATGTGAGATAGAAGGATAAAACATGGTGTGTTTAACTGGTATGTTTCTTCTAGAAGGTGTATTTCTTCCACAATATTCATTTAAAAATCTTTATAGAAGTGTTTAAGTCACTTCCCATTGATGGTAACACTTGAACCACTCTTCTCATGAAAAACCTGAATTGTACCAAAATAGTAAACATTTGAAGTAGTATAAAGACTGATCCATCAGGAACGAAGCTTACCTTGGTGGAGCTTTAGCCTAGAATTGTACATGAGGACCTTCTCACCAATATGGAACTTTTTATAATGAATAATTATATTGGGTATATCTTTTTTCTTCTCTTCATATATCTAGAAGTTCTCATATGCATCACATCGAATTTATTCCAACTCTTAAATCTGCAACATCCTATAATCACCTGCATCTGAGAGATTCATATTACATTATTTCATAGAACAATATCCACAATGCTCTAACTCCTATGGTAGGTCAAAAGCCTTTCCATACACAATTCTATATGGTTTCATTCTAATAAGTGTTTTAAAATAAATATAGTATTCCCAAAGTGCATCATCCAAGCACAAACTCCAGTCTTTCCTATTGGGTTGTACTGTTTTTTCCACGATTCATTTAACTTCCTAATTTAATATTTCTACTTTTCAATTATTTTGGTGGTGATATACAGTGTATAATTTATGAAAAACCCAATAATCATGTAGAATTTTTTTCATGTTGCAATTGAAAAAAATTTGAACCCTGATCACTAATGACAAATCTTGGAAAACCAAACCTTCTGAAAATCCAGGACCTCACAAAATCAACAACCACTAGAGAGTCATCGGTCCTTGTGGCCTTATCTTCCACCCATTTAGAGACATATTTCACAACCAATAAGATGTACACAAATCCAAATGAATTTGGAAAGGGCCCCATGAATTCAATTCCCCATGCATCGATGATCTCACAAAATAACATGGGATGTTGGGGGAATTTCATTCCTCTTGGAGATATTTCCTATGAATTGGAATCTAGTACATGACTTTCAAAACTAATGAGCATCCCTATAAATTTTTCCCAATAAATACCTGAGTCAAGGACCTTTTGAGCAATATGTAGAGATCCAAAGTGGACCCCACAAGTCAAAGTGTGGTAGAAGCTCAAAACCGAGGTGAACTCATGGTTATAGACACACCTACAAACAAATTTATCACTAAAATTTCTCCAGAAATATGGGTCATCCCAAATGTACCATCAAGAATCATTCTTAAGTATCTGGGATTGTGAAGTTCTAAAATTAGCGAGGACCCTAGATATTTATATAAAATTCTCAATGTCTACATAATAAGGGCTATGTTCCACAACATCACAAAGGTTCTCAAAAGAAAATAATTCTCTAATGGGGAGGAATGAGTCAACATGGTGGCCTAGTGGTGAGGAAATCTTACTAATGTGATCAGTTATAACATTTTACACTCCCCTCTTATCTCTAAGCTCAAGGTCAAACTCTTAGAGGATGTGAATCAACCGTATGAGGGGGGGGGGGCTTAGCTTCCAGTTTCTTTAGGATAAAATGAAGGGAAACAAGGTCATAAAACACAATGAATTTTCACCCAAGAAGATATTAATGAAATTTTTCCAAGAAAAACACAATAGAAATGATTTCATTTTTAGTAGTTTTGTAGTTTACCTGGGCAAGGTCAAGGGTACGTAAGACATATAAAATGACATGAGTATCCATCTCAACCCTTTATGATAAAACTTCCCCAACTACAAAGTTAAAATCATCACACATAAGTTAGAAGGGGAGATACCACCATGGTGGTTGGATGATGGGAGGTGATCTGAGACTCATTTTTAGTGAATTGAATGCATCCTCACAATTTTTATTAAAAACAAATTCATAATCCTTTTGCAACAATTTGAGATAATGGAAGTGAAATCTTACTAAAGTCTTTAATGAATCAGTGGTAAAAAACTAGCATGAACCAAGAAATATCTCACCTCAAAAACAAATTTTTGATATATAATGGATGAAATTAATTAAATTTTCGATTTATCCACTTGAATACCCTCATTTGAAATAACATACCCAAGAACTATCCCCTGCTCAACCATGAAATGGAATTTCTCATAATTTAATATAATATTTTTTTCAATGCAGTGGTGGAGGATAGAACCTAGGTGTGCCAGTATTCATCAAAATAAGATCCATATACTGTAAAATAATCATAAATACTTCCATAAAATTATCAAGGCACTCAGAAAAAATACTCAGCATACATCATTGAAAAGTATCGGGAGAATTACATAGACTAAAATGCATCCTTATGTATGAAAATGTTCCAAATAGACCGTTAAATGTTGTATTTTCTTGATCCTCAGGGGAAATATATATTTAGAAATAACCCTAATATCCATCAAGGAAAAAATAATGGGACTTACTTGCGATTGATTCTAACATTTGGTCAACAAAAGGTATAAGAAAGTGGTCCTTTCATATGTCTTGATTCAATCGATGGTAGTCAATATAGACTCACCAACTATTTTACACATGTTTTTGAACCAATTCATTCCTTTCATTTGACACTACTATTATTCCAATTTTTTAGGCACAATTTTCCCTGGGCTAACCCATTTACCATTATCTATATGATAAATGATCCCAAAAACAAGTAATTTACTGACTTTTAATTTTACCAATTCAAGGAGAGTGGGATTCAATCAGCATTGAGATTGTCTAACAGGCTTAGCCTCATCATCCAAAAGTATATGGTGTATACAAATATATGGGCTAATCTTAATAATATTAGCCAATGTCCATCCTGTCAACTTTTTACAATCTCTCAAATGGTTTATTAGTTTTGCTTCCTATTGTGTAGAGAGGTTATTAGAAATAATGATGGTCAATTAGTCAATACCCTCAAGATATGCATATTTTAAATTAGAATGGTGTGGTTTTAATTCCAACACTAATGGTTTTTGGATTGAGGGAGGGGATTTAGGGGGAGTGGGGTCTATTAGACTACCTACATGCTCATGTTTATTCTCTAAGGAAAGAGAATCTATAAAAATGAGTTTTTCAGAATCATCGATGGTTATGGGAACCTTAGAATGGACATAATCACTAATTAAAGCATAGAATTTACATTTTTCAGAACCCACACAACACTCAAAATATGAATAAAAACTGAAATCATCCAAGGGTGAAAAGGATAAAAATGATTCAAAGCATGGGTCAAGGAGAGAATTTTGTGTGTGTGTGTCCTTAGAGAGAACTTCCATTTAATATACAAGAATAGTGTAGTTCTCTTTAATGGGGTGTTTCATTGTATCAATGATGTTAAAACTTACCTTTTATCCATCGAACTCTATAGAAAGCATAATATTGTGAACATTGATGATAATATTTGCTATTTAAGTAATGAAATCATAGGTATGAGAAGATCATGTACATGGGTTGAACTATCTTCCATCTCAATAATGTATAAATCATAAGGGAAGATGAGATTATTTACTCTTATATGGACATCCTCAATCACTCCTATTTGGTGCGTAGTGATATGGTTGGAAAGTTTCATGACAATTTATGTCAGGTTAAGCTCTCCAACATGCAGAGAAGTATACATGGAGTGATGAATTACATTAATGGATTTAGATAAATCTAACATAGCATCTGAAAAGAATGTCTCCCCAATTTTACAAGGTATCGTGAAAGTGCTCGGATCCTTTCATTTGGTTGAAATTTCTGGTTGAATCAAGGAAAATACAATATTTCCTTGGTTGAATCTCTCATTCCTATTTATCCTTCTAATATGGGTGAAAATATATTTAATAAAATTGATATATCGAGGTATATTTTTAACTACATCCAAAAAAGGAATGTTAACTTGAACCTTTTTAAATGTATACTTTATTTATTTATCAATCTCATTATCAAAATTCTTCTTATATTGAGAGAGTCTTTGGGGGAAAGGAAGAGGAATATATTTTTCATTTAAATCATTAATAATAATTTGATTACACATTTTTTTCTTGTTTTTATTCATTGGAATATTTTATGGGTGGATAAAGAGTGTTTTAAAGAGGAGGACATACCTATTGGGTAGAATAATTGGATGAAGAAAATTATTTACCACTAAGAAGTGTGATTGAAAAAACATTACCTTTTTCTTTTGGATTGGAAACAGGTTGGGAAGGTAATTTTCTTGAACCTTGCATCTTTATCTCACTGATGGTGTTCGCCAATTTTCCCACTTGAGTTCATAATTCTTGAATAACCAATTGTGCGGTTTGTTGGAACTAGAGGTTATGGGTTTACATTTTATTCACCATATCCTTGAGTCTTAGTTTAGATTTGGGAGGAGGAGGAGGAGTAAAATTGGTTCTAGAAGGTGAAGGATAAAGAGGTAGCATACCTTGGCCTTGTTGAAACCAATTTTCCTTGGGGTAGCCTGAGTTTCCTCCTTGTTGGTACTGTGGTTGTGATTTACACCCAGAGTTCGGATTTGTCTTGAATGGTTCTTTCTTGAAGGAAGGTTATTGTTGGAATGGATTCCCTGGTAATACTGCTGCACAAGAATTATGTGAATTCAGAAGTTGTGGGCACTGGTCAGAAAAATGAGTATTGTCAGAAGAAATATCATAATGTAATGGAACTAAAAAAGAGTATGAGTTACCTTGTTTTTTATCTAATTACATTATAAGGGTATTCATAACATCATGTTTATTATCTACCTTTTATTCTAGGGATGAATGACTTACCTTATGAACTCCTTGGGTTGGTGCCATAGATCATGTAGCAAATTGTTGTGCATTTTGAGCCAGGTTGGATATTACGTCATGAGAGACTAAAGGAGTTTTATCAGCTAGGGACCCACCAGCTATATCATCATTAATTTCATGATCTATGGGGATAAGTCCCTTATAGAATTATTTTATTAACATTTTTTCACTAATCTGGTGGTGGGGGAAGCTTGAGAAATGTTTTTTGAATCTCTCCCAGTATTTATAAAGGGTATCTCCTTGTGATTTCCCAATGACACAAATTTATCTTATAATTGATGCAGTTTGGGAGGAAGGGAAGAAATTCTCTAGAAAGATCTGTTTTAGGTCATTCCAGCCCTTAATTGTGGTGGAAAGATAGTATATCCAGTCTTTGGTTACACCATCAAGGGAGAAATTAATGGACCTAAACTAAATTAGGTCCTCAGAAACATTTTTGGGTTTCATGGTGGAGCACACTATATAAAACTATTTGAGATGTTTTTGAGGGTTCTCACTAGGAAGACCATGGAATTTTGGAAGGAGGTTTATGAGGCCTGATTTTAGCTCAAAGTTTTCTACTTACTTGGGGTATTGGATGTATGAAGGTTGGTACTTCACATCTAGGGTGGTCAGTTCTTTTAAGGTTCAATTATTTATAGCAATGTTTTTTTAGGTTTGATTTGGTTTAGTTTTTGATTGGTTTAAGACCACTTGAGATTACACAAGGGGTTCCACAATGTTACATGATTTTCCTACTCTATATGACCAGATTTTTGAGTGAAGTGTCTTTCCAATTTTTAGGTCAAATTCAAGAAATTTTTCCTTTTCTGATATGGTCATTCAAATAAGTTCTGTTTTTTGTTTTTTTGTTTTTTTTGTGTTTTTTATAATGGAGGATGGATAAAATGAAAAAACATAATAAGGGTGGAAGGATAAAAGAAAATAAAATGTTATACTACATAATTAGAGAGAGATAGAGGATAAGAATAGAGAGAGAGAGTGAGAAAGAACACACAAATACAAACAAAAATAAAAACAAAAACCAAAAAAATAAAAATAAAATAAAGGGGGGGGGGTATTGAAAGAAGTAATAAGTAACAAAAAAAATAGAGTAAAGAAATAAAAGTAAATAAATAAATAAAATGATCTTGGATCCCCGACAAAGTCACCAAAATTTGATCACATTGTTGAGTGCGTCAATATTTAGTTTTACTAGAATTTCTATAGTATAGTAGTAACTCTAGGTCGTCTCTCAATGAAGCCTTAGACAATTAATTTTATAAGAATGTTTTGGTTATGAAAATAAAAGGGGAATTATTTTTTATAAGACTTATTTTTTTGATATTAAAAATATAAATTGAAACTATATTACTTAGTGTGAGAAACTTGTTGGAGAAATTGTGATCAACCCAGGTAAGTTTCCTTGATGCTCAATCTGTCATCGTTTTCAAGGGAATGGGAAGGATAATTGATTATTTGATTTTATACACACTAAAATCCGTAATATTATGTGAGTTATTACTAGGTTACCACCTAGTATTTGATCAACCAATGATACTGATTATCGGTGACCGCTCAAGACCAACAAACTTGAATTGATGTAAAAATGGAACTCAATCAAAGCATCACATCAACAACATGATGAGATGACCGGGTTTGTGTCAGTGATAAAATAACCTACAAACAAGAAAATGAATATTCATGTATTTAAGCTCTTAAAATTTATCATCTGACATAATCAATTCACACACTCATGAAAGGGAAGGGGTTAGAAAAGAGGAAACCACACTCAAATCATCAAAATATCCAGGTTATGAATGGAAGTGTGGGTATTTTTATTCCTTTGATTTGTATTTGATCATAATAGAATACAAAAAAATTAATAAGGTATAAATGAATAAAAAATACTACAAACTTGGAAATTAAATCACCTTCCAACGATTACAGGAAAGGATCTCAGGTTTATAACCATGAACACCACAAAGTTGATCCCTAATAATCTTAGAAGTACATGATGAATAAGAGGAAGTGAATAGATAAAGAAAGCTCTATACTTAAACTAAACCTTACCCCAGGAGATTAAAAAAGAGATAATGAAAGGGAGGAGTGTTTTTATGGATAATTACATCAAAATTTACACAAAAGTGGTCAAGTATCTTAGGGACTATGTGACTATTAATGGCATACTTATTCCCCATTTATCCATCTGGTTGACTGACCAAAATGCATGAAAACGACTTCAAATTCTATGGAGAGGTGGTTCTTAGATTTATATGTACAATTGGAGTACAATTAAGCCAAATAGAGGTCCTAGGACCGAGTTATGGCCCAAATATAGAAGGGTGGTCCAATTTGGCCTGCCTAGAATTTATTCACATTTTGAGGCATGTTTGGGCCACCAAATGGATGAATTGGGAACCATGGTCATCTCAAGAAATTTATTAGAAATGGGATTTCACTATCCTAAAAATTTTCAGCCTAATTAGATGCACAAATTATCCACAATAGAAATTGAACTTCACAAGTGTACTTTGTGTCTCATGCAGATTGGATCATTTTTCTTAAATTCTATCATAGAATCTCCATATAACCTCCTCCTACAATGTAAACACTGAAACAAGTGAAATTAACCTATTTAACAGTGATAAAATTCCAATAATTTATTCTAACATAAAGTTAAATTTGTTATTATATTTTTAATTTTCAATACAAAATTAGTTTAAAATAGTGGTGTAAGGGTGGAAATGAATAGTGAATCACTACACGATCAATGGTATGGTTAACCATTCATTATAATTAAATAATTATAAAAATACTTCTATTTTATTATTTTGGGACCCCTCCCTTATCATTTCTTATCATTCTCACCCTAACATGACCAAATCCATCTTTATATTCTTTTATGTTTTCTATGGTATATGAAATTCTTGTTTGGATATCTCTTATATAGGTGAAATTAAGATCCTAGGTTCCTCTTCCATTTCTTTTTCTTTCCCTTAGTATTGGTTTTGGTTTAAAAGAGTTGGGATTTATAAGGATTTCATGTGAGTGTTATGATAGATCATAGATATAACCTAAATAAAGTAGATTGTTTCTTCCCCTACAGGTTCAATAATAATGATAATAGGAGGACACATGTTGTTAAAAAAATTGTTAGTGACCCTTTGACTATATCATCAAGAGAATTGTTTAGCTTAAAATTAATAGTTTAACTTAAATCAATTAACTATTTAACAAGTGGAAGTAGCAATACCAAATAGAATAAGGATAGTACTTGGGGAAATATATATGACTTATTATCTAAGAGAAACTAATGAGTGTAAAAAAAAACAAAAATAACCCCAAGTTAGTGATATGGGGGTAAGTATTTAATGTTAGATTTGTAATATCCTTGATTTTTTTGATGTTATCCATGACCAAACTGAGTGGGACAAACCTTAGGTGAAACTCCCCATACCCTGGTGGTTGTTTATTAGTGATTAAGGATGATTTATATTATAGGGAGACTACTCTCTTGAGTACAAACAACCATAAATCATAGAAAAAGTAATATCATGAAACAATCACCAAAATATAAAAGTAGCATAAGGATAAACATCATAAATAGAATCCAATTGAAAGTAAATAAAAATGATAATTCTACAAAAAATAATCTATTATACAAATCACATGATTCATATAAGTATATACACAATCTCTTAATGGTAGAACATATACAACAAGGTCCAAAAATAAACAAAATTAGAGATATCCACAAAATTGGTTCTGATTCCTAGCCTGATCCCATCTCCCAACACCATCCCAGCTCTGTTAGCTTAACTATCCATAACTTTAATTCTATTTCCTATAATTGGTTCATGAAATAGAAAGTGTCCTTAGGTACTAGGGAACCTAAGAAGAGTGGTAGTACAATTTAGTAGGCCACCAAAAAATGTGTCCCTAACAAGTCCAAAAAACATAAGTTAATACTCGATATGGAATGATAATAAATAAAGAAATAAATAACCTATCATATCATAGAATTATTAGTATCCAAACTTTGTGTGACCATACTTGCTTTAAATAGTTCCAGAATAAGATGATATACCCATGGTTTGAACAAACCTTGAGAATGATTGATATATCACCCACTCTTATAACCAATAAAAACAATCCATTACCATCAATTACCGTAATATGAATGATGTATCATCATTAAAACCCATCAAGGTGATCAATATATATCTAAATCAATATTAATGGTAAAAAATACATCACTTGGTGAATTAGGTATCACCAACCATGGGTGTAAGATAACCACCACTACCTATACTCATGTGGACAATATACCATTGATATACATCTCAAGTAGACGATTCACCACCAACAATAATCTCTAGGTGAATGATATACCACCATCAAAAATCTAAATTTAGACAATGTACTTCCAATAAAAATATCAAAGTGGATGACATACCATTGACATACTATTAGTGGAGGATATCGCAATAATATCTCTAGGGTGGATGATGCACCACCACTAACCATACCATTGTGGATAAGGTAAAACCAATATGTCTACCTTAGGGTGAATGATGGATCACTACTTTAATTTAGGTTAATGAGATACTAACAAACAACTCAAGATGGATGATGTACCAAAAATTAATAATTTTAGGAATTAGTTCATCATTTATAACCAACACATAGAATTCACAATTAATTAATACATATAGGGTCATGACCTCTAATTACTAACCTACTCAAGGTATCTTTCATAGGATATCCCATCCTAATCCAATCATATTATCATGTTATTACTCACCATGGAAGGGTAAAAGACACCACATGAGGAAACTAAGTTTATTTATCAATCCTAAGTCACCCATTTTAGGTTCAAATTCAAATTTATATAATACAACTACAAGAAAAATTATTGTTAGTGACCATGGAATCAATACACACCACCTTTAGGATAGCTCACATCATTAATAGGTCTCAATCAATCTAAAAGAATAAAAAAATGTTTTATAATTTAAATTATGAACTAAACACATGATTGGTGCATCCCACATTAAACACTTATAAAATTCAACATGAAAGAAAGGGGCCTCCTACTTGGGGCCATCAGAGACCATCTTTTTGGATACTACCAGATATATTGGCCTCAAATAGAATAAATTGAGAAAACTTTAATAATCCCAAAAATTAGGGAATAATAATAATATATATGGAAATAGTGAGAGAATCTAAGAAGGAATCAAAAATCAGTGTTATCCATAGTCGAAGAGACCACCTGCGATAGACAGACCATAATTACGAGCCTAAACAATGAAGATCTATAACTTGGGTAGGAAGAACATAGGACATCTTAGGTGGGTCACATGTAGTTGGAGGTTTAAAAATGAGGGGAGGGCATATTTAGATTTAATGAATTTTAAATAATTATTTTTTTTAAAAAAATAATCAGGATCCAATCGACTACCTGTTAGGTATCCACTAGGTACTTGGTAAGGTACTCATTCCATGGTCACTGACCACCTAATGGACCTCACAAATCCAACCCCTTAACCTAGGAATTTACTATTTATCTGATACCAAACCATCGAGTACTTGGTGGCTTCTATCCTTGTGAAAAAGATCTTATCACTTGATCCATCCTCTTAGAATGAACCTTTGATCCCCTTCCAATGCCTCTATTAATCTAAAATAGCTAAAATATATGATATTTAGAGAAAATAAGATCAAAAATAAAAAATCATATACATGTAGAGTGTTGTAATCTCTCCACCATATAGTATCTCATCCCCATGTTTCACTATCGAGCATCATTGAGCTTCGCTTAAGAAACGTTTCGACCATTGAGATCATATATCACACTCCTGATCCCAATCCTCCTCATAGATACAACCAATCTAACACTAAACCCATACCAGATGTAACATATTTATGTGTAGAGTCTTCTTACTATGAACCACCATTCAAAATAGTTGTTCCTAGAATGATGCATCTGAATCCATCTTGACATCATTGATGTTAACCAAATGATAAGGTTCAGGATGATATCTTTGAAGATGAGATTTATAGAATACATCACCCATATAATTGTATCACTGAGGAAGTGATAAACAATATTCAATAAAACTAATACTATAAAAAACATTAAACAATCCCACTAATTGGGACAATAAATTTCTATACCTTTGAATTCAAGGATTTCTTAATTGAAAAAACACCTGAAAGAAATATTAGTAACCCATGTAAAATTCTAGAGGATGGATTCACTGGTTATTATAAGATATCTGACCACACAGAGTGGTCACTACCTACTTCCCGATCAACCAGATATGATTTGACATATATTACATGAGACTAGGTCTAATGAAAGATAACTCCATTACCTCTAACTAGTATTGAGGTGATTTACCCAACCTGCTATATGAGGTATTGAATAGTTCCATATGAATCTATAATATCCTTGACTTGTTTCACCTCAACTATGATCAGACTGGGTATTCAAATAACTCAAACATGCCTCCATATACACTAGAGGTTTTTGATCGATAGTGGGGTTTTTATAATATCATTGGAAGATTATATCCCCATATAATTTAATAATAAATAATAATAAAAATTAACAACAATAAAAATAATCTAGATAAAATAGCATAAATCAACATCATATTTGAGAACGAATAAAAAAATCAATCAACCCATGATATATTAACATGTAAAAATGCACATGTCATACAAGAACACAACAATCATCAGAATCCCTTATTGATAGATTATATACATCAAGGAAAAAACTAATTAAAAGGAAACAAATTAGGGAAGAATGATAAACTAGACCCAAGTCTCAACCCAGTCCCATCCCCATACTCCATCTAAGCTAAAAAAATCTATCATCATGCACAGAACCCTTTCTATTATCCTGACCTATAATTATAAATTCTGGTTGGGTACCCACAATGTCCCAAGTAGGGTGTGAGTACAACTCAGTAGGACACCACTAAAAATGTACCAAAATATACTGTCTAAATAAGGTTCATGTCGATGTTTCATAATTAATAACTAGAAGCATAAATAAACAAACCAGTGTTGATCCCCAAATTCCTCGATGACACCTTGGTTCAACTATAACCATTTCAATTTTTTCTGAATATCTTTGAATATAATAAAACATCACCGAGGGAGGGGGTATATCAGACCACCATTAAATAATTTCCAAAATTCCATCACCTAGGGGTAAAGAGCACCCCACCCTAAAACCATCTCAATATCACCACCCAGAGAGGAAGGAGCACCTGAACTTGAAATCAACTCCAAAATATCTTCTATTATGGGGGAATACTTCCCCACCATAAAATTATCTCAAATATCATCACCCAAGGGGGGAAGTAACACCCTAACCTAGAACCATATCATATATTATCACTCAGAGGGGAAAGAACACCCTACCCTAGAACCATCTCATATATCATCACTTTGGTGGGGAAGATTACCCCACCACAGAACCATCTCATCATGAGATCATCTCATTACCCATGGTGGATATCCCATACTACATAATTCACACATAAATAAATTACTAGTCACCATAAAACAATATGATATCTCAATCAAATTTCACAATTTAATATAACCAAGTTAAAAATAGATCACAATTCACTGTCATGGGTTAACATCTTAATATTAATTTCAAGATGTTATCACTCGCCCAACCAAGGTTCTAAATATATATTCACCTAGGGATAGAAAATTTCTATCCCATTTTTTCCACATGTTATCATTCTATGGATCATACTAGGTTATATATTTTTAGCTTACTTGGATATTATTTCACATAAATATCCTCTTGGGTTGCCTCCCATAGTTTATATATCATTAATTCAAGAACGAATCACTTGGAGGCCAAAGGTCAAGTATTTACTTTTAATAGTAGTCATCTCATAGACTGAATAAAATTATTACCACATTAAACCAAAGTATATACCATTTAGTTAACTTTTAGTTCAATTATAAATGTGGTCATCATAACCTCACATCATATGCAAATAGAATGATACTAGATATTATGGATAAATTAAGGACCACCGACCCTATTATTATTAGAACCTATCTATTGGATCTTGGTTGTAAATTTGATATAAAACATAATAAAATAAATAACATAATAAAAAACCTAAAATTAGAAATAAATTTCCATAAATAGTGTAATACTATGAAACGTTAAGATAAACTAAAGAGGAATAAATAAGTATAGTTAAATCCACTTATAGATTTCACCCGAATAAAAAATCACTCAAATCATAGAGTAACCACACTTGTCAAGAAATTATGACTCTTTAGGGTCTCCTCTATAGTGTGGCCTCCTATGGTCATGATTTTTCATACCTTTCCCAATAAGAATCATGAATCTCACACTCCATGTTGTCAGAACATGGAACTATTTCTTCTAGTGCGAATCACCTCCCAACTTAGATATACAGTGTAGAATTATTACCATAGTTCATTCCTCACAAGCCTTCCTAGCATGACCCACATGTCATTACATGACCAAAATTCCTCACAAAAATTTCACGAAGGCATAAATGTAAGGATTATTAGATCTATATGTAATAGTCACCCACAAGGGTGACACCATTTTCCATGGTGTGATCCTGACACCCCTTAGAAAATTCACAATTGAAAAACATAGGGTTTTAATACGTAAAGTTCATCATCACAGAATGATCCTCATATATAAGGGGTTTTATACCAAATAGATCAATATGTAAATATCTCCATCTTTGTGTGACACTCTTCACCATGATGTGATCCTAAAATTCCTTAAAAAATTCACAAATTAAATATATAAGCATTTATAAATGAAATTTAATTTTCTATTGACACTGCAAAAAACATGTTATATGATACTTTGGAAAATACATGATCGATTCTAAGGGAATTTGGACCAAAACAGCTAAAAATTACACCAAAGGGTTTGTGTTCACAAAGGTAAAAACCTTTGTGAACATGTGGAGACTCATGAAGGTTTCTAAGATACTGTGGAAGTTGTGGAGTAACTTCCATGCAATGTATGTGCATTCTCATAACTTCCCATCCCAATGTAAACTTTCATGAAGTGAATATACAAGGAATTATATTTTATGAAACATACCTCCCCACCTCCAGAGTGCCTATAAATACCTCCCTCTATCTAAATTTTATGGGGACATGACCTTTAGACATCCGAAGAGGCTCTGAATTCACATAACTCTCACCTTCATGAGAAAAAGAGGAGATGGATTCGCATAGGAAGCTATATTTCATGAAAAAACATCCCATTGGTTCTTGAGAACCTAAAACCATGGTATAGATTCCTTTTATTAAGTTCCCCGACCTTTTCATTAGAATACATCCATTTACGGCTCATGGGGTTTCACAATATAATTATACTTCACCAAACCAACCCCATGGGAACCAAGACTATACTATAAGGTAGGGCCACCCTATTTCACAAAGTTCTTACCTTCAAGAACTTACAGACTTTTACAAGACCTCTTCCCTTCATGAAACCCTCAACCTTTTAAAAACCCAACTTTTAAAAACCCATCCACTAGTCCTCTCCTTGGGGAATCCTGTGAAAAAAACACACATTCATGATTGTTGAGTGACAAGGGAACCTCTACCCATAAAAAATCAGTTCATCCACAGCTTGATCATCCATGTTACTAGTATCATCAACCATTATGTCTAGATCCCTTTATTCAAGTATGTAATGGATAATTACCTTGCCACTTTATTTTAATAATTGGCACCCTAATTCATCTTGCATCTAATCATAGGATCCCTAACATCAGGATCCCAATTTTCTACATTACCATGGTAGTGTTTATGCCACACACCACTAAGAGGAATCTATGTAGTAGACATGTAATCCCTGGAGATGGAATCATCAAAAGAAATATATTTCATTTCCCTTTGATGAGGGCTAGTGTCGTATAATCCTCTCCTATTTGGATATGGTCTCCCTAGGTGCAGGTCCCTCTAATTTTCAAGTTTCATGATATAAAAATTCCCATCCCAAAACCCTAATCATATGATGTTAAACTACATGAAAACATACTCATCACATGAAGTAAAACTATAGCCCTACCCCATGCAATGAACATAGTATTCCCTGTGTATGAATGGAATGGGAAGAAACCTCACATGTTACCATGTGCGATGAACATAGTATTCCCCATTTACAATCATAATGGGATGAAACCTCCTTCTCCAACATGGGTTGACCCTCTTGACTTGGTCCACCAATATACATAATCCACACACCATCATGGGATGAATATAAATGCATGGGATGAAACCCCAACACCAGGGAAGACTCCATATATAAGACCCAAAATATCTATTTTAACAACTCCTTCCATGACACAAGAATCCTTACAACAAGACATTAAACTTCATGGACTAGTACCATTAAATGACCTTAAACTATTGCATCAAACTACATGAATTTTGATCATTTTCTCCTATTAGGGTATGAATGATGCCTGCATGAGTTTCAATCCCTATATCCCAAAAAATTTGGGATCCCTTTCTGAGGTCCAATCCTAACACCCTAACATCCCCATCAAATATTCACATCTTTTCTTAGAAGGATTCAACTTATAAGTGTGATAATATCCTCTTTGGTAAAAAAATTCAACCCCACCAACCTACCCACACTAGATGTTAAACCTGTGTCCAAACTTTCCTCACAAGATGTTAAACCTACGGACCAAATATTCCAACAACACATTAAACCTGTGACCCCTCCTATCCCCACAATACATCAAACCTATGGCCAACCTATCCCTAAAATATGTTAAACCTATGAATCACCTATCCCCACAATATGTCAAAATTTTTACCAAACTATCCTCATAAGATTTGAAACCTATGACTCACCTAAAATATTTACCGCATACATTAAATATAGGATACCTAGGTTAAAAATCCTCATATTACTTATTCCCATGATGCTAACTTCCCTATTAATGACATGATATGATTTAGGTTCTATGCCTAATATGCCTCATATGAGAGATGCCTTTAACCTTAAATGGGGAAGAATTTATAGATTCCAAACACATCCAACATATTGAAATGCTTAGATATATAAAGTGTTACAATTTACTATGACCACATGTTTCTTCCCTTTTGAGATATAAGTATCATAATTAACTAGAATCCACCTCAATATATCACCAAGGATGAGTTTTAAAAACATGAATAAAATCTATAAGGGAGTATATACTGGGAAAATAGATCTAAGGATGAATCTGTGGAAGGAGGAACCAACATCCCATCATCCTATTTTGATCAAGGAGATAAAACCACTAACCACGATGCTGGAAGCCCCCCACCTTTAGAAATATGGAATATAGAGAAAGAAACTAACATGTTTCCATGACAATGCATTCCATGGTGGAAAGAATCAAAAAACAAAAATGGTGAACATAATGTGAAATTAATCATCTTCAAATATGAGTAGATAAGTAAGGAAGAACACCATCATATTTGAGTATGATTGAATGTAGGTATCCAACACTAGACCCATACCCCAAAGATGGTGGGCTCAGTGTAGAACTCTTCTCATGAAACCATGTGAAAGTGGAGGATATTAGGAATACCAAATCTGGGAATTCATCAACATGGATACTCCCTCTACCTTGGAGAAGTAAAAATGGATTTGGGAATGTTGGTAATCACTTTAATGTAACATTTAATATTTTCTGGCACCATATATTTATAGGAATCAAGACATAGGTAATGCACAATGACCCTCTACCAACACACATTGGTGAAGGGGAATAAACATTACAATAATCCCACACCACTACACTTCTTCCAAAATGACCATACCTTCCATAACTACAAAGTGCCACTACCCCATATCACCATATGAGGTTATCCAAACAAGGGTAATCACATCCCCTTTTAATCAATATTATATATAAGGGTTCATCCCAATAAAAGATATGGCCCAAAAAGATATAAAGTACATGAATCCATTGAAGAACCATTACCCACAAGGGATGAATTGGTGGTATTCCCCTACAATCATGATGATGAATCATTTTAGGAACCTCTCTCCGGAATGATCTAGTTATTTAATCCCATACAGTAACAAAGTAGGGGATGTGCATTTCATGACCACAGGGACCACCACCTAGGAGACACCCTAGAGGGATCCTGCCTGGTCATGCCAAAAATGTCAACCAGTTCTGTAAGTCGGTGAGTAGGTCTATTCCACTCTTCCTCTACTGAGCTTCGTCCAGAACACGCAACACTAACATCAAGGGAATAACATAAACCCTTCCCATAAAGAGTTTTATTTTTTTTAGTTCTAGTGGATCCAGCCACCATTGGTGAATCTTTTACTACCCCCAAAACTACTGCGTGTGGCCCCTTCTTTTCCCAATTGGGGCTAACACCCCAGTTTCCCAATATTTTGGTTGGATTGACTCTATCTATAATTAGTTGCATTAAAAGTAATCATGTTCTATAATGTGATAAATAATTCCATTATAGAGGTCCTCTACATGATGAATTCATACCCTACTATGAAGATCCATCCTATGGTAGGAGGATAAACAACTATCTTAGGGGTCATGCTTATGGTGTTGGATGAAACATGCAAGGAAGGAATTGAAGTGATTCTCATATAATCATGATAAGTGATCTTTATCACCATCAAAAATAGGACTGTAATAATTTTTTTGTCCCTATTGATCTATTAGACTATAAGATAACATATGAATTTATGAAGGTGTCTTCACATTCACTGCTAGATTTGGGGGTAGAATCCCATCAACTAAGGCTAATAATTCCTGAATACAATGTACATAATATCCCCAAATACCACTAAAAATATATTTAGGTGGAGGATGTTTGGGCCTCTTTTTTGGGACTCACATTGTAGTCATTTCTATCTCCATCATCTTGCCTCTTCTCAACATTCACATAGGAAGTTTGAGTCTTTATTGACACCATTAAATGAAAGTGAAAACTTTGTTGAGCCCCATAAAGATGTTTCTACCCTCTCTCATCTAGAGGCCGAGAACACCCTGTACCACTTGGGCATAATATTTAATTTGGCCGCACCTTTGAAAGACTTTCCAATTTATAGGGGAAAATCCACCCATGTAATAACCCAATTATCAAAAAGTCAGCAACAAATAAACTCTGCATCAGTTCCACCACTAGTTTCATAGATGGTGCCAATCAGAGCTTGGAAAATTTGGAGAAGGATGATCCTCTATGTAATGAAAAAGAGGAATTTTGGTGGATCCTAGACACTGATCATCTTTCATTCATGTTTTTTCTACCCACTACCCTGAATTTCATCATCCTAGAGCCTTTCAGTATGGAACAATTGTCATTATACCACCAAAACATCTAGGAAATTCTCAACCACCTTTAAGATTGTCATTTGATTTACCCATGAATACAAAAGTATCTTGATGCCATAGACCAATAGTATAAGAGGTTTGACATTACTGTGCTCCTTGATGCATATGAGTATCGACCAACTTTCCAAAATAATTGAATTAGTTTCATCACTATTCATTAGTGGATCATGGAAGAGGGATCCAAATATGTTTAGATTAGAGGATGGGGGAAGAATGATGTCCTCCATTTTAGATCAATCATTCAATAATAGAGGGATTTTCAGTCCATATGACCCCACTAATGGTTATAATTATCCTCTAAACACCACCACATTAAATTTCATCTCTATCATCCCTATGGATGATATGATAATTTGGGTTGCTAACATAAGGAATGATAGGGAGAACCCACCCTAAGGGGTGGCACAATACTAGGAAGATCCTATGAAAGGAAGTCGAACTCACTAGTAGATGCTGGTATTGGGACTTATGAGTCCCCCAATGTGATATTTCAACTTGATCACTAAAATATTGAGAAATTAAAGGGCCCTATTGAGCCCATGTTTTGATCAGTGATCAGACCAAAAACTGAGTTGGATTCCAGTTTTTCTACATTACTCTAAGAGCTTAATAGATACAAGTGGCTTACTATAGAGATTATCAATGAGTATAATTTGTGTTGTGAAAATATCAAAAGGGGCCCTATCTCTTCTCTAGTTGGGCATGCTATCCTTTTTGGATAGATGCCCATGTTTTAGTCAAGGACCCCTGTGCATATGAGCTGAGTAGAATCTTGTGGCTATGGAAAATGGACAATATATGAATCTACCACTCTGCCTAAGTATCATGACCACCCACATTGAGATCATTTAACTCCACCTCCCAAGATGATGAGTTATTCAAAGCATTGGCGACCACTACCCTTGGCCAAGATGACGTGATAACCACTCTCATTACCTGACTTCATGGTTTAGAGATGCGATGAGTGTCAATTCTTCTTGAAGGAAATCCATATTTAGTATGGATAAACCAAATTAATCCACCATTAGAATTTGAAAACCTTATCTTTACCCAGCTTAATTGGATGAGTGATATTCTAAAATATCTAGCCAACTTCACCTCACGGTTTAGACTAATGTTGGGGACTCCAGAACAATATGAAGTAATCAAGATCCAGTGTTTTATTCAAACTCTACTGGGGCCCAATTTTTTTTGCTACATCTAGATTCTCCCAAGATATTTATTCAATTGGGAGGATATCCATAGATATATCCTCTACTGTTTAAACTCCACCACATGCAAGACCAATATCGCATACCACTCAAAGTGAAAGATGAGGGAAGATGAGTGATATTCTGAATTCATTTCCCAATAGAAGGGGATCATGTACTCTATTTATGTACAGCTTTCCTTGGATTATTTGTTAAAAATTTGTGTGGATAATGTCAAAGATGAGTTGGTCTCAACCCTAATCTCTCTGAATTATCCATGTGGATTTTGATTATTCACTAAAAAATTCCAGTGTCTCGAAGAATCCTTACAGTTGAGCAAAAAACAGTCACGATCATTACCCCTTCTATCTCTCTTGAGAAGGATATTGAAATAAGAAATGACTACTTCCATGCATGAAGAGGATCCTAAAATAGTTCACTTACTTTAACCTTTATCGGATGAACCTCACAATGTGTAGCCTGATCAAGTGTAGCCTCACGAAGTGTATCCTGATCATGCCTAGGTCTGCTAGGATAATATCAGCCTGACCCCTGGATAGATCCACACAACCAAGGTTCATTTTAAATTAGGGAAGAATAAGATCTATTACTTAAAGGATTAATAGTTCTTGGGTTATTTCATTTATTCCCAGGAAAAGGGAATCTTGAGGCTACTAAAATGCATAAGTCCCTAAGAGGCTGAACTAAATGACATGGAAACAACTACCCATACCATAGGATCCTCAGAAATACCATCAATGAATGATTTGTCTTAAAATATCATCTATAGAATCAGGTGGACCATGGACTAGTCAAATTGGGTGATGTCCTAGAATAGGTAAAATATGTCTCTACTGACCATGATCATGATAGTAAAGACTCTAGTGAGTGGAAATAGGCCCTGATTATGGAATTTAGAAGTATAATGACTGGTTGGATCATAAGATAGTCATTCTCACCCAGGGTATTTTCATTTTCCACTTGATAAGAACAAAACCTCCTATGGTTACCATGTTTTCTATAATTTCTGTATTTAGATCTATATCATAGGATTCAAAGTCTTGGAAGAATAGGATTTAGTATTGAAAAGGAAACAAAATCCCCCCATCAGGGCCAAAATGACCCTACACTCTAGGTGACATTATTCCAATTGGATTAGGAGAGACCCAAAAAACTCATTCATTCCTAGACTATTCCACTGATGGAGAATAGGGATAAACCTCCATCAATGTTTTCACACTAAAAGACCCCTTTATAGTACCCACTGAGAAAGAAGGCCTTGTGATCCCATATGGATCCTTGGGATAACACCATCAAATTAGAGGATGGGGACATATTTTTAGAAATAATATTCAGGCTATCACTTCAAAATAGATTGTTCATGCTACTAAGAACAGAAAAAAATCCCAGCATAGCGCTCAACAACCACATACCTCCCAGGACACTCTATTGGGAAGGATTTCATAGATGACTATTTTGGTTGACCGCACGACTCAGCTATGACCACATTATGATCATCCATGTCCATCTAGGGTCTTACCTCAACCATAGGGTGCTTAGCCATCAAAATTTCATCCCGGACTACCGAAACAACATCATAGTGAAGCTATCACAAGTTGGGCCCCAACACCTCAATCGATAGTACCCGCTACCCTACCTATCAAAGAGATACCTTTGATAGGTAGAAATATTCCACTCACATTAACATACAACATTTTAGATAACCTTTCTATATTAACAGCAAGGATTTCAATCCTTAATGCACTCCACCTTTCAACGAAGATGCATGAGGCCCTTATTAAATCCTGGAAGAGACACCTTTATATTGAGACTGAGGTAGCTTCCGCTGAGTACTATCATGCATTGGAAGATGATAAGGTGTAATGTCGGTCCATCATTTCCTTTTATGAAGAATATTATGGTGATAACATTCAGGAACACATATGACCAATGTATATCACTGGTCAGTTCAATGGTGTAGAAACACACCACTACATAGTGGATAGTAGCACCATTATCAATATCATCCCAACCTGAATTCTCCAAAAGTGAGGGATTACCAAAAAAGATCAGACTCCATCTAACCTAACAATTCAAGGGTACAACCAGAGCGGGAAAAATCCATGTGGAAAGAATCATCTAAATACCCAATTTACTAGCCTGGTAGTAAGCACTAAATCTATGGTGTTCATAGAGGATACGACCTATAATGCCTTACTAAAAAGGCCCTAGATCCATTTGTATGTAGTGTTCCCCTCTTCATACCACCACTACCTCAAATACTATCTTAATGGATGAGTAGGGGTACTCTTGGGCAATGCTTCTCCCTTTAACTCTTCTGAAGCTCACCACTTAGATGATGAGTACTAAAAAGTGAAGAAAAATAGTCCTCTAATAATGGGTTTGACCATATCAATTCCCCCAATGATCTAAAAACCAATGTAATAGATACTTGGGAACACTTGAAATATAACTTCATTATCCCAATCCATCATTTGAAACCCATTAAAATAGTATTAATAAGTTGCATCATGGTCTCTAAGAAGGAGTGATCATATATTACTGTGTACTGCTACATTGGACAGACACGACCAGTACCAAAACTCCCTAACCCTATAAAGTGCCAAGAATTTTACCCATGCTCTTCAACCCTTATCATTCTTTCATGTTCTACAAAGCAGGGTTGGATTAATAGAATTACACCCTCCATCACATATTTAAATTCAAATGTGGATCTCATGGTCAAAAAAACTCATGGGATTTTTTATCAGCCTTCACTTCTATAGTCTCCAAAGAGTAGGATCCCTTTATCTATTATTCTATCCATAATATGGAAGATTATAACACTTTTCATATATCCATAATTTTAGAATAATTAGATCTTTCTTTTAGTCTACATTCCCCAAATGAAGAGTATGATCTAGAGGACCCCCTTCCTTTGAAGAGAGTGTCTCCTCCACATTCGATGAGTTAAATCTGTTAAATCTTAACATGGAGGAAGATCTGAGCGTGACAGTGATTAACATATCCATGTTTCTATAGGAACAATATAAGTATGTGGTTCTCATTAAAAACACCATGGCATGTTAACATAGAGATATACAAATTTTCTGGGGATCAATCGCTATATTTACATTCATCACCTTGTCCTCCTAGTGAGTCATCATTGGTTTAAATAGCCTCAAAAAAGGATTCACCCTCCCATGGTGCCATGGTTGAGGCCAAATTTGACAAGATTTTTAAGTTCAACATTATTAGAGAGGTCTAGTACCCCATGTGGATGACCATAATTGTCTTAGTCAGGAAGAAGAATGGATGGATTAGATTCTGTATTAACTTCTAGGACCTCAACATCTATTTCCTAGAAGTTGAATACTACCTTTCAGTGATAGAGCTATTTAATGATGCTATAACTATTTTCTAGGACCTATATTTCATGGGTGTATATCTTAAGTAAAATAAGATCTGAATGGACTCTAAGGATGTGGAATATACTGCCTTCAAAGAATACTAGGTAAATTTATAATATAGGGTGATTCATTTCAGCTTGAAGAACGCCAAATCCACCTACCAGTGTGCTATGCATCATATCTTCAAACTAATCCTTGGGAAATTAGTATAGTTTTACATAGATGGTTTGTTGGTCAATTATCTCCAACCCTAGGATCATCTAAAATATCTTGATAATGTTTATAACTTCCTGCACCCCCATCAATTGAAGATGAGTCCTTTGAAATGTGAATTCTGTATTACCTAAGGAAAGTTTCTTGCATTCATCATCATATATAGATACATTAAGATCTATACTTATAAATCTAAGTCTATCAATTGAATGAATCTCACACATAACCTATGAGAGCTGTGAGGACTCTTTATAATAACCCTGCTCTTTATTTCACACTTAAATACAATTTATTACATAAAATATTCACTTTATACAACAATTAATATCGATAGGACTAGTGTATTTGGGGATTAGGAACGTTACATAACAACTTAAAACATGAAATACACATCCTTATTGAAAACATCTTTCACATGACCACACACATTCCATTATACTTATCATTGCATGAGATAACCTGAGGAAATTCATAAGAAAAGGGTGAGATATAAATCCCAGTAAGGGATTAAAAAAGGAATAACATAAATAATACATTACAAGTTATAAAATATGCATATCAATGTATTGTAAGAGAAACACGAACAAAAAGGCATGATATAGCATGATTAACATAACATGGAAATGTGGCAACAACATTTAACATGATATTAGCATGAGACAAGGATAATTGAAAGTGAAGCATGAGTAAAACCTAATTTAAATTAAATTATCATGAGTAAACCCTCATTTAACTTGAATTATCATGATACTAATGTTTACCCAATGCATTGGAGCGCTATCAGGGCACACCCTTCTTAATCATTTCATTTCATGCATAAGTGTGCCACATGGATCATACCACATGGAATCATTCCACATCATCATTTATCTAAAGATAAAGGAATGTGGAATAAAAACATGAAAATCTATAATCAATAAGTAAATGTGTGTAAAGTTGAATACCCTTGATAAAGAAATGGACATGGCATTCACTACACAATGACTTTGGCTTGGAAAATCGCGGTTCAATTTCGGCTGCATAACGGCGTGACATAATAATTCATAAAAATGGTTGATGAGAGAGAAATGGGTATCTCATCATATATAAATGAAATGGACAGTAAGGGGGGAGGGTCATATATAAACATGTATCAACATATGTAATGTAATTTAGAAGCATAATATAAAATAGTTTCTTGAATGTAAATGAGAAGAGAGAAATTCCTTACAGAATTTCAGCATGGTAACAGGTGTACATGGGAGGAATTAATAAGAGAGAAAGAGGTCTAAAATAATTCAAACATATGGAGGAAATTATGGGGGAGGTGAGAAATCATACCCCAACATTTTTAATTGAAAAAAGGGTATAACAACATAATGAAATTTGGAAAAAAATGAGAAAGGATGAAATCCCTTACTTGGAAGTGTGATCCCAAAGGGTTGAGAGAGAATTAAAAGAGGGTTATTGGGAGATTGGGGCACCTTGGGAATATTTTAGAGATTTTAGGGAAGATTAAGGACATGATCCAGGGGTTTTTAGTCATTAGAAGTGGGATCTTTGGTGGGTTTATAAAGGTAAATAGAAGGAATTCTTTATTATTTAGGTTCTGGACACCACACATTAAACTAATCAAAACCACAAACCAACCCATGATTTTCCCATGTTTTTTCCAAAAGGGTGTGTAAAACATAATTTCATAATGAAAGTGGCCAAACTTATTAAAATATTAGGCTTGCTTATGTGGAGGTGAGTCACACTCACAAGGAAATCATTTTAAAAGTTAAAATGTTTTATAAGTCTTGGAGGGTCCACTAAGGATCTAAAAAATAAATCATAAAAATCTAAAATCACATTATTTTAAAGGTAAAACATATATTGTCTGTACATACCTTTTATAGTATTTTATTATATCACTATTGGGTCATTATGATGTCATAAAACACATTATATATTTATATGGTATTTAATTTTTACCCAAAAATTCAACTGTCTTAGAAAATTATAAAAAACTCACTGTTGGATAATTTTTATGCCATGATTCCAAAAATAATATTCATTTTATCAAAATAATTTTCTAAGTATGCTAATTTTTTACTTTTAAAATAAAAATGAAATTTATCGAAAATCCATGGGTTTTGACAAAAACAACTTTCAAACCTTAATAAAAATTACAAGTGTATTCATAAAAATTATACAATCATTTATATTTAATAAAAATTAATTTATTTATAATATTTAATTAAAATATTATTTAATTTAATAATACACTAATTCATCAAAATAGATTTCTTAATTGAATATTAAATAAAAATACGATTTGTGCTTTAAAAACTATTTATGAAGTAACAATATTAAAATGAATGTGTATTATTTATTATATAAAAAAATAATGCACATAATAATAGTGCTAGGGTCTTGTAACATAACCCCTTGTAACACTCGCATAAGACCTAAGGGTAAGGTGTGCGATGATAACATACTCTTGGGGAGGCTCAGGTAACATTTCTCAGGTGGTAATCTATACTAACTTCCACATATCCCATATGATATTCCATTAATGATTAATGTGTTGATACTCATCTTGGTATTTTTCAAGAGGAAATCCCAGTTATTCTACCTCCTTTCCGAGCTCTGAAAAATGGACTTCGTATGGAGCAATTCTACTGGATGAGGACATCACTTCCTTTGTCTTAGTAAATTGGATTTGTTAAAGCCTTATATTTATAATAATCATTTGATCATTGTTCTATGACTATATTAGAAACAATAACAATTAATAAAGGTATTTTAAAATCCAAAAACATAAAACCAAGGAAGTGAATATGTTTTACATAACCATTTTACATAATAAAAAATTTAATTAGATCAAGAGGAATTTTCATCAATAAAAGTTTGGGTTGTTACAATCTCCCCCCCCTTAAGAAATTTTACCCTTGAAATTTCCTTTTCTCACACTAAAACAGATGCAGGTAACTATAATTTTTCACTTCCTTAGATTCCCATGTTTTCTCTTTAAACATTTGGTTTCTCCACAACACCTTGACGAGGGGCATTATCTTATTTCATAGAAACTTTTTTCTATGATCTAATATTTTCACTGGATTTTCTTCATATGAGAGGTCATTATCCAATAGTACCACCTCTGGATTGAGTACATGTGATGGTTTAGGTATGTAATTTCTCAAGAGTTATACATGGAATACATCATGAACTTGATATAGGTTCGGTGGGAGTGATAGTCGATATGCCACTGCTCTAATGCGATCAAGGATCTCAAAAGGGTCGATGTACCTTTGACTAAGCTTTACCTTCTTCCTAAATATCATAAATCTCTTCCATGGTGATATGCAGAGGAATACCATGTATCCAATATCAAACTCTAGGTCTCATCAATGATTATCAACATAGCTCTTTTGTCGACTCTGAGAAGCTTTAATGTGCTGCTGGATGGTCTTAACCTTCTCCACCATTTCTTAGACCATTTAAGGAACTAGAAGTTTTCAATCCCCAACTTCATCCCAACATGCCGATTTTCTGCACCTCTTCCCATAAATGGCTTCATAAGGATCCATTTAGATGCTTGAGTGGAAACTGTTATTGTAAGAGAACTCAACCAGAGGAAGATGTTGATCCCATCCTCATTTGAAGTTCATTGAGCATGCTCTCAACATGTCCTCAAGTGTTTGGATAGTCTGATCACATTGGCCATCAGTTTTAGGATGATAAGCCATACATAAGTTCATATTAGTATTCAGAGGTTGTTGAAGACTCTTCCCAAACTTAGAGGTAAATCTTGGAGCTCGATCGGATACAATAGATAGTGGTACTCCATGTAGCCTTACCACTTATCTGATATATATGCGTGCTACTTGATCCAATTAAAAATCCTATCGAATTATAATGAAGTGTGAATTCTTTGTAAGATGATCTACAACAACCTAGATAGAATTGTTTCCTTTGGATTTCTTTAGAAGTCCGGTGACAAAGTCCATAGTGATGTTCTCCCATTTCCACGTTGGTATGGGTAATGGTTTCATCATCCCCTTGGACTTCTACCTCTCAGCCTTCACTTGATGACATACCTAGAACTTTGATGTATACTTAGAGGTCTCCTTATTCATGTTATCCCACCAATAATACTCTTGGATATCTCAATACATCTTTTTGTTTCCTGGGTGAATGAATAAATCTGAACTATGTGCATCATCCAAAAGTTATTTCTTCAACTACAAACTTTATGGAACACATAGTTTTATCCCAAATCTTACAATTCCTTCTTCATTAACATTGAACTCTGGGGATTTCCCTTTTCTGATGGTTTCCACTTTCTTCTGAATTCCCACATCATCCTTTTGATCATCCTTTAACCTTTCTAAAAAAGACAGTTGAGAAATAATTTGTGAAAGTATTGATGATGTTCCCTTATTTATGATTCCCATGTCCATATTCATCAAATCTAAGAAGATTGTACCCTTTTCAATTCTTATTAATAACAAAATCACTAGGTACTTTCTACATAGAGAATCTTTCACCTTGTTCTCTTTCCCAGGGTGGTAATGGATTGAGTAGTCATTGTATTTGATCAGATCTAACCATCTTCTTTGGTTCATATTCAACTCTTTCTATGTGAATATATACTTGAGGATTTTGTGATCTTTATATATTTCACACTTCTCCCAAAAGAGGTAATGTCGCCAAATTTTTAAATCAAATATTACTGCAGCCAACTCCAGGTCATGTTTTGGAAAGTTTTTCTCTTGAAATTTCAATTTCCTTGAAGCATAATAAATGAATTTTTCATTTTGCATCAACACACAACCCAAGACCTTCTTCGAAGAATCACTAAATACCAAAACAATTTCTACACTTGTGGGTAGTGTGACCACATGCGTAATGATTATCCTCATTTTCAACTCCTTGAATCTCTCTTTTCATTCATCACTCCAAGAAAACTTGAATCCCTTCCGAGTTATCTTGGTAAGAGGGTTTGAAAATTGTGAGAAATTTCACACAAATCAGCAAAAATATCTAGCTAACCCTGGGAAGCTACGGATATCCGTCATCGATGTTGGTCTCAACCATCCCTCAATTACAACTTTCTTGGTGGGATCCATAGATATCCCATTGCTTGTGATGATATGACCCAAGAACGAGACTTCCTTTAACCATAACTCACACTTTCTATACTTTTCATAGTGCTTCTCCTTTCGCAAGGTCTCTAGTACCATGCTTAGATGCTCCTCATGCTGCTCCTTGGTTTTGGAGTATATTAGAATATCATCTATAAATAATACCAATAATTTGTAGAGGTATTCTCTAAAGACTATATTCATGAAGTACATGAATATTTCTAGAGCATTAGTCAGTTCGAAAGGCATTATTATGAATTCACAGTACCCATATCTTGTACAAAAAGCAGTCTTGGGGATATCCTACTTCTTCACACTTACTTGATAATATCCCGACCGTAAATCCACCATTTAGAAGTATTTTATTCCATGTAGCTGATCGAAAAAGTCATCAATTTATAGAAGAGGATACTTGTTCTTTATCGTGATTTTGTTGATCTCACGATAATCAATGTAAAGGTGCATTGGCCTATCCTTCTTATTGATGAAGAGGACTAGTGCACCACCTGGTGTAGCACTTGGGCATATAAACCCTTTATCCAGATTCTCTTGTAGTTGTTTTCTCAACTCCTCAAGCTCCACAATAGCCATTTTATATGAAGTCTCGATATTGGCTACACCCCAGGTATAAGATTAATTGATAATTATACATCTATTCTAGGAGGAAGACCAAACAATTCCTCGGGAAACACTTCAACGAATTCCCTCACAATTGGAATGTATTCAAGGATGGTTGTTTCCTTAGACTCAATCATCTGATCAAGATACACGTGCTCATAGAGCAGTAATATCCACGCTTGTGATGATGGCGCTAAAGAGGATTCATCCTCCTCCTTGCACTTGTACATAATCGAGGGTCGATTCTCCACACAGAGAGTGATTTCCTTCTCATGGAAATTTATGTTGGCTATATATAAGGAAAGCCAATCCATGCCAAGAATTGTATCAAATTCCTCCAGAGGGAGTATGATGAGGTTCGCTGGGAAGTTCAATACAAAAATTTGTAGGACCCCGGGACACCCTGAGAGGGGAGGGGTGAATCAGGGTGGAAACTTTTTCTTCTTTTAGTTGTGGATCTTGTTCCCACGTTGGTAGGAACTACTTAAACCTGTATGATGGATATGAACAGCAATTAAACATTCACATGTAGAGAGATGACACATCTATTTTTACTTGGTTCACCACTAAGGGCTACGTCCAAGGAGCATACGCCGACAGGTTGTCGGTCGTACCTAAAATCCACTATGCTTCACTAGCTGCGGATTACAAAAGTTCGGGTAAATACACTCTGTCCCAGGCTCACTGCCTTTACAATTGTTCAGGGATATCTCACTGCGTCCCTCGGGTCACTCCCGTTGACTCCCCCTGGCTCACTGCCATTGGTGATGTCCCACTCAGTTTGTGCAGCTCCAGAAAGGCGGGCGTGCTTCAACAATATTTGGCTCTCCTTTTCAAGCCCGGCGCGCAAGTCTCCTTCTGGCGTGCAAGTCTTAGGCGCGCAAGTATAATGTGGCGCGCAAGTGTCACCAAAGCACCTGCGTGACTCTGTCTTCTGGAACTTCAAACCTGCGCGACTCACTTCCTTCCATGCCCAAATCACTTGGGGCGCTCAACCATCAGTTGGCGCGCAACCTCTACTTGTGCGACCCAACTATCACATGCGCGGCTCAACCACCTGCGTGATGAGAGCTCGAACAATCTCAAAGTCTTGAGCTCCATAAGAAATGAGAAGGGGTGGTCCAGTATTTATAGGCAAACTGGACCCCCTGCGCGGCGGCGTGCAAGTCCCTCGACGGCGCGCAAGTCTTGTCTCCAGAACCTCTGTCGCGCAACTCACTTGCACGACCCAACCAATACTTGCGCGACCTTCTTTCCTTAGACAAATTTTGACGTTTTGATCCTCAAAAACATATGGCGCGCAAGTCTTTTATCCTCCAAGAGCACGGCGCGCAAGTACCATTTCCAAAAACACTTTACTTTATTGGCCGATTTTCAGGCCCAAAAATTTGGAAAACACTGGAAAACGGCGCCACCTTATATCTGATCTTTTTGTACCGCCTCCAGATCATCCATTCCTTTGTCGAAGTTCTTGAATCAAACATAGATCGTTGACCACAACTCTTGAACTCGACATGTCACCATTGAATCTCCTTTGTCAACAAATTTGTATGTCATATGTTTGCTTTGTCAACAAGCATGATCACCTCGACAACACTTCTTCTTGGTGATCTGTATCCTTCAGTAACTCTTTTGATTTTATCACAAACTCCACTATTGTGATATGTATTCTTTGAAGGATACAACTTTAGTACCATCATCTTCTATGACAATGTGATGTTCATGGCCATTTCATAAGTCAACTCATTGGCACATTGCCACCTTCATCAACCGTCATGATCAACTTCATGAAAACCATGTGATTCAATCCGTCAAGGAAGTCTCTAGAATGGTTCTCACGCAATCATGAGTAATTTCATGGTCTTCATCCAAAAACTCCATCCTTCTTTAATCATCCTTGGATGGATTACTCCTCACATTCTTCATTGTTGTAAACAATGTATCACCTTTGACACATGTTCTTTGAACTTACGATCAGCACAACAATCGTCTGAATCACTACTCCTCTACTTCATCGGAGTACTTCATGATCTCCTTCATTGTGAGATTCCATTCCTCCATTTTATTGGAGTACTTCTTGATCTCTTTCATTTTGATATTCCATTGACAACTATTGACAACAAATACAAACCTATACACAAGGTGGTTCCAACAAAATTATGATAGGGGAGGAGTTATATTCATGGGATGCAATGATTTCCCCATTTTCCATTCTCACCAAAATATTTACTTCCATGATTTGTAGTGGTGTTGGGATTTTTCAACTAAAATTTCAGGTTATAAAAGAATTCATAGAACTATAATAAAAAAGTATGTTTGTTATTATCGAATGAATAACTAGCGTACATGTCACCACTCAGTTTTCAGGGTTCTTTTCAATGATAGTGATGAAATAAGCTCGCCCATGTTGCCTTGGAGGTTGTTGGGTGCCTACAAAAACCCTTATCTTAGGGTACTGGTTGGAAAAGTGCCCTGGTTATTTGAAGTTGTAGCAATGAAAAATGCATTGAGGGTTGAACAATTCATTCATCTCCTCTTTCGTAGCCTTGGGGTTTTCTTGTCGACAGTTAATGGCTAGGTGCCCTTCTCTTTCACACCTAAAGCATTTCCTCGTCCCCTTCAGGCAATTTACAAGGTGCTTATTTCTACACCTTTGACAAGTGGGGTGCTGGATTTTCTTAGACAAAATGGATTTATCCATCAGACCAGCATAATTAAAGTGCACCTTATGCTTCTTATCCCCATTATACCCCTAAGATTCCTCGATCTCCATTTCGACTTTGAGGGAACATCGAATAATTTCCTCATATCTCTCAAAGCCACTGATTCTTGGGCTTTCCATAGGCTAGGTTTTATCCCACCAAAGAATCAGTAAACCTTGCATTCAGGGTTAATGACCAAGCCAGAGGCATATTGTGAAATCCTTGTGATGTTTTCCTCATACGATCCGATGGATTCATCATCTATTTTCTTGAGGTCAAGGAAGTCCCTTTCCATCTTAAGTTAGAGAGTGCGAGGAAAATATTTATCTAAAAACCTTTTTCATAAATCATTCCATTAAAATGCCTCAATATCCTCCTTAGGCTTTGTATTTTTTATCAATGTCCACCATTGATCAGCTTCACCCTCTATACGATAAGCTGCCAGAAGTACCTTCTCTTGTTCAGAACATTGAAGGATGGATAAGATATTCTCAATTTATTTGATTAATTATTTGGAAATTGAGGGATCAAATGATCTATTAAAATTAGGAGGCCTTTGTCTCATGAAGATCTCGATTGAGACTTTTTCTTTCTTAAGGGGGTTGAACACTCCTCTTGACCCATGTTTCTATTAAAAAATTAAGTTAACTGAGAGTGTAGTAGGGAAAATATTGTGATTCCCACTCCCATAAGATTGGGCATCTCATTAGAACAGTCATCACATTGATCTTCGTATTGGTTGTTATCTTAAGTCCCCCTATTTCCATCCATTGTCTGGAATAAAAGGAAAGTTAGGGGTAACACATAAAGGGTAATCCAAAGACAAAAAGTTATAACTTATAAATTACATTTATTTCTATAACTTATCTATGTTATCCATGATCTACTTCCCAACATATATTATTATGTGAATTTTTTTAATTACCTTAATAATTGTTCATACTAAGCTTACAAATTTACCAAAGCATATCCAATGAGAGTGTTTTAACCAAGAGTGTAGCAATGACTATTGTCGAGCACCAGTTCCTGTTTAAGTCTAGCTCAAAGCGGTGTTTTTAGGTTTTACCCCTAGATACATCCGTGCCATAGCTTCCTCTACCTGCTCATATCTAGACATGGATTTATTTTCTTGATAAATCACTTACTCAATAATCCCCAAAATTTAGGGATATTTTTATTATACTTAGTCTTATCTCTACGGAATTTACTAGGTTTTTCTAATCCTAATCCAAAAAATAATTAAACCTATCCTCGGATACCAACTATAACAACCCTACTCTTTATTTCACACTTAAAAAAAATTTATTTCATTAAATATTATATTGATACAACATATAAGATCGATAGGTCTAGTGTATTTGGGGCTTAGTAACATTACATAATAACTTAAAACATGAAATACACATACTTATTGAAAACTTATTTTACAAGACCACACAACTTCCTTTGTACTTAGCATTTCATGGGATAACCTGAGGACATGTATAAGAAAAGGGTGAGCTATAAATCCCAGTAAGGGATTAAAAAAGTATTAACATAAATAATAAATTACATTTTAGGAAATAGGCATATCAATGGATCATAAGATAAACATGAACATAAAGGTATGATATGGCATGATTATCATAAGATGAAAATGTGGCAACAACATTTGACATGATATTAACATGATCCAAGGATCATTCCACATAGATCATGAGTAGAAACTCATTTCACTTGAATTAGTATGAGTAAACCCTCATTTCACTTGAGGTATCATGATACTAATTTTTACCCAATTCATTGGAGCGCTATCAGGGTACACCCTTCTTAATCATTTCATTTCATGGATAAGTGTGACAGATGAATCATACAACATGGAATAATTCAAAATCATAATTTATTCAAAGATAAAATAATATGGAATACATTCATGAAAATATATAATAAATAAGTAAATGTTTGTGAAGTTGAATACCCTTGATATATAAATGGTTCAAGTATTCACTACACAATGACCTTGGCTTGGAAAATCACAGTGCAATTTTGGCTGTAGAACAACGTGACATAATAATTCATAAAAATGGTTAAAGAGAGATAAAGGGATATCTCATCATATTTACATGAAATGGAAAGTAAGGGGGTCATATAGAAACATGTCCCAACATATTTAAGGGAATTTATATGCATAATATAAAATAATTTCTTGAATGTAAATGAGAAGAGAGAAATTCCTTACAAAATTTCGGCATGGTAATAGGTGTACATGGGAGGAATTAATGATAAAGAAAGAGGTATACCATCATTAAAACATATGGAGAGAAGTACGAGGTAGGTGAAAAATCATACCCCGATATTTTTAATTGAAAACAAAAGGGTATAACAATAGAATGAAAGTTGGACAAAAATGAGAAACGATTAAATCCCTTACATGGAAGTGTGATCTCAAAGGCTTGGAAGAGGTTTGAGAGAGGATTATTGGGATCTTGGGGAGACTTGGGAGGATTAAAAAGAGAGGATTCAAGATTAGGGACGTACAATAATGGTTTTTAGTGTTGAGAAGTGGGAGCTTGGGTGGGTTTAAAAAGGAAAAGAGAGGGAATTCTTTATTATTTTATTTTTGGACACTACACATTAAACTAATAAAACCCACAAACCAAACCCTGATTTTTGCCCATGATTTTTTCAAAATGGGAGTGGAAAACATTATTTTATAATTATAATGGCCTAACATATTAAAATATTAGGCTTTATTATGTGGAGGTGAGTCACACTCTCAAGAAAATCATTTTAAAAGTTAAAATGTTTTATAAGTATTGGAGGGTCCACTAAGGCCTTGTAAAATAAATCAAAATAAATCTAAAATCACATTATTTTAAAGTTAAAACATATATTAGATTAAAATAAATTTTATATTATTTTATTACATCACTATTAGGTCATTATGATGTCATAAAACACATTATATATTTAAATAGTATTTAATTTTCACCCAAAAAATCATTTGTCTCCAAAAATTATGAACAATTAACCATTGGATAATTTAGAAATAATGATTCCAAAAATAATATTCATTTTATGAAAATAATTTTATAAGTATATAAATTTTTAATTTTAAAATAAAAACTGACATTTATAAAAAATTCACGGGTTTTGACAAAAATAGCTTTCAAACCTTAATAAAAATTACAATTGTATTCATAAAAATTATACAATAATTTATATTTAATAAAAATTAATTTAGTAATAATATTTTATTAAAATAATATTTTATTTAAATATCCATTAATTCATCAAAATAGATTTCTTAATTGAATATTAACTAAAAATACTATTTTTGCTTGAAAAACTATTTACAAAGTAACAACAATAAAATAAATGTATATTGTTTATTCTATACAAAAATAATCCAGATAATCATAGTGATAGGGTCTTATTAAATAAACCCTTATAAAACCCATATAAGACCTAAGGGAAAGGTATGCGATGGTGAAAGACTCTTGGGGAGGCTCAGATAACATCGCTCGGGTGGTAATATCTATTAACTTCCACTTCACAGTTCCGTTCAATCTTAACCTGTTGAATCTCGGATTGGTCTTGGTCAAGAGAAAATCCCAGTGATGCTACCTCATTTCCAATCTCTGAAAAATGGACTTCGTATGGAACAATTCTACTAGATGAGTCCATAACTTCCTTTGTCTGAGTAAATTGGATTTGTTAAATCCTTATGTTTATATTAATCATGTGATCATTGTCCAATGAATATATTAGCAATGGTAACAATTCTTAATAGTGTTTTAAAATTGAAAAACATTATACCAAGGAATTGAATATGTTTTACATAACTATTTTACATAACAACACATTTAATTAGATAAAGAGGAATTTTCATTAGTAAAAGTTTGGGTCGTTACACTCTAAGGACACTTGACCTATATTCACTGATTTATTTCAAATATTTATGGAAAGTGAAATAAAATTTTCAGGCTATAGAAGAAAGATGCTACTTAAGTGTGTGATGAGTGTTAACAGAATTATTTTGATGAAATTTAGAAGTATTTAATGGACCACCAATCTGGATGCCACCAATCTATGGAAATCCTCTATCCCTCTACATGAACACTTAAAAATGGTCTCTTAGAACCCTATTATCCTTTAAGAATAATTATGGTAGGTAGAAAAACCTATATTATCTTAGATGAATGATCCTCAACACATAGATCAGAAACCCCCAATAGAGAAGAGTTTCCACTCACTTGTTTTTTAAGTGCAGAAGTTGATGGATTACTTACATTACCATGAGAAAAACTAGTGTCTTATATTGACCTAATGAAATAAATTCTCAAACACCCCATTTTGATAGGGGTGACTAGAACATTGGGATATAATATTATAGTACTTTTAAATAAGGTTTATTTCCTAGAAAGTAGTTAAGGTTCAAGCATTGAAAAATTTTCTTCTGGAACATTTAACCCTGAGAAGCTTCCCGTAGATGTTTATTTTATAGAGGAATAAATTTTCAAAGTGGATCAGTTTATTCCATGTTATAAGATTCATTGAGATGGTGCCTCATATAGTCTATCCTATAGAAGGATCAAGGAACCAAAACTCACCCTGGTAGGCCTAGGTATTTTCTTTATCACACTAATATATGCCATTTTCCATACTCATTATAGTTATTTAAAGGATCCACTAACAAGGAAACTCAGTATCAAGATCTTATTAACGATATAAAGGTGTCCCTCAAAATTGATTTCCCCTATATTCATGTAAAGTAAAATCTAAGATGGTTATCCCAAATATTAACACTAACTATATTGTCAAAAAACAAGAGGTTGTACCTCTGTTAGAGTGAACTCATCAACTAATGAACAAGTTACCTTCCCATCCAAAGGTGACTCATGTTCTACGATCACATAATGGATGATAGGATTTTTTGTAAATAATGGATGAATTTATACCAGAACCCAATTAGGATTACTTATTCATACATGTGGAACCTCAAAGGGTCTTTACCCTCACTGATTTAGATGATGGTAACCAACAAGTATATCATCTACCTATTGGTCCTCCTGCACCAGGGCATTCAAATTTCCTTTTGGTAAAATAAAATATTGATCAAATGAATACCTTAATTGAGTTTATCTATAATTACACTATCTCACTAGGCTGAGCCGAGTGTGAGAGAATCAACTAGCATGCATTAATTTTCACCCTATATAGTGGACCTAACCTTGAGAAAACTACCTATAACAACAAGCTCAATGGAAGTATTTTCTATTTCATCCAAAGGAAAGATATAACTAAGGTCATGTAAGAGGTCCACAATGAATCATGTAGATCCCATAAAGTAGGATTGAATCTCTCCCACTAAATTTGGTACTTGGGATACTTTTGGCCAATCATGGTTCTCAACCGCATTGAGTTCACTAATAGGTGTAATGAATTCTAGATCTATTCGAATTATTTGAAACAACTAAAAAATATTCTCCACACCACCAAATATTATTGGACCATTTTAATTTGGGGACTTGACATCATGGGTCCCTACCCACCAATGATAGTTTGACAGTGAATGTTTATTCAAACTACAATATAATTCTTCTCAAAGTGGGAAGAAGCAGTTCCCCTCAAATAAGTCATAACCTAACCTATCATTGAGTTCATAAAATCCCACATCATTCATGGGTTTGAGGTTTTTCACACCATTATCATGACCAATAACACTTAATTCTAGGGTAATAAGATAAAGAAATTTAATTCCATGTACAATATCTGGTCTAACCACACTTCCCACTATCATATGTAGGAGAATGGATAGATCGAGGCGTGCAAAATAAACCTCTCTAAAATATTGTATAAGTTGGTGGAAATTTAAAAAAGGATTTTTCCTAATAATCTCACTAATTATCATTGGAGATATAATAGGAAAAGTCAATGTTCCGCCCAGGAAAACCCATACTCCTTAGTATATGGAACATAGATAGTTTTTCTAATAGAGGTTCAGTTTTTGTCACATTGAATATCTACTTACGACTAGAAAGTGCTAGAAAAATAATAGAATTCCTTTTAGACATTTGGAAACACTTGAATAAAATAGGATTCAAGAATTTCTTAACATGGAGAGCAACCAAAATAGGGAAGTGTAACACCCCAATCTTCCACGGTATTCTTCCTTTTAAATACTTCAATATCTTGTGCATCATGCAACATCGAGTTCAAGCACACCATGACCTTTCATGCTAGCAGTTTAAAAAGAAGTTATGAATAATATTAACCAAATTATGAAATTGATAAAGTTTATTTTTCGAAATAGACCTCATTTTTTAATTTTTAATATCAAAATTATCTTAGGGTGAAATTTTGGTAATTTTCTGAAAAGTTTCAATTTTCGATGAATAATGAAAAATATTGCATTATTGTTGAAAAACCAACTTTTTCATTTAAATAATAATTTTACTTTAAATTTATTTCAACGTTGAAATAGATAAATTATACATATATTATTCCAATTTAGTTAATTGGAATCATTTTTATAATATAATTAGTTATAAAAAATTTTATTGAACTTTTGAACGTCTCTTTTACCCACTTTCTAAGCACATCAGCAAATTAACATTCAACATAATCTTACCACTTCTGTGATTTTAAATTTGAAAATTGGATGTATATGGTTGTTATAAATATGAAAATTTTGGTATAATAGGATCAAAATAATTTTTGGTGAATAGTGACTTTTGAATTTTATTTACCACAGTTAAAGGTAAATAAGGTAATTAAAGGTAATAATAATATTATAATAAAAACATATTACCCTAAAACTTGTCAAAATTTCATTAGATAAGTTTTTTTCAACAAAAATCAACCATAGTTATAAAATATGATCCTTTTTATGCCATTTGTGTCAGATTAGGACATTTAATATTTTTTTTAAAGAAGAGTTAATATTGTCAGATTCAAATTTTATTAACTATATTATTTTTCATATAAGGTTATATAAGTGATATGGTAGATTATAAATAGTATTTATAAAGGTAAAATTTTTATATACATAATGTTAATTAATTTATAATTTTATAAAATAAATAATTAAATTAAATGGTGACACAATAATGATAAAGTAATTGAATTATTAAAGAAAGAATCAATTAAATGTTATAAAAATATTAAAATAAATATAATTTGACTTAATTAATGACATAGGAAATTTTTATTGAAAACATAGATATGTTAGTAACATATTAGAAGTATATTTTTGAAGTTATCATATTGTTTTTATATTTTTTAAAATGAAAATTTTGAATAGAATCAAAATTGACATAAATGATACTTTAAAATAAATAATATTTATTTATAGGTTATAAAATTCATAAAAATATAAGGTTTATTAAAATAACTATAATAGTGTTAAATATGTCATAAATTATCCAATTTTGGTTCTTTTGGAATTTTATAGTAACTATATCCACCCTATAGTGTAAAAATAGAAGAAGATACAGTAAGAGTTAAACTATTTAACTAAGGGTTAAACCCAAATGATGAGGTTAATTTTGAAACCTAAACTTGAAAAAAATAATTGGATGAGAAGATTTTGACCCGCCCTCATCTTATACTCAAAATAAATCAATTTGGATCTATTTGATTCTAAAAATAAATTTATAATAAATTAATATATTATTATCTTTCAAAAGTGCCCCTCACCTCTCTTATAAAAGGGAACCCTTTCAACTCTTTGATTCACTATTTTAAATCCATTTATTTCAGAAAAAACCTGCTAATTTATCCTCCAGACATCCCTTAATTCATCACAGAATAAACAAATTGGGTAGAAATCCAACTTAATGAGTCCTTTTGTGCAAACCAAAAGGAGAAACCCAAAAAAGAGGTAATTGTTTTATCACCTATTTCAAAGTTATTTTATTCTTATAAATCATCTTTCTATATTATTTACACATAAAAATAATAACTCCAATACCATACATACATTGTGATGTCATTATAATCACGAGACAACCATATTTTTCATATTATCCACGATACAAAAAACAATATCACCATGCGTGCGTACTTATAGCTTACCATCTCCACGTTGTGGTGTAATTTTATATTAAAAACTATTTTATTTGGATGAGTATAATGAATATAAATAATTAATATAACATGATAATTATTCTATATAATTAATATACCATCCAATTCCATACTATTTAACCATCAAGGGAATGATATCATCGCTTGTGCATACGTACGACCTACCGTCTCCACGGTGTGGAGAGATTCATTCTCCACATTAAACATTCAAGAATGATTTTAAAATTTATATGACTAGTAAAAATAATAATTATGAAATTAATGTAATTAGGGATATGAATAAAATATACCCTATACATAACAAACATGATTTATATGAGAAAATAAGAATACGAAAATGAAGAAATTAACACCCAAAACAATGGTAATACAGAAATATTACTACCAAAATGATATAAGAGTATCATATATGATATCACAAATTTGGATATGTGATCACATCACAATTCACTACTTTATTTAACCCCTACATCACTATTTTAAACTAGTTTTATATTTAAAATTACACATATTATCTCAATTTGAAAATCCCATTTGATTCGATAATTAAATGTTTATCACTTTTGAAAAGGGAAATTATTCTTGTTTTAGTGATTTAGTTGTAGGAGGAGGTGATTTGGAGGGTCCGAGATGATCCAGAAGGGAAATGGGCCAAACTGCATGGAATCCCAAAGACATCTTTCCACTGTTTTTCACATTTATCAACATCTGTGACTCCAATTTGGCTTAAATGTTTTGGGGCGCTCAAAACCGTTATGGTCTATAAATCATATCAAGGAACTGAAGCCCAATTCGTTGATTAATGGGTTTATACAAACCAATCTGTCTAGGAGATAGAATCTGCACGAAGTCAATGATTTGGTTATGTATTTTGGACATATCTCATGCTATCATCATCAATTGGAAGCAATATTTGACATAGAGATATTCAAGATGTTGGCCTACAACTTTTACATTTTGTCTAACTCGAGATAATTCCATTTAACAACTCAAAACCGATAAAAAAGTGGTATCTCGAAAACTGGGTTCCCAAAACCACTCCCCATTTTGGCTATAAATTGATACCTTGGGTACCCCATTTGAGAGTTCGGACAAGGAGTGATGTGCTAACATTTTGGAGTTATAGAGGATTCTTGTCACCACCTTAGAGGTTCTGGAACTCCATATACTTATATGTGGAGCACTTGAAGCACAAATCCTTTCATTGAAGCCTTCCTCTCTTTATTTCTTTGAAATATATATGTTTTCATAATAAACTTCTTTGTTCATATTATATTTCTTGTATTTTATTCTATATTCCCCAGTTTTCCTCTATTTTATTCTTCCTTAATTTTACTAATTGGGCTGAAATCTAGAATAGAAATGAGATTGGATTTTACACTTTCTAAACCTTTTCACATGCAAAATGTTTCTATGATGACTACACCACCCATGGAAGATTAGTTCTTTTTAGTAATAGATCCACCTATAACCTCCTTTATTCATTTATTTTGAATCAATGATATACTGAAATTCATATAATATGATCTATTAATTAAGTTTTTAATTTTAATGAAACTAGTAAAGAAATTGAAAACAAACACAAAACATGTGAGGTCGAGAATTGTGTTAATTGTGAGAGCATGAACTTAAATGGTAAAACAAGACCATGCGGGATAAATTTGTAGAGTTAAAATATAATCTCTATAATAAATTAGTCCTCATTTATAGAATGGATATGTTCTTTAATTTACCACTTACCATACTCTTTCCTTATAATGTCAATCAAAGTAGAGTTTTGTGATTACATGTTCCGAAGATAGCCTAGGGTTTAATTCACTTCATCATTGTGGTGAAGTTAATTCTTGTAGGGGTTTGGGGTTAATAAGTTAGAGTATAATAATTAAGTGGATTTTAATTTAAATTATAATGATAAATAATTCATTGAATAAGTAGAGTTATATTGATTACACATTTTAAAATATTTTCTAAAAAATATCTTCTTGTTGTGTCATTTCAATCGAACTTCATTTAAAAAATAAAAAAAATCAAATAAAATATTCTTCCAAAAAAATTATTCTAGTCTTATGAATGGTAAACTACCCCATATACTTTCAAGTAGAATTATAATTACCTTTTATTTTATTTTAAAAATACCTTTAATAAGTTGTCAAATTTACTACCTCCTTTGATAGACGACCTTGGTCAGCCAGTCTGCTTCACCTAAGTACTCAAAAATAACACTTCATTTGAGAGTGCTGATGATAGCGCCTTTCAAATTGGCGCCATTTCTGGGGAGGTAGGTAATTTATTAAACCAATTAGAGGTATTTATTTTATTTTTCATTTAATTATTTTATTCTCCTCTTTCTTTCTTTATTCCCCTTTCTCAAGTTTTTTTTCTCTTACTCTCTTCTTTTATTTTTATCGAACCAACTCAAACTTATTTTATTTTTATTATTGTACAAATTTATTCATTTATTTTTTATCTTTCATTTATTTATGACATGAACTAATCCTGATGAACTCTTAGGTCTTGAACCCGAGATTGAAGGTTTCCTTAGGGCTCGAATCCGACATTCTCAGTCTATGGGAACTTTCAACATTAAAACAGTTGGAGAATTATTCTATTACAGGAACACATAAATTGGAAACAATTATATATCAAATATAAAACAAGAACAAATGGCTGAAAATAATGGAAATTAACTTGATAGAACCATTCAATAATTGGCTGCACCTGATATTAATTATCAACCAAATTGTATTGCATACCCAAATCTCGAATCAGACTTTGAACTGAAATCTGGATTAATTCACCTTCTTTAAAATTTTCATGGATTATCTGGTGAGGATCCAAAAAAACACCTTAATGAATTTAATGTGATTTTTTCCACCCTTAAACTAAGAAATGTGTCTGAACATCAAATCAAGCTAAGGGAATTCCCGTTTTCACTTGATAGAGCTACAAAATATTGGATGCAATATTTACAACCTGAAGATGTAACTTGTTGGAATGATTTGAAACATCTTTTATTATAGATATTGTTTCTAGCATCAAGGACCACATCTATTTGAAAAGAGATCTCAGGGATCAAGCAATCACAAGGGGATTCAATGTATGAGTAGTTGGAGTGATTCAAGAGTTTGTGTTAAAGCTGGAAACGTCACCAAATTAGTGGGAAACTACTCATCCAGTACTTTTACGAAGGACTCCCACCTATGGAGAGAAGCATGGTGGATGCTGCAGCTGGAGGGGCATTGGTGGACAAGACACCAGTAGATTCAAGTGCATTGATTGACAAGATGACCCAAAACTCCCAACAATTTGATGATTGAAGTACACCACATGTTCGAGGAGTACATCAGGTAAGTCCTTATTCTCTTGAAAGTCATTTGATTGATACTAAGTTAGAAGAATTGACCATTATGGTGAGGTATATTGAATTTTCTCAAAAGACATCCCGACCCCCTTTTTCAAAGCCCTATGGCATTTACACTAAGACAAGACCCCCAACTGACTATTTCCCACAACTTCAAGAAACAAAAGATTGCGCAATAGTGTTTCTTGGGTGACCATATCAGCATCAACAACAACCATATCCCCAAAATATGCTTTATTACTTTGCACCAACATATAACCAATGGTGGAAGGATCAATTAGACATGAGGTATGGATTTGGACAACAACAAAGGCCCCCGTTTCAAAAAAACTTCCAGCATCCTCCACTTTACCAGCAGGGTTTCCAACAACCCCAAAGACGATTTGAAGCTCAAAAATCAACAATTCAACCACAAGGGAATCCCCAATAAAAAGTAGATTCTAAAACTAATGATATTTTGAAACAAATTGTTCTTAATCTACAAAATGATCTAAATAGTCAAGGTTTAGAGATGGGGGAGTTAAAGACTCAAATGAGCCAGATTGCCACTGCCCTCCATGAATTAGTAAGTAAGAATTCAGGAAATCTACTTTCCCAACCTAATCCAAATCTGAAGGGGAATTTCAGTTCCATCACATTGAGAAGTGGGAAGAAAAAAACTGATATATCTACACCTATCATTCCCCTTGGATTCACCTCAACTCCAGAAAATCCCCATTCAAGACCAGCTGATGAGCAACCCAAGGAGAAAGATAAAGGTAAGAAAAAGATTAATGATGATCCTCCTCAACCCCTTCCCTTTCCAAATAGGGTTACACAAACCAATAATATGGTTTAAGAGGCTTTACAAAAAGAAGTTTTGGATACATTCAAGCATGTGGAGATCAACATCCCTCTACTTGAATCCATCAAGCAAATCCCATGGTATGCGATATTCTTAAAGGAACTTTATACCAATAAAAGAGGGATCAAAGGAAATGAGAGGTTCAATCTTGGAAGGAATGTGTCAGTACTCATTACACCAACTCTAGAAATGCCAATGAAGTGGAAACATCCTGAGACATTCACTATTCCAAGCACCATAGGGGAGTTTCAATTTTATGATTCTTTTTTTTTTGATTTGGGAGCATCTATAAATGTGATGCCTCACTATGTATTCTCTTCCTTACAGGTTGGTGAGTTGAATCTGATCAGAGTAGTGGTGTAATTAAAAAATAGAGCTATAACATATCCAGTGAGAGTCCTTGATGATGTACTTGTCTGGGTAAGAGACATGATATTTACAACATATCTCTACATGCTTAACATGGAGGATGATCAGGTAAGTTCTCATGATCCCATTATCTTAGGTAGTCCCTTCCTCAAAACTGAAAAAATATCATAAATGTCAATGAGGGTACACTTTCCAGGGAGTTTGGGGATGAAGTTGTGATATTTATTGTTATGGAATCCATGATGTACCCCTCGGAGGACCATTCTGCATTTTTTATCTCCAATTTTGAACCACCAAATAAAAACCACATGGAATTTTATTGTCCTATTCTTAGGGATATTATGAGTATTGGTTCTATTTTGATGTCTAAGAGTACTTCCACTACTATTTATAATGTACAAGAATCTCTTTGATTTGATTTTGAAATGGAATCATATTCTGATTTTGATCATGTGAACTCTTATTATGACATGGATGTTGAGTATACTGATGGATTTAATGCTTTATTCTCTGATTTTGATGATGTATATTCTAATACTGATGTTCATTGTGCACATATTCCAGTTCCTTCAATTTATCCATCCATATATCACCCCCTACATTGGAACTCAAGATATTACCATCAAATATAAAATAATAAGACTTGTTAAGTGGTGATAAATTACCTGTTATAATTGCTAACAATCCCTCATTTCAACATGAAGAAAAACTTTTGAATCTTTTGAAGGAGAACATCAGGGAAATCGGGTGGACCTTGGATAACATATCAAGTATTAGCCTCTCCATTTGCATTAATAGGATTATTTTGGAGGATGGGGCTAAACTGGTTAGGCATTCAAATAGGAGACTCAATTCAACCCTTCTAGAAGTTGATAAAAAAGAGGATGAAAAATTGCTCAAGGAAAGTATAATCTATCCCATTTCAGATTCCCAGGGGGTGAGTCCTATTCAGGCTGGGCCTAAGAAAAGTGGTGTTTCTGTTATTAAAAATTATAAGGATGGGTTATTTCGAATGAGGGTAAAAAATAGTTGGCATGTGTGAATTGATTATAGGAAACTAAATCAGTCCACTTGCTAGGACCATTTCCCCCTCCAATTTATTGATCAGATGCTTGAGAGACTGGCTGGGAAAACAAACTATTGTTTTTTGGATGGATTTTATGGATATTTTCAGGTTCCAATTGCACCATAGGATCAATAGAGGACAACATCCACTTGTACATTTGGTATGTTTTCCTACTGAAGTATGCCATTTGGACTTTTCAATTTCCCAGGTACCTTTCAGAGATGCATGGTGAGTATTCTTTTCAGATTTTATTGATACTTACATGGAGGTATTCATGGATGATTTTATAGTGTATGGGTCTTCATTTGATGAATGTCTAGGTAGTTTTGGAAAGGTGTTGAATCATTGCATTGAGAAGAATCTGGTCTTGAACTTTGAAAAGTGTCATTTCATGGTAGAGCATGGAATTGTCTTAGGGAATGTAGTGTCAAAACATGGGATAGAGGTTGATAGATCTAATATATGCATTATTTCATCCTTACCCTATCCTTCATGTGTGAGGGATATTAGATCTTTCTTAGGGAATTCAGGCTTTTATCGGTGCATCATCCAATATTTTAGTAAGATTTCTCTTCCTTTGTCATGATTACTTCAAAAGGATTCTGATTTTTTGTTTGATGATTCATGTAGGGTAGCATTTGATGAGCTGAAGAAGTGTCCGACTACTCCACCGATCATAAAACCCCCACAATGGGACATTCCTTTTACGCTTATGTGTAACTCCTCCAACTTCGTGGTTGGATCTGTCTTATCTCAGAGGGTGAAGGGAAGTTCACATGTGATTGCCTATGAATCAAGGACACTGGATTCAACCCAATCAAAATAAAAAACCATGGAAAAGGAGTTTCTTTCTGTCATATTTTCTTTATATAAATTCGGTTCATATTTATTGGGCTCTAAAGTAGTTGTTTTTTCTGATTATGCAGCTCTGAGGTACCTCTTGGAGAATCCTGATGCAAAGAACATGCTAATACGATGGATGCTCCTTCTTCAAGAATTCGACAATGAGATAAAGGAAAAGAAGGGTTCGAAAAACCTAGTGGCGGACCACATGAGTATGCTTAATCACACACTATAGGATGACACCTTGGACTAGGTACCACTTCGAGAAACTTTCCATGATGATAATATTTATTCCATATCAAGTAAGCATCCTTGGTATGCTGATTTAGTGAACTACCTTGTTTCATCTGAAATCCAAATAAATTTAAAGAAACATCAAGTCAAGAAATTAAAAATTGAGTCTCAGTATTATGTGTGGGATGATCCCTACCTTTGTTGCATGTGTAATGATCAAGTCATTAAGAGGTGTGTTCCTAACCACGATTTTGATTATATTATATGTTTTTTCCATAAATATCCATGTATAGGACACTTTGGACCCCAATGGACATCTAGGAAAGTTTTATACTCTGGATTATATTGTCCTAGCTTCTTCCATGATGCTCATTTGTTTTGTAAGTCGTGCTCTCATTGCCAATATACTGGGAACATTACTAGGAGACATGAGATACCCCAACAACCCATACTATTCTCTGAGATTTTTGATGTATGGGGAATTGATTTTATGGGTCATTTTTCTAGTTCATTTGGTTTCCTGTATATTTTGGTTTATATTTATTATGTGAGAAAATGGGTGGAGGCTAAGGCCATTAGGACTAATGATTCTCATGTTGTTGTGGAATTTGTCAAAGCACATAATTTTTGCAGGTTTAGAGTACCGAAGTCCATCATCAGTGAACAAGGGACACACATCTACAATCTGAATTTAGATTCCCTTCTTCAGAATTATGGGGTGACACAAAAAACATCAACACAATAACACCCCCAAACAAATGGCCAGAGAGAGATTTCAAATCATGAGTTGAAATAAATTTTGTAAAAAACCATGCAACCGAATAGGAAGGATTAGATAAAGCACTTGGATAATGTGTTATGGGATTATAGGACATCATACATGAAACCTATTAGTATATCCCCATTTTAGATTGTTTTTGGGAAATCATGTCATATCCCCATGGAAGTTGAGCATCGGGGTTATTGGGTTATCAAGAAACGCAACATGGATTTGGCCCAAGATGGAATCCTAAGGAAACTACAAAATCAAGATCTTGAGGAGATTCAATTTTCTTCATATGAGAACTCAAGGATCTAAAAGGATATATCAAAAGAAGCTCATGACAAAATGATCCAGAAAAGAGAATTTCAAGTTGGAGAGAAAGTCTTTCTCTATAGTTCACGACTGAAGCTAATGCCTGGTAAGTTGCGTTCTAGGTGGTAAGGTGCTTATGTTGTTACTAATGTTTTTCCTTATGGTGCAATGGAGATCACACAAGAGGAAATAGGAAGGAGATTTATAGTCAATGGGAAACATTTTAAGAGATACATTGAGGGACTTCCTACTGATTTAGTGGATTTCATCACACTACATGACCCCATTATCACTTGAGCATATCAGGTTGTTCCTAAACCTTTCACTTTTTTATTGTTTTTCCAATTTAAAATTATACATTTCATGTGCATATATCGTCTCATGGGTTCAAATTGAGGACAATTAAATATTTTATGTGTGGGGGAGGGAACGTTTTAGTTTTTTAATTTCAATTGTTCGCCTATTTTTCAATTATTGATTAAAAAATAATTGTGTGTTTTTTAAATTTTGTGTATTTATTTTACAATATTTTTTGTTTTTTTGAAACTTTTGAGCTGAAATGATTATCATCTCTATTTTTAAATTCATATAAATAAGTGAAACAATTTATCCAATGAAACCGAGCATAAATGAATGCTGACAATAACTTTGTTTCAGGTGCAAATCATTAGTAATTTCATGAAAAGTACTCTAAATTTTGAATCCCATAACACATCTCACTGTCTTTATTTTTGAAATCACTTTCCTATGAGGATTTGGAACCATTATTTTCATATTCTTTACATTTACCTCACTTTTTCAGAGAACCAAACCATGCCTGATTTAATCAGAATTTGATTTATTCCTGTCAAAACATTAGGGTTTGAGGTACTTATGTTTAAATGATTGAGGCATTTTTTTGGTATTAAAGCCCATATTTCAAAGAACCATTTTTCTATAATGTCTTACCATGAACATTTAATCCTTGTATCCCTTATAATCCTTGAACAATCTATTAGGTTAGCCACATTACAAGCTAATTTTTCCTATCCAACCAACTCTTGAAGTGAAATTGCATAATCTAGATAAACATAAGTGTGGGGGAAGCTATCTTATGTTGTGATACCATATTTTGTGATACTTTGGGCAGAGAATTAAATTCCAAAGAGACATATTTTCTACTGAAAAAATCATTCTATTGAAATTTGTCCATTCTGGAGCTTTCATGATAAAAGAAGTTGTGCCTTTCTGGAGCTTCTGATGAAGAAAGAAAGATAGATGTGCCTATCTGGAGCTTTCATGAGAAATTATGTTTGAGAGGATTGACATTTTCGTTTCTAAAATGATGAATGATGTAAACATTCCATGAGTTTTCATGATGATGGTGCTGAATTTATACTAAGAGGAATGAGGAGGAGACCATACTTGAGTGAAAATTATAATAATTCAATTTTTCTTCAATAAGATTCAAGACATCCTTATTCATCCTCATATTTTTTCACATCTAAATCCTACCCACCAAAAGCAACATAACAACCCTAAAAATTCCTCATGATAGACATATTTCCTTGACTCACATCGGGTAGCGATGTAGGAATTTATCAAGCCCATTGTGACTGTTGTATGAGTTTGGATGAGAAAGATATTGCTAAAAAATTGAAATTTGTGTGATAAGATAAAATTCAAGTGAGCTATGTGTTTTTTGTATGGTAGGATAAATGAAGTGAAAATATATTGAATGATATAAATAGACAACTTGAAATAATAGTTTTTTACGAGGCATAATATCTTTTGTTTCTTGGAGTGAAATTATTAGATCTCAAAGATATGTGTTTTTGATTTGATATTGATGTTTACTTGTCACAATTTTTAGGAATACATGATATGAGGTTTTTCATGGGAGTGCAAAAGGGTAAGTGTGGGGGCGTGATCACATCACAATTCACTACTTTATTTCACCCCTTCCTCACTGTTTTAAAATAGTTTTGTATTTAAAATTACAAATATTATCTAAAATTGAAAATCTCATTTGATTCAATTATTAAATGTTTATCACTATTAAAATGGGAAATTATTCTTGTTTTGGTGATTTTGTTGTAGGAGTAGGTGATTTGGATGGTTGGAAATGATCAAGAAGGGAAATAGGCTAAACTGCATGGAAGCCCAAAGACATCCATTTACTATATTTCACATTTATCAACATCCGTGCATCAAAATTTTCTGAAATTTTGTTTTATTCTCAAAAACTTTATGGTATACAACCCATATCAAGGAACCAAAACCCAATTTGTTCATTAAGTGGTCCATACGGACCAATCTGTCCATGGGACAAAATCTGCATGAAGTCAATGATTTGGTTATGTATTTATGCTATATATAGTGCTTCCATCCTCCATTGGACTCCATATTTTATATGTTGGTAGTAAATATGTTGTAATACAACTTCTAAATTTTTTACAACTTGATATAATTCCATTTACCAACTCAAAACTCATAAACAAATAGTATCTCTAAAATTGGGTTCCCAAAACCAGCCCCCATTTTGGCTATAAATTGACACCTTGGGTACCCCATTTGAGAGTTTAGCCAATGAGTGATTTTCTACCATTTAATAGTTTTAGAGGATTCCTATCACCACTTTATAGGTTCTATAACTCCATATACTCATAAGGGATCTCTTGAAGCACGGAACCCTTCATCGAAGCATTCCTCTCTTTATTACTTTGTAATATCTATGTTTGAAAAATAAACTTCTTTGTTAATCTTCTATTTATTGTATTTTCTTACATATTCTCCTATTTTTCTATGTTTTATTCTTCGTTAATATTTCTTATTAGGATGGAATAAATAATAGAAGCGAGATTGAGTTTTACCCTTTCTAAACCTCTTCATATGCAATACGTTTCTATGATGACTACACCGCCCATGGAAGAGTAGTTTTTTTTAATAATTGATCTACCTGTAACCTTATTCATTAATTTATTTTGAATAAATTATCTACTGTAATTTAGATCATATGATCTATTAATTTATTTTTTTAATTTTAATGAAACTAAGAAAGAAATTGAACAATAAACCCAAAACACGTGAGGTCGAGAATTGTGTTAATTGTGAGATCGTGAACATAATTGGTAAAACAAGACCATGCGGGATAAATTTGTAGAGTTCAAATATATTCCTTAAACTTAATTAGTCCTCATTTCTGGAATGTATGTGTGCCTTGACTTACCACTGACCATAAAATATCCTTTGAACATCAATCAAAGCAGAGTGCTGCGATTACTTGTTCCGAAGATAACCTCGGGTTTAAATCACATCATCTTTATGGTAATGTTCATTCTTGTAGGGTTTGGGGGTTAACATGTTAAGGAATCATAATTAAGTGGATGTTAATTTAAATTATAATGATAAATAATTGATTGAAGAGGTAGAGTTAGATCAATTACTCCTTTTAAAATATTCTCTAAAAAACATCTTCTTGTTGTGTCATTTTAATCGAACTTCATTTCAAAAATAAAAAAAATTATATACAATCATCTTCCAGCAAACTTCTTCTATTTTTATGAATAATAAATAGCCCCATATCCTTTCAAGTATTGTTATTATTCCCTTTTATGTTATTTTCAAAATACCTTTAATAAGTTTTTAAATTTACTTCCTCCTTTGAGAGACGACCTTGGTCAGCCACTCTGCTGCACCTAAGTACTCAAAAATCACACTTCATTTGAGAGTGCCCACAACAGTTCCTTTAAATATATTCCTAGCATAATTTAATAACATGTTTTGACCATTATATAGAAGTATAACTCACCCTAAAATAAAGTAAAGTATAATTTAAGGGATTATTTTACAATCACTTTATTATATGAGATTGATTATACGTAAGTATCTACTATGACATCCTTACCATCAATGTCCATGTTTCTTAACATGTAATTAAAAATATTATAAAAAATGTTTAAAGTCATTTTTACCCATGTTTTACATTTATAAAATGTCTTTAAAGGAATATTTCTATCATTTTGTAAATGAGTAACTTTATAACCTTTTCGAAAAATTAAGAAAAGAATGCTCTTTTACCTTATATAGAAAAAGAGGCTAGTTTCAATCAATATGACACCTTAACATTTTGAAGTTTTCTTAAAAATATTATCAATTTATTTTCAAAATAAATGTTTTATTTTATAATTGTGTGTCTTCTAAATTATTTCAAAGTAAGAAAGGATATTTCCCTCAACGAGTTTTAATGAATTTATTAAATTATTTTCATCTATGTCAACATTATATGTTGGATTTTATGCTTATTAGAGGTTGTATTATTATGATACAATCTTCCATATTCCATTGAAGGGTTTATTATATATTTGACTTTGGATGTTCAATTTTTATACCATTCACGGTTTCTGGTTAGAGTATTAAAATTTCATATGTGAGGTTTAATACCAATATTTATGTTATGTTTCACCCTACTCATAAGAGGAATGCATTGAACCTATTAAGTAATGGGAGAGACCCTCTATATCCCCTCGATGCATCAGTAAGTCTCATGAGACAAAATAGTGTCTTGGCACAAGGCCTTAACAGTATGGTAATGGTATTGGCATGTGGCCTTGATGGTATGGTTATGATGTACGACATTATGCATTTACTTATTATGAGTTTATTTAATGATATTTCATGTGATTATTTTACTAGTAGAATATCCATGTGAATGTTTAAATGACTTTATTTTATTTATTATTTTCATATTATGCTCAATATTGTGTTTAAAAGGCTTGTGTTTACTTTTATACCTTACCTTAAAAAGTTTATTCTTATTTATGCTAGATTTTTCTAAATTATTTATCCTTACTAATCATTTGAGCTCTCCACTTTCTTTTGTTTTATTTTTCCCAAGATGTGAAGAAGTATATTGTGATTGAACTTTATGGATATTCTAAGGGATATTATAGTTTTAAAAGGGGATTATATGTTTTCTAATTTAAGGATGTAATGTAAAACTTATGTTTGTTTCTAGTATCTCCATGGCTACTAAACTGATCGGTCCTCCAAGATTTTATTTCTTATTATCATGCCAATTTAATAAAATAGTACAACAAATCTGGGTAACTAAGGTCAGGGTTTTATAGTTGGTATGAAAGGAAGTTTAGTACAAACATTAAAAACTAGATTTAGAAAAACCTTGACTAGGTAACACTACCCTAAGATAGACTTTTAGGATAAGTATAGAAGAACATCCTAGTATTCTGGTAATGTAAGGATTATTTAGGTATTCCTAGAAAATAAACCCTCGTCTGGATACTACAAGTGGACATGGTTCTAGCACAAATGTACCTAGGATTAATTACTCCGACAAGGTGTTCCGGGCATGACTCGGGGTAACTTGATACATGAAAACAAGCCTTATTATGCACTTGGTTTGACACTCTTGGGGGATATGCTTAGGATAATTAATATTTTATTTACAAACCATTATGAAGGATTTATGATTAAATATGTCTTCAAAGAAACCATTTTTATGATTATGGATTAGATATGAATAAGTTTTTCAGTTTATGTTATGTATTTTAGTATTTTTGAATTATGAATTATTATTCGTAACCTAATCTAGTGTATGAAATTATTTAGAAATGAATCCTAGTGGAAGAAATGGAAATTATATCAATCACGTAATCTATGTAGGTATTTCCCTCCTATGAAAGATAATGATAGTGGAGCTAGTGATACAACTAGTGCTGAACAGCTTATAACAATACTGGGATTGCTAACTCAGGTTATGAATAATAACCTTACCCATATAGAGCACCCTGATCCATAACACAGATGATCAATGTTAAACTGCTTCATGAGACCAAAACCTCAAACATTCAATGGGACTACAAATCCATTTGTAGCTGAGAAATGGATAAGTTCCTTAGAGAAAATATTTCATTATTTAGGGAGTAAGGAAAGGGAAAAGGTTTTCATGGTAGTTTATCATCTCTTAGGAGATGTAGATCAATGGTGGTAATTAAATCAAAACATGAAGAAGGACGAAGAAGTTTAAAATATAAAATAGAGGGAGTTTAAAAAAATTTTACTAGAAAAATACTTTCCTCATGAACAATGAGCTAATGTGAAAAGGGAATTTCTAAGTTTGAGGAAAAAAAAGGATGAGAATGTTTCAAATTATGAGGCTAACTTCACAAGGTTATCAAGGCATGCTGTAGAATATATATATATAACATAAGAAGTAATATTGATCAATTCTTTGATGGGTTAAAACCATTCCCCCGATGGGAATTGGTCTCACAATATTTCTCATCATACGAAGATATAGTCTCATGTACTATCAAGAAAAAAAATTAACTATTCAAGTCTTATGAATTTAATGGTAATCTAGAGAAGAAGAGGGCCACTGGACACTCTAGGAAAATAAATAAGGGGAATAAGGGAAAGGATGACTTTCCATCCTGTAGTAATTGTGGGAAGAAACACCCTGGTACATTCTTAAAGGGGATGTGAGTTTGTTACATTTGTAGAGAAAAAGGCCACTATGCTCGTGATTGCAAGGGTAAGAAATTGGCTGTCAATTTCCAATGCTACAATTGTAAAGAAATGGGAAATTATGTAAATTATTGTTCTAAGAATCAAGTAAACTTTCATCAGAAAATTCAAAGGGAGAAACACCAAGATTCTATGATCACAACTACTGAGGTTGAAACTTATAATGATTTTATGGTAGGTAATATAATCATCTCCTCAAATTTGATAAAAGATTTATTTGATTATAGGTCTTTTCATTCCTTTATATATTCCCGGTTTTATTTAAAAATTAGATGTTTCCAATTCACTTTAACAAGGGAGTTTTTAGTCAAAAACCCTAAGGGAAGTCTCATTGCAGCAAATACATGTCAGGAAGTTTCCATTATGAAATATAAATGTGCATTATCTATTAACTCATTTATCATACCTATGGTTGAATTTTATATAATACTTGGTATATATTAGATATCAAAATATGATACAAAAATTTATTGTAAGAAGAAGGAAGTTACAATTTGTGAGGATGATGTTGAATCCATTATCTTTAGAGAATAAACTTCATCAATTGGTTATTATAAAAATCCACCCTCAGTAGATTTACTGAATTAGATTCTTGGGGAGGAATAGGAAATAACATCTAGGGATGAAGAAAGAAATATGAAAATTGAGGATGTATCTATTATAAAGGAATAAATTAATGCTTTTCCCAAATATTTACCTGGACACCCCCCCAGATCCTGAAGTTGAGTTTTCTATTGATTTAATTACCGATGAAAGATCAATATCAAAGACTCCTTATAGAATTTCCACTGTGGAATTAGTAAAGTTGATGAAATAACTAGAGGAGTTGAGAAATAAGGTATTTATTATCCCTAGTGTTTCTTAATGGGGATCCCCAGTTCTTTTTGTTTAGTGGAAAGATGGATCAATGAGGCCATGCATTGACTATTGAGAAATTAATGCTATTTAAATAAAGAACAAGTATCCCCTACCTCACATTGATGATTTATTTGATCAAAAACATAGAGATCAATGTTTTTAAAAAATTGACCTTTATTATGGATATCATCAATTGGGTGTAAAAAAGGAAGATATTCAGGAGACAATATTCTGAATGAGGTATGGTCATTAAGAATTTACATTAATTCCATTTGGATTGACTAATTCACCCTATATTTTCATGGATCTAATGAACAGAGTGTTCCATGAATACCTTGATGATTTTTTAATAGTATTTATTAATGATACCTTAGTATAATAAAAAATATATGAAGACCATGAGGAACACTTGCAGATTGTTATGAAGTATCTTATAATAAATTAACTATATGAGAAGTTTAACAAGTGTGAATTCTGGATTCCATAAATTTATTTTCTTGTCCATATTTTCTCCAAAAATAGAATCTATGTTGATATTGCAAAAAAAAATACAAGAATTTCCATCACCGAAGAGTGTAAATGAGGTATGCAGTTTTATTGGTTTAGTAGATTACTATCGGAATTTCACCGGTAAATTTTCCCGACTGGGAAACCCATTAACCAATCTCACACGTAAAGGTGTTAAATTTGTTTGGATAGAAGAGTGTATGGAATATTTAGAATAATTGAAGATAAAATTAGTCAATTATCCTATCTTGACTCTACCATATGGGAATAATGGTTTTTTAATTTATAGTGATGCATTAAGGAAAGGACTCAAATGTTTTTTTATGCAGAATGATAGGGTTATTGCTTATAAATCAAGAAAATTAGAAAATTCATGAACAAAACTACCCAAATCAGGATATGGAGTTAGTAGTAATACCGTTTTCCTTGAAGATATGGAGACACTATCTCTAAAATGGGAGATGCGAGATATATACTAGTCATAAGAGTTTTAAATATATTTTATCATGGAAATAACTCAACATGAGACAAAGTAGATGGCTTGAGCTACTCAAGGATTATGATTGCACAATAAACTACCACCTAGGGAAGGAAAATAAGGTGGCAGATGCTTTGAGTAGAAAAGACCATGGAGTTCTAAACAAAATGAGAGTTGAAATGGATACTATGTTAATGGATCTATTAAATATGGATATTGGAATTATCATGGAAGGTAAAACATCACTACTTTTTCAAATGGTTTCCAAACTTTCTTTACTAGAAAGTTTAAAAAGTTCTCAGTCTGATGTTGAAAAGTTTCAAAAAAAAAAATTAAAGCTGTGATTTATGGGAGATGATTGAATTTGTATTTGAAGATAGTAATTTGAAATTTGGGAAGAAGATTTTTGTTCCAGCTATACCTAAGATAAAAAGAGAATTATTGGATGATCCTCATAGCTCTAATTTCTCTATACACCTTGGTGGAACTAATATGTATAGATATTTGAAAGAATATTTTTTGTGGGAAAACATGAAGTAAGAGATTCCTGATTATGTTTCAATATTTTTTGTTTGTTAATAGATAAAGGCTAGAAGAAAAAATCCAAGAGGTTTCATGAAACCTCTTCCTATACCTTTGTGGAAATGGGATGATTTTACGATAGACTTTGTTATGGGGCCACCAAAGTTTCCTAGAAGAAATGATTTGATATGGGTTATTGTTGATCATATTACCAAATCAACACATTTTATTACTATAAGATAGGATTTACCATTTGAACATTTATCAAGACTATATATTAATGATGTTTTAAAACTTCATGGTGTACCCCTATCGATTGTTTCTAACCGTATTCCCTATTTTACATCACAATTCTTACAAAGTCTCCAGAAATCCCTAGATGAGGAGCTTAATTTGACCACTGCCTACCACCCTCAAACTGATGGACAGTAAGAAAGGACTATTCAAACCTTAGAATACATGTTGATATATTTATCTCTCAACTTTTAAGGTGCATGGGATCAGTATTTACCAAAGGTAGAATTTTCCTATAACAATTTCTTCCATTCAAGAATACAAATGGCATCGTTTGAAGTAATATATGGGAAAAATTTTATACACCAACTTTTTTGGATGATGTTGGTGAAAGAAAACTCGTAGGCCTAGAACTTGCAGAGGAAATGACAGAAAATGTAACAACTATTCATACCCATATCAAAACAGATCAAGTAGGAAAAAGAGTTATGCTAATAACCAATAGAAGATTTGGAATTTCAAGTTGGAGATCATGTTTTCTTGAAGGTATCTCGATGGAAGGGTGTTATAAGATTCATTAAGGAAGTAAAATTAAGTCCCAGGTATATTTGAACTTTTGAAATTTTGGAACGAATTGGAGCTAAAGCTTACCACTTGGATATTATGACAAGTCTCTCTAAAGTTCATGATGTGTTCTATGTATCAATGTTAAGGAAATAAATGCCAAAACCAATGCATGTAATCACCTATGAAGAAATATAAATGGAACCAGATCTATCTCATTGTGAATGGACTATCAATATTCTTCATACTAGAGAATAATTATTGAGAAATCGGATGACTCGTCTGGTAAAGATTTTTTTGGAGAAACCATAAAATGGAAGAGATGATGTGGGAACCTAAAGGATTTATGATGAAGAGCAACCTGAATCTTTTGATGAAGTGATATTCTATAAATTTCTTGGATGAAATTATTTGAAGGATGGAATAATGTAACACCCCAATCTTCCATGGAATGATTCCTTTTAAATAATTCAATAGCTTGTGCTACATGCAACACCGAGTTTGAGCGCACAATGACCTTTTAAACTAGCCGTTTAAAAATCATATTTGTATAATATTAACCAAATTATGAAAATTTTATAGTTTATTTTTCATAATAGACTTTATTTTTGAATTCATAATATCAAAAATATCTTAGGCTGAGATTCTGGTAATTTTATGAAAAGTTTCAAGTTTTATGAATAGTGAAAAATACTGCATTATTGCTAAAAAACCAACTCTTTCATTTAAATAATTATTTTACATTAAATTTATTTTAATGTCATAATATATAAATTATACATATATTAGTCCAATGTATTTAATTGGAATCATTTTTATAATATAATTAGTTATAAATTTTTTTATTGAACTTTTGAACACCTCTTTTACCCACCTTCTAAGCACATATGTTATTGGCATTAAACATAATTTTACCACTTCTGTGATTTGAATTTCAAAAAACAGAAATACATATTTGTAATAAATATGAAAAATGTGGTCTAATAAGATCAAAATAATTTTTACTGAATAGTAACTTGTGAATTTTATTCACCATGGTTAAATGTAAATAAGGTTAAAGGTAAAAATAATATTATAATAATGTAATATTACCCTAACACTAGTAATAATTTCCTTGGAAATTTTTTTTTAGAACAAAACCAACCTTAGGTATAAAATATGATCCTTTTTAAGCCACTTGTGTAAGATTAAAACATTTATTATATTTTATTTAAATAAGAGTTAAAAATTTCATATTAAAATTTTATTAACTATATCAATTTTTATATAAGGTTATATAAGTGATATGGTCTACTATAAATATTATTTATAAATATAAAACTATTATCTACATAATGGTTATTTATTTATAATTTTAGGAAATAAATAATTAAATTAAATGGTGACACAATGATAATGTAGTAATTGAATTATTATAGAAATAATCAATTAAATTTTATTAAATTTTTTACAATAAATATAATTTGAATTAGTTAAGAGATCCATGAATTTTATAGATAATATAGATATGTTAGTAACATATTATAAGTATTTGTTCGACGTTATCATGTTGTTTTGATATTTTTTAAAATCAAAATTTTTAATAGAATCAAAATTGACATAAATGATACTTTAAAATAAATAATATTTAATTTAATGTTATAAAATTCATAAAAAATTCAAATTTCAGAAAAAAAAATAGGATAGTGTTAATATTTTATGATATTCCAAAAGTTTCTCCCACCTCTCTTATATAAGGGAACCCTTACTTCTCTTTGATTCACTCATCTAAATCTATTTAGTTCAAAACAAAATCTACCAATTTGTCCTCCCAACTTCACTTACTTAATCCTAGAGCACACACATTGGGCATAAAGCCAACCTATGATGTCCTTTTGTGAAAACCAAAAGGCGAAACTCAAAAAAGAGGTAATTGTTTTATCACCTCTTCCAAAGTTCTTTTCTTCTTATACTACTTATTTATATGTTTTTTCCACATAAAAATAATAACTCTAGTATCATACATATACTATGATGTTATTATAATCATGTTTCAACCGTATTCCTTATTTTACCCATCATAGGAATAATAATATCATTATGCGTGCGTACGTATGGCTTACCGTCTCCATGTCATGGTGTAATTTTTTACTCAACACTAATTTATTTGGATGGGTATAATGACGAGTATAATGGGTATAAATAATTGATATAACATTATAATTATTCTTTATAATTAATATACCATCCAATTACATACCATTTAACCATCAAGATAATTATATCGTCGCTCGTGTGCACATATGACCTAATGTCTCCACAATGCGGAGATATCCATTCTCCACATTAACCATTCAAGAGTGATTATAAAATTTATATGATTAGTAAAAATAATAATTATGAAATTAATGTCATTTTTTTATGAATAAAATATATCTTATGCATAACAAACATGACTTACATGACAAAACATGAATGGGAAAACAAAGAAATTAACACCCAAAACAATGGTAATACTGAAATATTACTACCAAAATGATATCAGAGGATTATATATGATATAATAAATATGGATATGGTCCTGGTATAATTTAATAACATGTTTTTCCCATTATAAAAGAGGCTAAATCACCCTCTACTAAAGGAAAGTATAAGGTGAGGGTTAATTTCACAGTATCTTTCTCATCTGAGATTGCTTATATGTAAGTATCTACTAGGAAATCCTTATCATCCATGTCCATGTTTTTTAAAATTTAATTCAAAATATTATCTACAATTTTTTAAATTCATTTTTACAGAAGACTAAATTTTTGAAAAATTTCTTGAAAGAAATATTTCTGTTGTTTTCCAAATGAGTTACTTTATAACCTTTTTGAAAAATTAAGGAAAGAATGTTTTTTAACTTATACGGTGAAAGTAGATATTTCCCACCATTATGAAACCTTAAAATTTTAAATCATTCCTTAAAATCTTATAAGGTTATTTTCAAAATAAATGTTTTATTTTATAATTTTGCAGCTTCTAAATGATTTTAAAGTAAAAAAAGATATTTCCATCAAAGAGTTTTAATGAATTTATTAAATTATTTTCATCTATGTAAACATCCTTTATATAATTTTATGATTATTCAAGATTGAATTATTATGATACAATATTTTTTATTAAATTTCAGGGTTTATGGTATATTTTACTATGTATGTTCTATGTTTATACCAGTCATGGTTTATGGTTAAAGTATTAATATTTCTTATGCTAGGTTTAATCTGAATGTTTATGTTATGTTTCACCATATTCATAAGAGTAATGAATTGAACATAGTAAGTGACGGATGGAGACCTATATAGCCCCTTGATGTATCTGTAGTTCTCATGAGACAATATAGTGTCTTGGAACAAGGCCTTGATGGTGTGGTAATGGTCTTAGCATGAGTCCTTGAATGTATGGTTATGATGTCTGACATTATGCATTTCCTAATTATGAGTTTAGTTATTGATATTTCATGTGATTATTTGACTAGGAGAATATACATGTGAATGTTTAAATGGAAATATTTGATTTATTATTACCATATTATGAATAATATTATGTTTAAAAGGATTTTCTTTTTGTTTCATACCTTGCCTTAAAAATTTTATACTAATTTATGATAGCTTTTTCTATATTTTTTATCCTTACTAAGAATTTGAGCTCACCACTTTCTTATGTTTCATTTTTCCCAAGATGTGAAGAAGAATATCATGATTGACTTGCATGAATAGTCTAAGGGGTATGAATGTTTTCAAAGGGGATAATATTCTATTTTTCATTTCAGGATGTAATTTAAAACTTATGTTTGTTTCTAGTATATCCAAGGATACTAAACCGATTGGTACTTCAAGATTTTATTTCTTATGATCATGCCAATTTAATAAAATAATACACTAAATTTTGGTAACTGGGGGCAGGAAGTTACAGTTGGTATCAAAGGAATTTTATTAAAAACCTTGGAAGCTAGATTTAAAAAAGATTGATTAGATAACATTACCCTAAGATAGACTTTGAGGATAAGTATAGAAGATAATCCTAGAATTTTGGTAATGTAGAGATTATGTAGGTATTCCAAAAAAGTACATCTCTATCTGGATACTACAAGTGGAAATGGTTCTGACATAGATTTACCTAGGAGTAATAACTCTAACAAGGTGTTCTGAGCTTGAATTGGGGTAACCTGGTACACGATAATGGGCCTTACTACGCACTGGATTTGACACTCCTAGGAGATATTCTTAGGATAATTCATATTTTCTTTAAAAACCATTATGAAGGATTTATGATTAACTATGTCCACAAATAAACATTGTTTATGATTATGGATTAGATACGAATAAAATTTTTAATTTATGTTAAGTATTTTACTAGATCAGAATTATGCATTATGAGTTATAACCTAATCTAGTGTATTCCATTGTTTTGAAATGGGGCCTAGTGGAAGAATTAGAAATCGTATAAATGCACATAATCTATGTAGGTATTTAACTTCTATGAAAGATAATTATAGCGGATCTGGTGATACATCTGGTGTTGAACATCTTATAACCATACTGGGATAGCTAACTCAGGTTATGAATAATAACTTTACCCGCATGGAGCACCTTGATCCATAACACAGAGGTTAAATGTTATACTGCTTAATAATACAACAACCTCCATTATACAATGGGACCAAAAATTAATATTTAGCCGAGCAATGGATAAGTTCCTTAGAGAAAATATTTCTTTCTTTGGGGAGTAAGGAAAGGGGAAAGGTTTTCATGGTAGTTTATTATCTCTCAAAAGATGCAGATCAATGGTGGTCATTAATTAAAAAAACTAAGGGGGATGAAGAACTAGAAAATATAGAATATAGGTAGTTTAAAGAACTTTTACAAGAATAATAAATTTCTCATGAAGAACGAGATGATATGGAAAGGAAATTTTTGAGTCTGAAGAAAAAAAGAGGATGAGAATGTGGAAAAGTATGAGGCTAACTTCACAAGGTTAGAAAGGTATGATGCAGACTACATGTGTTACCCAAGATGTAATATTGATCAATTATTTAATTGTTTAAAACCCTTAATCTTATGGGCACTAGTCACACAATATTTCTCATGGTATGAAGATATAGTCTCATGTGATATCAAGACCAAAAAGGAATTCTCTAAGTCTTATGACTTTAAAGAGAATCAAAGAAAATAAGGGGATGAAGGGAAAAAATGACTTTCCACCCTATAGTACTTATGGGAAGAAACACCCTGGTACTTACCTAAAGAAGATGGAAGTTTGTTACAAGTGCTGAGAAAAAGGCCACTAAACTCATGATTGTAAGGGGAAGAAAGTGACTATCAATTTTCAATGGTATAATTATAAAAAAATGGGATATTATACAAATGATTTTCCTAAGTGTCAAGGACAATTTCTCAGAAACATCCATGGGAGCAAGGCCTAGATTTTGCGATCAAATATACTGAGGTTGAAACTCCTAATGTCATTGTGGAAGGTACTATAATCATCTCCTAAAATTTAAGAAAGGATTTATTTGATTATGGATCCCAGATTTTCTTTATATCTTTCAACTTTTCTTTGAAAATTAGATATTTCCAATTCAATTTAACAAGGGAGTTGTCAATAAAAACACCTAAGGGAAGTCTCATTGCAACAAAGATGTGTTAGGAAGTTCCCATTATGGAATATAAATATGCATTATCTATTGGATTTATTATCATACCTATGGTCTAATTTAATATAATCCTCAGTATGGATTGCTACAAATCATTTTTTTCATTTTCTAAAGGCCAGTTTAAGGGTTTCCAGTACCCAATATAGGACTTCATCATGCCAATTCACCACTTCAAAACATCCGGTTCAAATTCAAAATTCAAATTTCCAAAACCGAAATCATGAGACAGCACCTCGAGCCATGCACCCACCATCGTACCGCGCACCCTGCACCTCGATCCGAAAACCAACACCATGCTCCACCATTCAACAGGATGTCGGTGGTACTAATGATTCTGGATGCATCTGAAAATCAAGAGGTGCTAAGAACTATCCAGCAACAGTTGAGACCATGTCTCAAAGACCATGGAGCTTCTTGAAACAACCTTCAAACGATGATGACCAATGCCGCATGCCTGCAGAACCACCACCACGACACTATCAATCAAAAGAAATAGGAATCATCTAGAGCAGACCTGCAATATGACCGCAGGACCACCGAAATCACAAACCGAAAGACCCTCCCCTCCGCGCAACACCGGGGCCGACGACTAGATGCACCGAAGCAGATCCAGAACAATCCTTCATCCTCATATGCCAGGCCAGGAGACAGTGCATAGACACATCCGCCTATCAGATCTGCAACGAATTTTGGCTGAGGTCTTCCCCCGCTGAGACACGACGGAGACGACACCTCGCCTGAGCCGACAAAGCCGGAAGCATCCACTACAAATCCGAGGAATTATCCGGTCGAGGAATTTTCCAAATGAGAAGACGATGCCTCTCCAGAGTCGACAAATCTGGGAGCATCCATGACAAATCTGAGGAGTTTTCCAGCCGAGGAATTCGCCCTCTGAGAAGAGGACGCCTCTACTGAGTCGATGAAGCTAGAACCATCTACAACAAGCCAAATCATGCCAAGCCAAACGACACTGATGACGAGTCAGAGGAGGCCGATGCTGAGATGGAGGAGCTGACGGCGAGCCGGTCGAATGCTGGAGGGGAGGAAGAGACTCCAAAGGGGAAACCCTATCCCCACGAGAGAGTGAAAGCGCGCCGTCACTCAGAGGCTGGAATTCTTTTAATAAAAAACTTTGCAATATGTTATTTTCCCTTCATATAGATTGGATATAAAATTATGGTGAAAAAATATATTGCAAGAAGAAGGAAGTTATGATTTGTAAGGATGATGTAGAATCCATTATCTTTAGAGTATAAACTTCATCATTAGATTCTTATCAAAATCCACCACCAATAGCTTTACTGAATGATATTCATGGGGTTGAAGAGGAAATAACATATAGAGATGAAGAAGGAAAAATTAAAATTGAGGATTTACCTATTTTAATGGAATACATTGATGTTTTCTCTGAATATTTATCTAGACACCTCCTATAGCGTGAAGTTAAGTTTTCTATAGATTTAATCCATGATACAAGACCAAAATCAAATAATACTTATTGAATGGCCACAATATAATTACTATATATGAATAAAAAACTAGAGAACTTGAGTAATAAGTGATTTATTCAAACTAGTGTTTTTCATGGGGAGACCCAATTATTTTTGGTTAAGAAGAAATATGGATCAATGAGGATATGTATTAACTATAGAGAAATCATTGCTATTACAATAAAGAACAAGTATCCCCTACCTCACATTGATGATTAATTTTATTAACTTTAGGGAGCTCAATATTTTTCAAAAATTAGCTTCATTCTGGATATCATCAATTGCATGTAAAAAAGGAATATATTCTAAAGAAACAAAATTCCAAATGAGGTATGGTCAGTACAGATTTATCGTAATGTCATTTGGATTGACTAATGAACCCTCTATATTCATGGATATAATGAACAAAGTGTTCAAGGAATATCTTGATGATTTTTTCATAGTATTTGTTGATGATATCTTGGTATAATCCAAAAGCTACGAATAACATGAGAACTACATGCAGATTGTTCTGAAGGCTCTTAGAAGAAATGAACTATATGGGAAGTTTAACAAGTATGAATTATGGATTAAAGAAATTTATTTTCTTGGCCATATTGTCTCCAAAGATGGAATCTATGTTTATCTTTCCAAAAAATCCAATAATGGCCATCACCGACGAGTATAACCAAAGTACATGATTTTATTGGTTTAGCAGGTTACTATCGACATTTCGCCCAGAATTTTCTCGATTGGAAAACCCATTAACTAAGATCACACATAAAGAGGTTAATTTTTTTGGACAAAAGAGTGTGAATAATGTTTTGAATAATTGAAGAGAATATTAGTTAATGATTATATCTTGACTCTAACATATGTGAATGATGGGTTTTTGATTTATATTGATGCATCAATGGAAGGACTCAGATGTGTCATTATGTAGAATGATAGTGTTATTTCTTATGCATCAAGGAAATTAAAAATTCATAAAAAAACTACCCAACACATGATATGGAGTTAGCCGTAGTAATCTTTGTTATGAAGATATGAAGAAACTATCTCTATAGTGAAAGATGTGAGATATATACTGATCATAAGAGTTTTAAATATATTTTCTCACTGAAATAAATCAACATGATACAAAGGATATAGATTGATCTACTAAAGAATTATGATTTAAAAATACCCTACCACCTAGGGAAGGAAAATAAGGTGGTGGATTATTTGAGTAGAAAATACCATGGAGTTATAAAAAAATGAGAGTTGAAAGGGATCCAATGATTATGGATCTAGTAAAGATGGATACATGAATTATCATGGAAGGTGAAACATCACTAATTTTTCAAATGGTTGCAAAACCATATTTACTAGAAAGGATAAAATTTTCTCGGTCTGATAATGAGGACTTTCAAAAGAAAATTAAATCTGTGAATGATGGGATACTAATTGACTTTGTATTTGATGACAGTACTTTGAAATTTGGGAAGAGGCTTTGTGTTCCTGCTATACCTAATCCAAAAAGGGAATTATTGGATGATGCTAATAACTCCAATTTCTCTATACACCCTGGTGGAACTAAGATGTATAGAGATTTGAAAGAATAAATTTGGTGGGATAACATAACGAGGGAGATTTCTGATTATGTGTCGAGATGTTTGGTTTTTCAATAGGTGAAGGCTGGAAGAAAACATCCTAGAGGTGTCATGAAACCTCTTCATATACCTATTGGAAATGTGATCATATTATTATGGGTTTTCTCATGGGGATACCAAATACTCCCAAAAGAAATGATGCGATATGGGTTATTGTTAATATTCTTACCAAATCAACACATTTTATTTGTATAAGAGAATATTTTCCACTTGAATTTTTAGTAAGATTATATATTAATTAATTTGTAAGACTTCATGCTATATCACTATCTATTTTTTATGACCGTGATCCCCTTTTTACATAAAAATTCTGGAAAAGTATTCAAAATGGCCTAGATACTAATCTTCATTTGATCAATTCCTACCACCCTCAAGATGATGGACAATCAGAAAGGACTATTAAAATCACAGAATACATGTTGATATCTTGGTATCTTGACTTCAAGGTGTGTGGGATCAATATTTACCTCTGGTAGAATGTTCATATAATAATATCTTCTATTAGAGTATACATATGGCACCATATGATGCTTTATATGGAAAGAGATGTCATACACCAACTTTTTGGGATGATGTTGGTGAAAGAAAACTAATTAACCTAGAACTTTTTGAGTAAATGGCATAAAAGGTAAAAACTATTCAAACTTATATCAAAATAGATCAAATTAGGCAAAAGAGCTATGCTGATTACCAAAGGACTTGTAATTTCAAGTGGGAGATCATGTTTTCTTGAAGGTATCTCCAAGGAAGTGTGTTATAAAATTCGATAAGAAGGGTAAATTAAGTCCTAGGTACATCAGACCTTTTGAAATTATGGAATGAATTAGAGCTGTAGATTACCATTGGGTAATTCTGCCAAGTCTCTCTCAAGTTCATGATGTGTTCCATGTATTAATGTTATGGAAATACATGCTACACCCAACACATGTACTCACCTATGATGAAATAGAAATGGAACCAAATATGTCTTATTGCGAATTTCATTTCAAGATTCTTGATACTATAAAACAAGTATTAAGAAATTGGATGACTCTCCTAGTAAAGGTTCTTTTGAGAAACCATAAAATGGAAGAGGTGATGTGGGAACCTGAAGAACTTATAATAAAGAACCACCCAAATATTTTGATGAAGTGATATTTGAGAAATTACAAGGATGAAATTATTTTAAGGAGGTATTATTGTAACACCCCAAGCTTCTATGGTATGATTCCTTTTAAATAATTCAATATCTTACGCTACACACAACATCGAGTTCGAGTGCACCATGACCTTTCAAACTAGCCATTTAAAAAGCGGTTATCAATAGAATTAACCAAATTATGAAATTTATAAAGTTTATTTTTCAAAATAGACTTCATTTTTGAATTCGGTATATAAAAATTAGCTTAGGGTAAATTTTTTCTAATTTTGTAAAATGATTCAATTTTTGATGAATAGTTCAAAATACTGGATTGTTGTTAAAAAAAACTGATTTTTTCATTTAAATAATTATTATGATTTAATATTTTTAATGTCATAATAGATAAATTATACATATATTGGACCAATTAGTTAATTGGAATCATTTTTATAATATAATTAGTTATAAAAAACTTTACTGAACTTTTGAACGTCTCTTTTACCCACCTTCTAAGCACATATGTGGATTAACATTAAACATAATTTTACCGCTTCTGTGATTTAAATATTTAAAAATGAACATACATGGTTGTAATCATTATGAAAAATGTGTTCTAATAGGATCAAAATAGTTTTTTTGTGAATAGTAACTTTTGAATTTTATTTACCACGGTTAAAGGTAAATAGGGTAATTGAAGGTAAAAATGATTTTATAATAATATAATATTACCCTAAAACTTTTCCTAAGTTAATTGGATAATTGTTTTTAGAAAAAATTCAACCTAAGGTAAAAAATATGATCATTTTTAAGCCACTTTTTTTATATTAGGACATTTATTATATTTTATTTAAAGAAGAGTTAAAAATGTCATATTCAAACTTTATTAACTATATCATTTTTAATACAAGGTAAAATAAGTTACATGGTTGACTATAAATAGTATTTATAAATATAAAATGATTATATACATAATTTTAATTTATTTATAATTTTAGGAAACAAATAATTTAATTAAATGGTGACACAATAGTGATGTTGTAATTGAATTATTAAATAAGGAACCAATTAAATGTTATTAAAAATATTAAAATAAATATAATTTGACTTAATTAATGACATAAAATGTTTTTATTAAATACATAGATATGTTATTAACGTATTATAAGTATTTTTTTGAATTTATCATATTGGTTTGAAATTTTTAAAAATGAAAATTTTGAATGGAATCAAAATTGACATAGATGACACTTTAAAATAATTAATATTTAATTAAATGTTATAAAATTTATAAAAATATTAAGATCGTCCAAATAACTATTATATTGTTATATATGTTATAAATGATCCAATTTGGCTTTATTTTTCATTTTATAGTAACTATATTAACCCTATAGTGTAAAAATACAAGAAGACACGGTAAGAGTTAAACTGTTTAACTAAGGGTTAAACCCAAAAGATATGGTTAATTTTGTGAGCTAAACATGTCTAAAAATCATTGTAAGAGAGAATTTAGATCCATACTCATCTTATACTTGAAATAAATCACTTTTAATCTATTTTAATCCTAAAATAAATTTATAATAAATTAATATTTTTTTTTATCTTCCAAAAGTGCCCCTCAACTCTTTTATAAAAGGGCACCCTTCCTTCTCATTAATTAACTCATATAAAGCAATTTATTTCTTCCAAAACCTAACCATTTATCCTCAAAACGTCCCTCACTTTATCCTAGAGGACACAATTTGGGCAGAAAACCAACCTGAGTTCTTTTGTTCAAACTTGAAGAAGACACCCAAAAAAAGAGGTAATTGTTTTATCAACTATTTCAAAGTTATTTTGTTCTTCTACTTTCTATTTATATGTTGTTTCACATAAGAATAATAACTCTAGTATCACACATTTAATGTGATGTTATTATAATCATCTTAAAACCATATTCCTCATTTTATCCATCATACGAATAATAATATCACAATGCGTGTGTACGTACGACTTACTATCTCCACGCTGTAGTGTAATTTGTTATTCAACAATACTTTATTTTTATGGGTATAATTATGAGTATAATGGATATAAATAATTAATATAACATTATAATAATTATTTATAATTAATATACCATCAAATTCCATAACATTTAACCATCAAAGGAATGATACCGCCACTCCTGCGTATGTACGACCTAACATCTCCAATATTCAGGGAGATTAATTCTCCATGTTAGCCAATAATATTGCTTATAAAATTTTTATGATGAGTAAAAATAAAAATTATGAAGTTAATTTAATTATTTATATGAATAAAATATATCTTATTCATAACAAACATGACTTACATGACAAAATAAGAATGAGAGAACAAATAAGTTAACACCCGAAATAACGGTAATGCTAAAATATTACTACCAAAATGATATAAGAGGATCATATATGGTATCATAAATATGAAAATAGTTCTGGTATAATTTAATAACATGTTTTAACCATTATACATGAGGTTAACTCACCCTCAAGTAAAGTAAAGTATAAGGTAAGGGTTGATTTCACAATATCTTTATTATTCGAGATTTCTTATATATATGTATCTAATTGGGAATCCTTATCATCCATGTCCATGTTTCTTAAAATGTATTTAAAAATAAAATTTAATTTTTTTAAAGACATTTTTACCCATTTTTGACTTTTTATAAAACGTTTTGAAAGGATTATTTCTATTGTTTTCCAAACGAGGTACTTTATAACCTTTTCAAAAAATTAATGAAAGTAGTTTTTTAACATATATGGTTAAAGAGGCTATTTTATGACATTATGACACCCTAAAATTTTGAATATTTCCTTACAAGGTTATAAGGTTATTTATGAAAGAAATATTTTCTTTTATAATTGTGCATATTATAATTGATTTCAAAGTAAAAAAGGGATGTTTCTTTCAAAGAGGTTTAGTGAATTTATTAAATTATTTTCATCTATGTTAATATCCTTTATTGTATTTTATGCTTATTTATGGTTGAATTATTATGATAAAATATTCCATATTGTATTGAAGGTTTTATTATATATTCTACTTTGGATGTTCTATGTTTATACCATTCATGGGTTATGGTAAATGTTTTAATATTTCATATTCTAGGTTTAATACGAAAGTTTATGTTATGTTTCACCAAGAATTCATTGGACTTAGTAAGAAATAGGTGGGTCCCACTATATCCTCTCGATGAATTGGTAGGTATCATGAGGGAAACTAGTGTCTGGGAACAAGGCCTTGATGGTATGGTAATGGTTTCGACATGTGGCCTTGATGGTATGATTATGATGTCTGACATTATGCATTTCCTCATTATGAATTTAGTTATTAATATTGAATGTGATTATTTGACTAGTAGAATGTCCATGTGAATGTTTAAATGAAATTATTTGATTTATTATTTTTATATTATGATGATTATTATGTTTAAAAGGCTCATGTTTTAGTTTTATACCTTGCCTTAAAATATTATGCTTATTTATGATAGATTTTGTTATATTTTTTATCCTTACTGAGCATCTGAGCTCACGCCTTTCTTGTGTATCATTTTTCTTAGGATACAAATAAGTATATTATTATTGACTTTAATGGACAGTCTAAGGGGTATGAGAGCTTTAAAAGGGGACAATATGTTGTTTTTCATTTCAGTATGTAATATACAAGTTATGTTTGTATCTAGTATCTCCAAGGATACTAAACCTATCGGTCTATTGGGATTTGATTTCTCGCGATCATGCTAATGTAATAAAATAATGCACCGACTCTTGGTAACTAGGGTCGAGTCATTACAGGTAGTGTAAGATTTCAACAAGAATGTATGCCTCTACTTCTTCCTTTAAGGTGACATGGTACTAGCTCGTAGGATTCCAATGATACCCAACATGAAACCTCCAAAGTTGAAACCCAAGTGGGAGGGGTCTTACATTATCCATAATACCAACTCTAATGGCGAATAATCTATAATCACCATATATGGGGAGTATATAAACCCCCCGACAATACTAAGTTTATAAAATAGTACTTCGTGTCAACTCTTGATTTGAGCTCTATGACCTTAAACTAGTAGTAGTCAAGATCAAATATCTATGAAATTGAACTAGAAAAAACCATAGTCTGATTTGTTTGAATTTAAACTACAAATCTCAATGTACTCAGCACACGATGTTAAAATGTTGCCTTACCCTATGTCACAAATACTAGATTCCTTATATGAAAAATGTGAGATGATGAAAACTAATATCCTCAACACATGATGATAAATTATGTCTTTAACTTGTGTGAAAAAAATGGGATACATCATACAAAAATGTAAGATGACCAAAACTAACATCCTCAACACATGATGTTAAACTGCAGCCAGACCGTATTTGACAAACACAATATGAGTCATATGAAAAATGTGAGATTACCAAAACCAATTTCCTCAACACATGATGTTAAACTATTGCCTTACCCAGTATGAAAAATATGGGATTCCTCATAATAAAAATGTCATACGATCAAAACCAACTTCCTCAACACATGAAATTAAACATTATCATTATGCTGTGTGAAAAACATGGGGTACCTCATATGAAAAACTTGCGATGAACAAAAACAATTTCCTTAGCACATAATGTTAAACTTTAGCCTTACCCTATTTGAAAACATGATATGCCTCATATAAAAAATGTGAGATGATCATAACCAATTTTTTCCTCACAAGACATTATAATATAGACTTAACATGCCGTGTTACAAATGTGGGATGCCTCATATGATAACCATGAGATTATTCAGTGTCCTTTCTAGAGTAGATTCCACCCATCTAATATCTGTCTTTCACTATAATGTGTTCCAGAACTGTGTGTGGCTTGATTCCCATTCTCATGGGATATGTAGTGATTCCTTAATCTCATATAATGACCCAAACCCCACTAAAAACTCATTTTGGTGTCTTCCCCCCTCAGGTCCTGCTTAATTATTAACCATCAATACACTCATCTAGTGTGTTCCATTATAGGGGAGTGATCCCTAGATCCATTTACCCACGAAATCCTCCACTTCCTTTTTCAAAATTCATTATTCCTTTTACTTGGATCTTCACTATCCCCTTGATTCAAACAATCACAAAAAAATGGTTCTTGGACACACTAGATCACATAAAATATTTAGCAGAAGACTTGAAGGATCTTCACTAACATTTAGAGGCTCTCATGTTTCAAATATGATCAAAGGTTGATCCCATGTATGTTTTTCCCATATATGAATGGTGTGGTTGTTGAACCTATGATTCAAACACGGTCACCAATCATTCCCTACTCATCATTCACCTAACTTTCGCAACAAGAATCTGGGAATTCATTGTTTTCCTTCAACCTGGATTTTTTCTGGTGGAATTTCGATATCACATGTGTTATTCATCTTATGTGACCATAGATGATGACTAGGAAGGTCATCATTATAAATACATTCAAAAGAAGATTTCATTTCCCCCTATTTTCCCATCCCATACAGTGAAGGGAAATTTTTTCAACTCTTTGTTTATAAGAATTAGAATAGATCATATGGATTAATAACCATAGTGAAATATTTACCTTACATGGTTGAGGCATAGGGGAATTCCAAAACTGAATAAACCTCATTGTATCCAGTCATTATGACCTTAAAATACGTGATAAAATATGTGCAATTCATCTCTAAGTTATTTGTACAACACTGGGTATCCTTGGTACACTCTTCATGTCGAGTCACTTCCCCTTTTCTAGGACAAAAAAACATCTTTTTGGATATTTAACCCTTTTTGGAATGGGATCTTTGACCCTAAACTAGCAGCAACAATTGATCCCAACATCATGACCTTAAATTGTGTACAAACTGTCACAAAGATGTTCCATGCCACACATGCCCCACTTGGACCTACCTTCATGTTGGGTTCTTTTCCTTTTCAATTCTTGAAAATTATCAGAACACATTAACTTATGGTTAAATATATATAACCTTAAATTGGAAGAAATTATGGTTCAAGTATTATGACCTTAAACTATGCTCCAGTTGTCTCAGTGACATTTCAAGTGACATAGACCTCCTTTTCTCTCTCTCAATGTCAAGTTTTCTTTCCTTATGTATCACATAAACATCCATGAAACACATCTTTCCCCCCTTGGTCAAAGCTACATACCATAAACTATATCAAAATTTAGTCCAAGCATTGTGACCTTAATCTATGCGTGATTGTCCAATATGGTCCTTGATTTATATTTTTTTTTCATCAAATATAGTTCCTAGACAAATTAATTTTCCTTCCTTTTATTTCAACCTCAATAGAGAAGATTTTAACCTTCTATAATTAGTCCCATACTATTCTATGTTCTAGAACTATGTGTGGATTGATTCACAATCCATGTGAAGCATAATGACACCTAAACCTTTGTCTTTGGACTAGCTATAAATTCCCCTTCAGTTGAGGCCATCTTCATTAACAGTTATCCTCCCTGACCCAATGAAAATTTATATCCTAGGGAGTTATAGGTATGGTGTAGGGACTCTTTAACCCTTCATTCACATAGGGTTTTAAACCCCAATACTGTTCAAACCATTATGGATTACACACAGTTGGTTAGATAATTAATAACTTAAAATATTTTCAACTTCTTGGTATGACTAACACTTCCTTAAATATCCCATGAAAAGATGAACATACATCTATTAGATTAAAAAATCATTGGTTAAATCGAATAATAATTATAATTTCACCTTCCAAGTTAACCTTGTGATATTGAAAAAAATTAGGGCATGAATGAAAAAGGTATAAATCCTATGAGACTCATTAATGATCCCTGAAAAAAACTAGGAAATGCTCGGTAGGCCTCATCAGTTCAGAAAAAAGTTATAGAAAAATATTATCTCACATTCCTTCATGATCTCCTATATGAGGTTCCACCCACTATGTTATCTTTTCATGCATCCCAATACCTTGATAGGGAAATATTTGTTTAAGTTAGTTCACATGTACTAGTCAAAAGATGCTAAATTGTGTTTCAAATGTCCTTTTCACATGACATAAAATATTATGATGCATAATCCTCACCATAAGATTCTAAACTGGGATTTCAATGTCCTTTCCATAAGATGTTAAACTGCACATCCTTCATCCCCATGGAATAATCTAAAACTGGAAAACTTCTTAGTCCTTTGCCTAATAACATAGATTCCTTCTTTGTTGGAAGTCACCCATCACACCATTTGAGTTCCTTGACCATTTCTTGGAATCCATGATGGAACTCATCTTGGAAAGTGAGTCTATATTTTTGTTAGACCGATACACCCACCCAATGTGTTTAGATCCATGGGGGAATAATTTTGAGTGTGTTGAACCCCATATGAAAACTCTCTCTATTCACCTCACACTTCACATATTCCTTGATTTGGACAACCAACATCCTCCACATCTAAACAACCCCCCTAATGACAATGGTGCCTGGATATAGTGTCTCACTTACCATCCTAGGAACACTATATGAAGGTCCTTTAACAAAATATTAATAGGTCCTATTTTTTGAACATGGTCAATGACCGACCCACATTTTTCCCCATCCTTGATGGTGTGATAGTGGAATTTTTATTTCAAATTTCTTTATTATTAATCCTCTATCATCATGTCACCCCATTGTATTCCATATATTGGGTGTCTAAATTCACTACCTCCATCCTTCACCTTTTTAGGATATATTTCACTTCCATTGGTGTTACCCCATTCACAAACTTACACACATTGAGAAAGAAATTCAGTTGAGAAGAGATTCCCACCCTCTAACCAATGATTTCCTAGTTAGGATACTCTTGGTGGTCAATGAAAAACTTATACTTGGAGTGTTAAACCCCAAATTGGCACTCTCATGTAATTGAGAAATATTATCTTTACCCGTTGATTATCACACTAATCATTAATCACATTAAAATAAAAATATACTGTTGATTGTCTTATTTATATAATCAAGACACAACAAGAAGAATAAATATGAATATAGATAATTTAAGAGAAACAATTTCAAATTCTGGGGAGGGACATCCATAGGTTGGGGTCCCTCCTTTATCTCAAACCAAGAGAAGACCCACCCACAAAGGCTTGGATTCATAAATTGGTCATTCCTGGTCAGTTAGACTCTATCGAGTAGTATCTAGGTCTCAATACCATTCTTCAAACTATATCACAGCCCCTCAGTGATAGGCTGATATTAATCACACTGGATTTGTACCTGAATCTATTCAACTCCACACTCATCCACTAAGGAGGCTTCTGTAGCGATTCAGCTTCATCCACCACTAGCTATTCCTATAGATGGTTGATTTTCTCTCCCCTGGTGGTGATGATAGCCTCAAATTACCATGGTTACCCCTCCAACGATGTGAGCTCTTCCTCATCCACATGGATCACCTTAGTGTTGTCATAATTATCCTCATCCAAGGTAAAATTGATCTCCTACCACTTTTTCTATACTCATTTGATGTGGAATTACCAGGTCAGATAATGAAGACCGTGGGAGTCTGCATTTCCAGTCCTTAGGTTCATAAGATAATAGAGGAGAGGCCTATACAATTTTTCAAAATGACCCATGTAGTGCGGGTAATGAAGTTCCAAACACTCCTCCATGATCTATGATGAACTATCTAGTTTTCCTGAGACATTTTAGAACCAGAGTTATCAATTTACTTGGGAAGTGCATGCTCATATTTCGGGATGGATTCTGACCCATCTTCCACATGGTCACCAATGGGAATCTGTTCAGATAGTCTAGGATCCATGTTTATAAGAAAATATACCTCATCTTAATCCTTTCATGCATCTCCATCCGCTACTTCTATAGGAAAATATGGGTTAGGCTCAACCACCAAAACCTCCCCAACCATCTCCATTGGTGGTGAGATATCAGCCACCTTAATTGAGGAACTGAGTCTAGCAACAACCTACTGTGGAACCTCTGTGGTAGGCCAATCCACCATAGAATCCTTAACCAACTCCGTTGGTGGCATGATCTCAACCACCTCTGTTGAGGTCTCTTCTATAGTAGCCACCTCCTAAGGGACCTATGTGGTAGGCCCATCCACAACAACCACCTCAAATACCTCTATTGAGGGCACAACCTCAACCATCTCCATTAGGGCCACAACATCATCCATCATTTCCTTGGATATAGGATCCATAGACTCAGGCATTGACACTGGTGGATGAGACCCTAACATGGGTTTCACTAACATTTAAGGTACAAGGTAATTTTATTATAACTTGTTGGAGGGAAAAAAGTTTTGGAAAAAGGATAAAACTTAAAAAAAATTGTGCATACCATACAACAACTAAGCGAGGTTAACTAGGATCCCCCACCAGTTCCACCACGATAAAAGATAGTTGACCACATCTAATCAAAACATTGGTGGGAGGCCTCATGAATTCCCTTTAATAATTGGGGCACACTCATCCACGACTAGTGGTTCATCATGAAACTTCCCCTCCACTATTATCACTGATTCATTCAAAAGTGAAAAATAGGTTAGATAAAAATATTTAAAGGATTACCAGTTGGTTAAGGCAAAAAAAATATAGAAAATTTATGTGGTAAATAATAGGATCTCTCTCCCTATGGGAGTATGGGTAGTCATCTCCCCTTTATTCTTCTTCTTTGAGAAACATCTCTTGGCTAGCTGCGTGTGCATCAAATTAATCCACATGAAGATCTAAAGGAGAATACTTTCCCAACATCACCTTCACCTGAGTAGTCAGGGGACATGTGGCTCCGCAAGAGTGGACTAGGTATTCTAAATATAAAATATATTACATTTCCTCAGCTCAAGGAGCATATAATCCTACCATCGCATGGCCTAGCCCAGAAATGTTTATCCCCTAATCATAAATATTTAGCCATATCCCATAGAGAGAGTTGAGTTGTTTTTGGATCCCTATAAATTTCCCATGAATTAGAAAAAAAACCCCACCAATAATATATAGGAAACACAAAAACTTCTCTAGAGCCTAGTCTTATTCCCTCAGAACCACTCAGAAGCATCTACCTTCCTTTTTAATCCATTTTCCTAGAAGTTGTGGGCATGGTGGAGCTCTTACTTCTAGATCTAAAGGAGCTACAACTGTTTTACTCCTCAATGCCAATTTGTGCTTGTCTTCTCGATGTGATCTACTCATTATAGCATGATTATAGACCTATGGTTGTGGGACCCTTCCTCATCATCCACATGGATGACCTGACAGCTCAACATTGACCAATGATACATGACTTCCTAGCTAATCACATATTCATGGAAGTGCTCGTATATGGTGTTGAATAGTGGAATATCATTTCACTCTATGAAATCTTCCCACATGAAAATCTACTATATTTTATGGATATATGAGGGATGAAGTTCATAACTTACCCCCATTTACACCTTCAAGGTAGGTCTTTCAAGGAATTTAAACTACCTAGATATCCAATATAGGGTGTACAACTCATAGATTGACTTTCAATTTACCTTTTCCACCTGTAACATACCTATAAAGGTCAGAAGGTATGACCATTGTTCCACTATTCCCATATCATAATCCATGATTACCACTATTTGTTGGGGAAGAGGTGGAAGATGAAGTATTCCTCTAGCTCAATCCTTGATAGCACACCAACTTAATCCTTCTTGAGAGGTTGTCTCCCAATGATGTTGAGCATTGATGACCAAAAGTTAGTGTTAGGTTGAGGGTGATAGTATTTAGATATTCATACCCTCCATGTGTGTGGTGACCCAACCATACATGAAATGGAATGAGACACACACAGGGAAGGGGGTATTCCTCTGACTAATGTGGTGAAACGTCTAGATTTTCTAACATCGGTATGATCAGGTTAATAAATTTACCTATTTTCAATGTTTCCATAGTGATGTGGGTTATTGATCACACCCCCATATGGAAATAAAATATCAAGAGTATCCAAACACATATGAGCATCGCAATGAATCATACATGTCTGAATGCAGTGGCCTCAGGATTGACACTATATCCCCCCATATTCCATTGGTTTGCCTCCATAATTCTATAAAAAGAGTCCTCCTTTCCTTAATAATATGTATTAAAACATTTGTGTGTTATCCCTGGTATCTTGACCATAGAATCATTCATAAATTAACCAAACCAATATTAAAAGGGATATCCATCACCCATGGCTTCTGAAAAAACTACCTACACTAAACACAATACAACCATTTCTATGGATGGAATCTACTCTTGGCCACTCACAAACATCATCTATGGGTAGTAATTTATCATACACTCCCTATTAGATTGGGATCCCAACAATCTGGTAGAGGTCCCACAAACTGGTTCTAACATTCCCATGGTTTTGGTGGAATGTATTCATTCTCGAAGACCACCTTCTCAATAGCTCATACATAATATTTAGGTGAAGATAGCTTTGGAACTATGAAGTCAACACTACTTCATACATACCCACCCTCTTCATATCCACCTAAAACCAATAATATAACTGACATTCCCAATATTAATAGGCCTACTAATATATAAAGTTTCCACCTTGGAATAGATCATACTCCTTTTTCCAATCCTAGAGGTTATCCACTAAACCCACCTTGAGAATAATATCATATTTATGGGGACATATCTTCATAAACACCTCCCCATTGTGGTTTTTCAGTGTATTCGATAGTGAGTGAGTGGTGATTGACTCATGGTATTTCACAATGTGACCCCGATTGCTCTGTGCCACTGGTATAGCCTGGGGGATCCTAATCCAGTAGGTGGGTGTATCCTGATCAGTGTTGGGGATGAACACATCATCCATAAGTCCAAATAAATATAACAATATCCTATTTCACAATTAATATTATTTATGTGCCTCTACCAAAAAATTTAAAAGATTATCATGGTCTAACAACATTTTGATGATCTCTCCGATCCAGAGGTTTCCATCTATATCCCTCCATCAATAATCCAAATCCTTGAAATCCACAATGGGTATATTTCAATATTTAGAATGTTTTTTGGAACTTATTTGGGAAGATCGTGTTATAAAAGTTGAGTTGGTTAAAGTTTACAGGTTTCATGGAGGCTTGTTTTCAAAAGATCTATTCATAGAGGAGTCAAAATTTCATGATCATTAATGATTAGAATCACTGAACACTCATAAAGGTATTGTTTTTTTTGAAAAGAGATAAATTTTAGATCTTTTGTGAAAATATCATGACCCCCCTTGCACCCCACCCCTATTTATTGGTATAGGGTCAGACCTAATTTTTTCAATAAGGCTTATAGATCAAAAATTTTAAGTGGATTCCCCTCAAAATCCAAGCCTCCTATCCCTTGTTGGATCCTATTATATGGGGGCATGTTTTAATGATGGAAAAAATTAATTATGAGAAAAAATGAGAAATACAGAATCGATTCGAAGAGAATTCATTCCAAAATAGCTAAAAACTCCACCTAAGGGTATGTTTTCAGGAAGTAAAAAACCTTCATGACCATGTGGTGCATCATAAAGATTTATAGGCCACAATGTAAGTTTAGGATGTAAATTCTTTGTAGAATATGTACATTCATGGAACCTCTTATCCCGATTCCAGCCTTCAGAAAACACAAATTTAAGGCATTATATTTCATGAAATGAAACTTCCTACCTTTAAAATGCCTTTGAATACCTCACTCCATCCAACTTTTAAGGGGATGTGACCTTCGGAACTTTGAAAAAGGTTATTTTTTTGTGTAACTTTAAACTTTACAAGAAAAAGTAGAGATATATTCCCAAAGGTTTCCACCATTCATGAAACAACTTCCAATGGGTTCTTAAGAACTTAGAACCTTATTTGAGATGCCATTCATGTTGGTTCATGTCCATCACATTATAAGAAATCCATTTGCAGCTCTTGGGATTTTGTGAGATAATTATCCTTCCAAAACCATATCCATGAGACCAAGACATTACTCCGAGGTAGGACCACCCTATTTTGTGAAGGTCATACCTAGGAAAACTCTATGAATTTTGTGAGACCCATTCCCTTCATGAAACCATAAACCTTTATAAACCCCAAACCTTCATGAAACCCATTCACCATGCCTCCCCATGGTGCTTTGTTTCAGAAAACACTCTTTTAAAAAATATGTGTGTCTAGGGAATCTCTACCCATCCAAAAATAGTTCATCTGAACCCCGATCTTCCATATGACTGGTATCATCATCCCTTGTGTCTGGTCCATTTTCTTCAAGCATGTTCTTGACCATTACCTTTCCTCTTTCTCTAATTAATTGAAACAGGAATTCCTCTTTATCATAAGAATATGAACCCTAGCGTTGGGATCCCCATTTTCCACTTCACTATAGAAGTGCTTACTTCACATCCCACCTATATGTGCCTGTATAGGTGAAACAAAATCATCGAAGATGGAATCATCAAGGGAAATAATATTTGTTTCCCTTTAATTAGGGATAGTTTCATATCCTCCTCTCCTACTTGTATATAGTATATATATGTTTATGATTATCCAATGTATGAGCTGAATGATGTAAAACTACCTTGAAAATTTTACTTGTGTACAATGTTAAACTTCATCTGATATGAAACTGTAGCCATACCCTATGAAATATATACATGATTCCCTACATGTGACTAGAATGGGATGTAACGTCATCTCACACACTATGTGATAAACATCGGATTACCTATGTATGATCATCATGGGATGAAACCTCCTTCTCCACCATGGGATGATCCTCCTACTTCAGGATTCCCATATAAATAAGACCCACACCATTATGGGATGAAAATTTACACCTAGGAAGAAACCCCGAAACTAGGGAATCCTCTATGAACAATCCCCACACTATCACTTGATGTCACTCCTTATGTGAAATGAGAATCCTTACCTAATGACCTTAAATTGCATATACCAATCGCGTCACATGACATAAAAATGTGACATCAAACTATGTGGGTTTTGATCCATATCTATTAACATGGTATGAAAGACACCTCCATGAGGTTCAATCCTAAAATCCTAAAAGACCTAGGAAACCTCACTGAGGTTCATTCCTGACACCCCAACATTCCCATTAAATTTTCATGTCTTCCCCTAAAAAGGATAAAACATCAAAGTATTCCCATATCCCCCATGAAACATACTCAACCCCAAAAACCTTTCCCAACAAGATGTTAAGCCTTTGATCAAATTATCCCCATAATATGTTAAACCTTTGAACCACCAATACCCAATGTATATTAAACCTTGTACCCAGCTATCCCCACAAGATGATAAACATGTGAACAAATTATCCCCACAAGATGTTAAACCTATAATCCACTTGTCCCCACAAGATATTAAACTTGTAATAATCCTATCTCCACAAGATATTAAGCATGTGGTCAACTTGAAATCTATACCCCATATAATAAATATGGGATGGTTGTGGTAAAAAGCCTTAAATTCCTTACACCCCTGACATCAACTACCTTGTAGCCAACATAAGATGCCTTGGGTTTCACACTGAAGATGAATCATATGATATATGAATCCAAAATAAAAAGGACAAGAATTTATAGATTCAAAACATAATTAATATCTATAATTTATTAGATATGACCAACTTTACCATCTATTGTGACTATAGGTTACTTCCTGGTCGAGATAGAAGTAGTGTAATTAACTGGTGTCCACCTTGATATGGCGATGAAAATGAGTTTCATGAACATGAATAAAATATATGGGGAATACCCCAACTAGGAATAAAACTCTTAGGAGGAATATGTAGAAGGAGGAACCGACATCCCATCATCTTGTTTCGATCAAGGTTCTAAAGCCATCGACTACGAAGGTGGAAGTCACTTACCTTTGTAAAATAGGATTGTAGGTTAAGAAACTATAACATCCCTATGATGATGCAAACCATGTTGGAATGTGTTTGAAAACAAGGTTATAATCACAATGTGTTTCCCCCTACCATGGCATGACCTTTACTTCCCATAGTTTACTAGAATATTTGACTACAACAGTCACCCACCACATAGAAAATTCCTAAGACTAAACATGAACTCTCCTAACACTATGAGGAATTAATCTAATGTTTTTAAAAATAAAAAAATCACTCATACCTATTAGGTTTTGATAGTCCCTCTACAAAAATATTATCAACCAATAGAAACTTCTCAACCTCAGTACCAGAAAAACTCATGGAAATGTATCCTGGATTCTCCATAAACACCTCAATATTCAGAAATGATTAAAATATATCATATTTTTCAAAAATTAAAATCGATTCATACCTTGACATGGTTAGGGGTGTTATAACCTCACCATTATATAAATACCCATCCTTGATTTATGCTCCCAAGTGTTATCAGGACTCATCAGAGAATAACTTTGAACATTACACCCATAAGGAAAACTCCAAATCCCATGTATCCTTCTAGATATGCATGGGATAAAAATTTACTCATACTATATAAAATCTATTTTTTTGTTTATATTATACTTTCTCTAACCCAAAATTCAAACTGTACACATAAATGATACGTCTACCTTGAGATTAAAATAATGAAAACTTATTGTAGAGAAAGGGTTGGGATGATATATCAGAAGCTATGATACATGAATCAAATAATTCATATAATTAGAATGAAAAATAATATCGAAGTAGTATTTTTCTCTAATGATACTCACCACAATAATTAATGACCTTATGAACCTGGGAGATAATTTCAAAAACTTCTGAATATGATGATGTCATAATCTAGAGGACACCCATAAGAATACTTGATTTCAAACCTTGAACTCTAGTGGAAAGATTCACCAGTTATCATATGACATATTCCTTTTATAAGTAGTCACCAAAAAATTTCTAATATTCTTCATATTCATTGATGTATTCTGTAAAATATTTATCTCAATAACCATTGAATATATATCCTTTATCCAATATTTTTGTGATCAATATAACCTACCATAAAAATCTTTAATGGGAGGAATCTTAATCGATTAGTAATAACTATTGTTGTAAGAAAAATATATAATCACTGAATGATTCTAACATGAACCCCTAGATTCTAGAAAATAAAATCACAACATTTATTATAATATGCAGATAGTAAACTTATATTTCCCATATGTTTAAGGATTATTATTAGTTCATAGATTCACTATAATGTCAAGAGACTTTTTAAACACCTTCCAAAAGTGTGATTTAAAATGGGAATGCAAGTCTAATACCCAACCACAAGGAGAAGCACTATCTCTCGTACATTAAGCTTACCTAGTTCATAAAAAATACTATTGGTTTTTTATGAAATTGTAACTTTAGTTAATCACACCATAATAACCCAAATTGAATCACCTCATTATAAAATATATGAAATAATTATCATGAAATCCATAGTCACATTATGCCACTTCCACTCAAGAATGGGTAATGAATGATGAAAACCAACTGGCCACTTGTTTTTGACCTTGACCTACTGATAGGTTGATCAATTCATAACAAAACACTTTATTCCCTTATTTATATTTTTCCACCAGTACTATATTTGAACTTCATGGTACATCTTGGTAAGTACAGGGTGAAGAACCCATCTTGAGTCATGTGATTCCCTTATCATATCCTTTCACATGCTTATAGGGATCACAATATAATCTAAAACATAAAATATATCATCATCAAGAGACTAATTTGGGGGAGGATCGGTACCACATATTTATACCCTCACACCTGATAGTTTAAATATAATAGTTGACTCTACTTCACCCAATCTAGGATTTAGGAGGTGATAGAAAATGATATAAGAGTCACTTAGATCTCATAATCTTGAACATGAAGGCATATCATTGAAAATGAGTCATGATCTACCACTCATTTCTCAACTAATTCAATTCCCAAGCCTGGGTATTTTCAATTATAACATTAGTAACCATGTTACCATTTAGAAGGGAATACACCACCTAAAAATTAAAGGAATGTAAATAATTGGCCAACCTTTCTACTGAAAAATCAAGTTTTCCTATGAGAAAATACTCATCAATATATTATGGTTAGAGTTTACCAAAAACATATTTCCTAAGATATAGTGTTTTAGTACCTTAGGGAATGCATCACTACAACTAACTAAAGATTTTTCAATAGGTAGTTATAATCACTTGACAAAATATACTTGGACACTTAAGAAACTACAATACTATCCTCCATCTAAGATTCTCTATGCCTAATTCATTATAAATCACAATAAAATATATACTCTTTACTTGACTTAGGTAAGTTTAGGATATGTGTAGTCTTCAACCACATTTTCATCTCCTGAAGCATCTAACTAGAGTAACTTCAACCCCTTTCTTTATTAGGTCCATCATCTACATTTTCACTTATGGGAAGTTTGGTATGAACTTATAACTGTAACTAGATAATCCTAAGAAACTATGAATATCAAACACATTCTTGGGATGTTAGCAAGAAACTGTGGTCTCAACCATCTCAGGGACTATTGATAGACTAGATTCTAGTATCATGTTTCTCAAGAAGCACACATGATCAGTCAAAAACTAACACATAGTAAGTTTTTCATATAGTCAAATATCTCAAAGATAATCTCCAAATTTTTTTAGAATGATCTTCCCCCAAATAAAAGTACATGATAATATCATCCATAAACAAGACCATAAAATAATCTGAATAAGGAAGGAATAAACAATTAATTAGTTCCATAAAGACTTCTAGAATATTCAGTAAACTAAATGACATCACAATGCACTCATACATTTCATACTTTCTCTTAATTGTAGTTTGGGGTATTTCAAAATAACTCACCATTAATGGATGATTTCCTAATCAAAAATAAATATTGGAGAACACTACAGATACAATGATCTAGTAAATAAATTTTCAATACCTGGAAGTAGACACATTTTATTTATCATCACATGGTTCATCTTCTGATAAAACATGAAAAATCTTGAAGAAACATCCACCTTCATAGTGAACAAAATTTAATCATCTCAATGGGATGTAATTGGACATATAAAACCCATATCCTCTATATCCTCTAACTTAAGATTCAGATATTTAATACCTACATGATCAATACTATAATGTGGAATATATATGGGCTATATTCCTAGAAAAATATAAATCATGGACCTGATCTCATTATGGGGTGGAAACTATGAGAAATAATCAAGAAATGTGCCCTAAAACTGGTAAACTAAAGGAAAGATAACTATATAACTTGCATCCCCATCATTCAAAATAATACTAGAAAACTGGTCTATAATCCCACCTAGCTACTAAAGGTCAGGTCCTGCATGATCTACTTGCACATTCCACTTTCTAATATAAACATAATTTTTTCCATGAGTAGACATAAATGTGACTCATTGATGATAATAGTTGATATGAACTTGATAATGAGCTAATTACTCTATTCCAATGACCATGTCGAAACTGATCATCTCTAAAACAAATAAATACCAAATACACACACACACACACACACACACACATATATATATATATATATCTTCTAATCACTAGGGAACACACCCAAAATCTTCAATTACCTTTAGATCATTCCCCTAAAGGTGTATTGATTGACATCACCCCATATGTGTGATATATGGCTTGACCCAACACATCAATAAACTAAATAGATATGAAAAAAATCTGATGCATTTGTATTGAATAATGTTAAATCCAAAGTAGGAGAAATCATAACTATATCCAAAACTGTAGATGGACTGACATTATAATCAGTAGGAGTAGGATTTATTTCATTAAATGGCCCCAAACATAAATCTTGAGCTCCTTCCTAAATATAGTAAGAATAACCTCCCTATTGACATTATTTCCAAAATACATGGGAACCACAACCACCACTATTACTTAAACAGGTCATGGAACTCTAGATACCACTATGCTATGTTATACATAAACTATCTCTTAAAACCTACACTTTTATTGATCCCCTATCTCTTGTTATTTATGGATAACTCCTTTACTACTATAAGTTTCCCATCCTCTTGTATAATCGATACTTTATATGGTTTCAGAGGCATTGGGAGTGAAAATAACAAGGCCTATTGGTCCCCTCAATAGAATATTAATGATTAAAACCTCATCAATCAATTAGTTTCATCTTAGAAATGAAGTCATAATTCAATACCTCTAAAAAATAATACAAGAGAAAAGTATTCACCTAAACTTAAATAACATATATCAATCCATAACCAAAGCACCTATACCTAGATACATCATCCCTAGCCATCATTTTCAAATAATGATAAAGCTTGGTAAAGTGTGTTCCATACTATATCATAGAAACCCCTATCTGGGTAAGGTATATGATCTATGGGGACCTATCTAACCTCAGGGTCTCCAAATATAAATGATTATAAAACTAGACTTGTAATTCCATCAAATATTACCCAATATGTTGGTATTATTGGGCTAAAATATCCCACTAACACTTAGCTAGACCCCATGACATATAGGTTTCCAACTTCACCCTCCTCTCAGAGGGAATATCTAGATGATAAAAAATAATCCAAATCAAATCCATCCAGATCTTTATAGACTAGAGGCCACCCTCACCCATAAATAATTGTTGGTGATGAATCTGGAACTCATTAATTATTCTAAAAAAGAATATACATCTCAAAAAGTATCTCTATCCATAGACTATATAACCTACAATAAGCTCTCATAAATATGATCATCCATCATAAACAATAATGAAACATGGGGATCTTACTTAACCACTAATGGGGAATTTTCACACCACCTTCCAAGTGCTACTCTAGAGGTTATGGTGGTAGAATGTATTTACAATGTCCAATAAACATCTTAGAACACATAGTTATCTCAAATTTAAATATCATAGATTAGGGAAACCGGTAATAGACATAACATCCCAGTACTCTATAAACCCCAATATAGATAATATCTCATAACCTAGAAACTATCTCCATAATTTTATACCCATTTCCAAGGTCAACATCAATACACAAATTATCCACATTATTTCATTTCCATTTAATTTTAAAAGTGTATCGTAACCATGAATTAATTTAATGAAATTCTTATAACTATTCATAGAGAAAATCACATTATAAATTTGAATTTACATTTTGTTTAATTGATACCATTTAATAATCAAGATAATAAGTCATATATTCTATAACAACACCATGTGAGGAGTCAGTTAGATAAGATGTCACAATCATGTTATATAGGAAATCACTATAAAAGTTCCTTTTATAACATCAAATAATTAAACCCTAAGTACTAACTAGAATAAACAATCACTGAAACCACAAAAAAGGAAAATGAATCATACATTCCAAATATGATACATGAAAAAACAACTCTTACCACCTAAATCCAATCATAAAATCACATAGATAATAAATCCTAATAAAAATACATCATATTTTCTAAAGTATCCCGATATAAAATCAAGAACCAAGAATAAAAGTCCCATCTAATAAAACCTAGAGTTACCTCATATGTGGGTTAGTAATTCCCAGACACATGACCCACACCAATATATAAAATTATCATAGTTCTATTAATATTTACAACATATTTAGATTAAAAAACAATTCTCTAATACCACATTATAAAATCTACGATATGATTCACCTCCACTCTTACTAGATTCGGTAGCAACATACCTCAGGTGTACTTCACTGTACACCAAATGGTTTCTAATTATCAGTATGAATCTAATAATATCCTAGGGATACTACACCACTAGTATTAAGTAACCATAAATAACAGTATAAGTAACAACAATAACTGTCATCCAAATAATGGAACACAACTAAAAATCATTACAGTGCACTAGTAAACATATAAACTGACCCAAGCTATATCAATATGGATAACAAAACATGTCATGAAAAAACACAAAAATCACCAAGATCTCTTATGGTGGGATTATATATAATAAGGCCCCAAATAATCAAAATTATCAAAACTAGGGAGATCATAAAACTAGTCCTGAGTCTAAGATTAGTCCCATCCACCATACTCCATACAAGATAACCAAATCGACCATCAATAATAGGGCCCTTTCCATTATATTACCCTATAACCATGAAGTCTGATCATATACCCATAGTAACCTAATCATGGTGAATACAACTTAGTAGTCAACCACCAATGGTGTCGCAAAATATCAAGTCTAAAAAAAGTTCATTTTGATGTGCCGTAATAAATATCTAGAAACAAAATTAAATAAACCACTATTTATACTTAGGTTCCTCAATGACACTAGATTTCAACAATACCTTCTTTAAATAGTGTCAGATATCACTGAAAAAATACATCACCACTAGAGTGAATAACACCTTACCCCAAAACCATCATTGAAATATCATCACCAAGGTGGGAAAAGTGACCCTCCCAAGAACCATCCAAATATCTCTACCCATGGGAGACAGATATCCCTACCCCCAAACTAGCTCCATAATATCATCTCCCAGGGGGAATAATACTCTAACTCAGAACCATCTCAAATATCCTCACCATGGGGGTGGGTGGAGAACCCACTCTAGAATCATATCAACATGGCATCATCACATCACCTAAGAAGAATAGTTCCCCTACCTATAATTTAAACATAAAAAATCACTAATCACTATAAAAAATGATATCTCAATCATATTTCATAATTTAATTTTACAAAGTCAAAAACTATTCACACTTTACCATTCATTCTTAACATTTAAATATTCTTTTCAAGAGGTTGACACTCAACCAACTAATGTTCCATATTAATATTCACCTAGGATTACCACTTTATTATTGAATTTTAACCACATTTTCTCATCCTAGAGATCATACTAGGGAATATATGTTCATATTACTAGGTCATTATTTCACCTAAGGCACCGCTCGGGTTTTCTCCAATAATTCCCATATCAATAGTTCAAGGAAAACCTCACATGGATCCCAAAGGTATAGGTTTTAGTTTTAATAGTGGACCACTCATGACCCAAATAACATGATTCCCATATAAAACCAATTTATATACCAATTAATTATCTTTTAGTTCAATCACACATTAGGTTGGTGTGAGCACACATCATACACACATAGAACGATATTAGAATTTTGGGATAACTTAGGGTATACCTACCATATTATTGTGTAAATATATCCATTGAATATAGATAGATGATCAAAGCTAAAATAGAATAAATAAAATAATTTTATAAAAACATTTAAATATTCCATAAAGTACCATAATTTGTGCAAGGGTATGAAACATTAAGATAAACCAATGAATAATTGAAGAGGGATGTCAGAATCACCTCAAGCTATCGCCAAGATAAAAAAACCACTCAAATAAAGTAAAGAACTGAATAGAACTCACCTTGGAAGAGAATATATTGAGAAATAATAGGGATAGGTGGTGTGTTTATATTAGGAAAATAGAAAACCTCTTAATTAATTTTTAATATTAAAACCATTTATTAATTGATTTTATTTAAAAAATTTCTAGGTCATGCATCTTATCATCATAAAATTAGAAATGATGTGAAGACCCGTCAGTGTCTCCCCCATGTTTTATCCTCCATATAATCATAGTGTAGTGTTACTTTACTAATAATAATCAAGAACCCCCCCCCCTCTTGGGCATCATAGTATAACCATACTTCATGGAATAAAGAACCTCTGATCCTAGCTTCATGACATGACACCCTTACCACGATGTTCTCCCTCACCAAACTCTTTGGTGTGACCCACATGCCAACACATGATTCTCCCTCCTCATTAAAACTATAAAAGTAACAAACATAAGGGTTTAAAATGTGAGGGTTACTAGATCAATATAGAAGAGTCACTTTCATGTCATAACTCCCTTTTCTACATTTTGATCCTTTCACCCCACAAAAATTTATCAAAGAAAAAACACATGGTTGAAATATTAAAGGGTTATCATTATAACATGATACCCACTTCAATTATATGATCTTTATACATAAGGGAATCTAGAATGCATCACTCAATATATGAATGCCTTTATCATGACGTGACACCCTTTTCCACAAATTGAACCTAGAATTCCTTTCTAAAATATTCAAAGACAATACATAAGAGTTTAAAAATGAAATGTAGGGGTTATAATCATGAACTGAAACATTTATTCACAGTCTAACCCTTATTCCCAATAGTTAACTAGAAAATTTTACTCTTATACCAACCCACCACACTGCGAATCCCTATAAAATTATGTGAACTCTCTTGAAACCATGAGGAATTCATCTAACATAAAGACCTATCATATCATGATCATTACACTCATTGTGCAATGGTAAAAATGTAGCAAATTCTTATCCACAAGCTATAAATTTTCATCCCCAATCTCAAGAAAAATCCCTAAAAAAAATTCCAGTTTTCCCATCAATACCTCATTATTTGTAAAAAGTGAAAATACAAAACGTATGAAAAAAATTAATAGCCTCATACCTAAAAAAGGTTAGGGATTTTATACAGTCAATACTGGAAAAAAGTTTTCATATGAAAACTCCACTAGTGTAAGATATTTTCCTCACAAACCCTGAAAATCAGGGAAACATGCCTATAGTATATCCTTCAACACCGAGATCATACGCTAATATTATCTGTTAGTCCAAGGATGGTAAGTAGTTCTCAAATTCTCCCACATATCATGTACCTTCTATAACTACCACTAGACGTGTGATGTAAAATTGTAATCCCAATAAAAAATCTCTTAGACACTATCTCACAGAAATACAACCATCCCAACTCATTGAAATAATATATATTAAAATTGATAGGAAATTCATGGCCTTCATAAAAAAATTATGAAAATCCATAAATAATCACTTACATGAGAAAACCTTAAAAATACCATCATGAATTCCATGTTCATATCATCCCACATCCACTTAGAAATGCGTAGTAGTTGGAGAATACCAATATGGAATTGATGTTTGAGCTTCACCCACTGAATGGTCAGAAATCAGAAAATAAAACCAACTATTTCTTTCTTCACTTTGAGCCACTAATACTACATATATATGTCCTGATGAATCTTGGTAATCCCTAGTTGAACAAGCCATCTTGAGGCAAGTGAATTTCATATCATCTCCTTGTTCATGTTATGAGGAGTACCACATAAACTTGTACATATGGGACCTTATCCGCATCCAAGTAAAAATTGGGTGGAATCTCCTCACTATATATATTTTCCATAATCTCTAAAAAATTCAGGTAAAATAACTGAATCTCATTCACCCTATAGAGGAGTGAGTTTCTAATACTCAAATATTTCAAATTTGGTCTACCCTAATACTCCTTAAGGTCGAGGTTCATCTTAGTGAATATTATTATCACCATCAACTTGCTACTATCCACCTACACCAGTAAACCCCAAGTGGTCATACTAAGTTAATTTTCTATGATATTGTAATGTCTAGTACCCAGAAGCCACTCAACTATGCTTTGAACCTGGTTGGACACATGGACTCAAGTGCATCTCCCAAAATGATAGAGGCTTCTGACTAGAAACGAGGGCCAAGGTGTGATAGTAGAGAGACTATTCCCTCATTAGAAGAGTGAAACATAATAGAATAAAATAAAAATTCAATATAAGAATAAGTAACACCATATAATAAAAGTGAACAACATAAGACCAATATTATAATTAAACCAAAATCATATCATACACAAAATGATGATACATGTCACATGTTTCTAATAATTTTAAAAAAATTGGTACACTTCAGTCATATACAATACATTTCCCAATAGTATAAAAAGAAAAAAGGAAACCCAATAGCATCACAAGCCTATGCTTGGTCCCATGCTCTCCTGCTCCTAAGTAGCATCTCAAGTACCTGTAGGAGGATACCTTCCCTTATCGACACTTGAAATCATATAATTAGTTTGGGTCCAAAATATGACCGAAACATGGTGTGAGACAAAATCTCAGTAGGAAACCAACCAAAATTTATTCCAATCTATCGGTGATTATATATAATAGATAGTGTGAAATAATGAAATTAGTAAGTTAGGAATTACTCAAAAGTAAATAATCCAAAAATTAGTGGTTTACAGTTAATGTCCATTTCATAATCCAATTAACAATTCAATTATTTTGAATTTATATGTATCGATATTCTTCCTATGTTTGGCAGCCCCCGTATAGATATAAGCACAACAGATGCCTCAAAAGGCCATGTAAACAAGTATAAGGGAAGAATGAATCCATGATTGTGCTTTGGCTTGGTAGACACATCATAAACCATTCCATTTCAATATTCAATTTACAACCCAATCCCATCCGTGAAATTCCTAAGTTGGAATTTAAGTATCACTCTGGGTGAAAATCCACCAACACCCTATAAGACCATCCCAAAAATCCTATAAATAACCTGATATCACTCTAGGTGTGTTATAAGTTCACATCACTAATCCCATCCTTATTGGTCCTATAGGTAATCCCCAATTTTCACTCTAGACATATGGTCAATACCTCTTAATATATTCTATAGAATCCATCTATGGATCTTTGATTCACTCGACATTTATGTATAACCTATAATACCCCATCCATGGAATCCATGGTTCCATTATGACTTAAACATAATAAACCCTTTGAGCCCATACTTGGCATTCTAACTGAATCCAAGGTTCACTCAAGGAACAAGGTACAATTGTCTATGAGCCCTTCCATGGAAATATATTCTGAATCCATGATTCAATCATGGATATATACCATTTCATCATTCAAATCATTTAAAAATTTCATTAGGAATGCTAAGTTCAAAACCTCGAAGCATCTAATATAACTCACCACCTAAGGGTGTCTCGAGGAAGGACCAACCTCATAAGGCTTCTCCTTCCATTTAATCACATGGGAAAATTTATAATAACAAGCATCACATGTAAATTAAATTATTTCATGGCTTTAACAATATTCAACTCACATGGGTAGTTCAACAGAATAAGAAAATCAATCCAAACATGCTTTAACAAGAAATGGCGTACTAAGGTCACTTGGTAAGTCAACAATCCCACACCATAAATTGATTCAAATACCATATAACAACATGTAAATTCTATAAATAAACAAATTTATTTTTAACAAACCACTAAATGGGAAACAAATGCATGCCCCATAGGCATCCTAGGCTAAATGGCCATAAAAGTTAAAATAAGGTAACTCACCCATGGGTGGCCCTTAATCAAGATATAAAACCTAATACATGATTTTAAACACCTATTCAATTACATAAACAACACTAGGAAACAAAAGGGTTTAATTATAAATCAATTTGACACCCAAAAAATTGGTGTGTGGCACTCCGACATATATAAACAACTCACCAATTAGAAAAAAGAATGAGACCACATACCTTAGGAACATTCTAGATAGATCGTCTAATATCAAGATCTAATTATCTATAGTTTGGGAGGAATTTTAATAACTAATGAAGAATAGGATATTAGGGAATATGATCCTAAATCCAAATAGTGCAATCAATATCCAGAATAATGAAGAAAGGCTAAAAAGGAATCAAGGCCTTACCGATACCGATCAAAGGAAACGAACCACATTTGAATCAGAGTCCGGATAGTGAATGAATCTAAAATACTACATTAAGATAAGAGGATAGATTTTTCATGGGAGGGATACTGTGAATTTAAAGAAAAACCAAATAGGGTTGATATAGGATTTTTATTTCAAATTTGAACATATTAAAAATACTACACAGTAGGTCCTGTAAGGTTTATCTATATGGTTTTTCAAAATCTGTGGAAAATGTGCAATCCTTCCTATAAGTCTGGGTCATAGCACACAATTATCCTGTATGGTTTTTAAAAACATGTGAAAATGGTTCTACACCCTCTGTTAAAGTCTGCTAAAATTGCAGAGCTTCCGCACGACCATACAACCTAACCTGCACGGTTTTTACTAACTACGTGACCTCCTTGTTTCACCCAAAACCTAGATTCTAGGATCCAAAATAGCCTCAGACACCCCAGTGACCTACATAAACCAAACAAACATTCATAAAGGACATATTTAATCAATTAAACTGATAATTTATGGAAAACACCATATCAATACCTCACTGAAGAACCAAGTTATTACAGACTTCCCCCCTTAAAGCAATTCTTCCTCAAATTTCCCTTCCAAGGGTGGTAGAGAAATATATAAGAAAAAATTTATCCACTATGATCATACAATAGCATCCGTCTCCCAGGTCTCATCCTTCACCCAATCGTGATGCCATAGCACCCGTAATAAATAAATAGACTAGACACAGAGAACCTATGTGATATGGTCCACAATTCATATAAAATACTCCACAAAGGACACATCTATATATAACTAAAACTCCTTAGGATTAAAGGCATGATACGATTCTAAATAATAATGTAACAGTTGAGAAACATGGGAGGCATCGTTCATGGACTGGTACCTTTGAGGTAACTACAACCGATAAGCTACCGGCCCGACTATCTCCAGAATCTTAAACGACCCGAAATATCTTGGTGAAATATTTACCTGTCTCCAGATCCTATGGTGTCCCAACCTTAGTGAAACACGTAAGAAAACTCAATACATAAAATCAAACTCAAGAGGTCATCTACAGTGAACAACGTTGTAACGTCCCGGTTCCAGAAGCCACCCAGAGGTGCTCCGTACCCAGTTGGTTACATGGACTCAAACGCATTTCCCTAAATGCCAGAGGCTGCCGACTAGCAGCGAGGTCCTTGGGTGTGATAGTGGAGAAACTATTCCCTCATTTGCAAAGTACATAGTAGAAGAGAAACAAATAAACAAAAGTGGAAGCAGTAAACAATCCATACACAAGTGAAGAACGGATGACTGAAATAATAAACAGATGGAGCACATACATATAAAATGATGCATGTTACATATGTCTAAGAAAACATCCAAACAAGTCACAATGTTGTATAAAAATAGTACTAAACCAAGTCCAAAAGAAATAGGTCACAACTCCTCAGCATCGCAAGCCTAATCTTGGTCCCACGATCTCCAGCTCCACAACAAGTCAAGTACCTGAAGTAGAAGGGCCCTTGCCCTTGTCTATACCTGCAGCAATATAATCTTTTTGGGCCCAAAAGCATGACCCAAATAGGGTGTGAGACTAAATCCTAGTAGGAATCCACCACGAGATCTGTGCCTAATAGTCAGTGAATATATGGTAGGTAAAAGTACACAAAGCAATAAAAAGGAAAGTACTCAATAGTAAACAATCCACAGTTTCAAGCATTTAATTCACAAACAAGTAATCAGCTACTCAAAAAAGTAGAAACAAACAGGTAACCCTCTGGGTATTTCTCATAGCCTAACCCCTCTGGTTCAACCAAAAAGCACTAGCAACTTTATGGGAGGCACACACACTCTCACCCCTCTAGTTCAGCTAAAGTATAGACTCTCTGGGGAAGCACTCACCGTCAATTCCACCAATAGTCTTGTATCATACTAAAGGCACTCTAGGGAAGCACTCAATGTCCCATTACCCTTGTGGCCTGAGTCGAGGAACTATAGAAACTCTAAGGAAGCACTCAACTTCAATTCCCCCTGTGGTATCACATCATAATTTATAAGACACTCTGTAGAAGCCCTTACATTCATCCTCCCTGTAGTCTACTACACTAGGTTCTCACGGCCCTATGTAAGTAAAATAAGTATAGTGCACGTATCGCCCCAATTAAAACTCAAGAAAAACTTGGCTAGAATTCTAAGGCATATCAACATAATAGAACAACAGTCACACTATTCTATAAACTAGGCATGGAAACTGGCAATATCCTAACAAGAAAAACTAGACCAAACGGTCATAAACAGGAAAAACATGCATGGGAAGAACATCTAAAGAACAAAAAAATTACCCTATTTATAAACAATAACCTCTACTTAGGCATACAAGAAAAGCAGTCAAACAATAGGGCTAAACGGTAAACACATAATACCCCGTTCAAGGGTATTGGTAGAATTTGCACAAAATATTCAATGACTTTCAACGGAAAGGCACAAACCACCTACCTTAACGTTAGGAGATCGATATACTGGAACCACAAGGCTAGAATATCCTTAGAACATCATAGATCTAAGAAAATGTATAAAATTTTCAACCCATGATAACTTGGAAAAGATAAAGAATTGGAAAACGATGCTCTAGAAGGAAGAACTCATTGTTGCGATTCCAACGCAATCAACGGTGCTCGAATCGGAGGATGGATGGAGGCTCAGGTCTCGTTGAAGATACAAAGCTTCTCGGCACTCTCGGATGAACTAGGTTGAGAAGGAGGGTGTTCTGTCCATCAGACGTGACCCCGATGCGTTTAATGAAAAAATAAAAATAAACGGTGTGTAATTTTGTAGTACACTGCGTGTAATTTCTGTTTTCGTACTCTGCTTTAGGCAGCCTCCACGTCACTCCACATGACCATGGGTGTAGCCATGACACAGCCAGCACACGACCTCCTGTGGAAATGAAGTACATGGCGTGTACTTCAAAAATTTCAAGAAACTCCTCTTTTCTAAAAAACTCCAAAAAAGGAAAAACATACCTGAAAAGAAGATATGTGTTTTTACAAACTTCTCCCCTTAATGAATTTCGTTCCAAAATTTCCCTAGCACAGAGTAGAAGAAGAAACCCCAAACAGCTCCGGCCACTGAGCTCGTACATCGGCCTCCCTCTCCCAAGTCTCGTCCTATACTCGGCCGTGTTACCATAGCACTCATACTCGAGGAACAGACCGGCCGTGGAGAACCTTTGTACTGCGATCAAAAATCCGTATAGGATGCTCCTCAAAAGATGAATCCAACTTCATCTCGACTTCCTCAGGTTGGAAATCATGAGACAGGTATGAAAAGTAATGTTTGAGCTGAGCGACATGGAGAACATCATGCATAGATCGGTACCTCTGAGATAACTGAAACTGGTAGGCAACCATCCCAACTCTCTCAAACAACTCAAATGGCCCAACGTACCTCGGTGAAAGATTACCATGTCTCATAATCCTTTGTGCCCCAACCTCGGTGTGACATGTAGGAAAACTTGATCCCCAACCTCGAACTACAGAGGTCGTCTCCGCTGATCAGCATAAGACTTCTGTTGACACACTGCGGTAGCCATCCTCTTCTGAATCAACTCTATTTGCTTCATGGTCTCTTGAACAAGATGAAGTCCCAACAAAGCTTCCTCTCCTACCTCCAGCCAACATAAGGGTGATCGGCATGATCTACCGTACAAGTCCTCATAAGGTTCCATCTGAATATTTTCCTAAAATCTATTGTTGCAGGCAAACTCCACTAGAGGTATATGCTTCTCCCAAGAACCTCCAAAGTCCAGAATGCATGCTCAGAGCATGTCCTCAAGCACATGAATTGTACACTCAGACTAGCCATCTCTATAGGGATGGTATACTGTAATCAAAATTACCTATGTACCCAAAGCCTTCCGAAGCCCCTGCTAGACCTGAGAAGTAAAATGCGCATCCCTATCTGAAACAATGGAGTGTGGAACTCCATGCAGACGTACAGTCTCCTAGATGTATAGTCGTCCCAGCTCATCAACACTGAAGGTCTCTTTGATCGGAAATAAGTGAGAAACCTTTGTATGACTGTCAACGAAAACCCACACATCATAATTCCCTTGAAGTGATATCGGCAACCCTGTCATGAAGTCCATCGCGACGTCATTCCACTTCCACTCAGGAATGGGTAACTGCTGGAAAAGTCATGTTGGTCGCTGATTCTCCACCTTTACCTACTAGAAAGTAGAACATCTCATGATGAAACTAGAAACATCCCTCTTCATACCTAGACACCAATACTGGAAGTGTAGATCACAACACATCTTGGTGATGCCATGATGAACTACCCAAATAGGGGAATAAAAATCCTGCATCAGCTCCTCACATATATCTGCTGGTACCCATACGCATCCCTCGAAACACAAGATCTCATCCTCTCCTACTACCCATCTTGGAAGAGGGTCCTCTACTGACACACTCCCCCATTAGGAGTAGTAATTCTAAGTCTGATAGCTGCCTAATCCGCACCCGATCAAGAAGGGTAGAGGTAATAGCTACATAAGATAGAAAAGTCCGCCCCTGTCTATCGTGCACTACCAAATGCATCTTGGAGAACAGATCCATAAGCTTCCACTCACTACTGGAATCCTGAACTACCTGTATCTGAGTTCTCTTGATTAATGCATTACCCATAGAATTTCCTTTCCTAGGCGTATAGGCAAGCTTGAAATCGAAGGACTGTAGGTACTCAACCCACCTTCGCTGTCTCAGATTCAAATCACGCTAAGTGAAAATGCACTTGAGACTTATTTGGTCAGTGAAAAACACAAAATGATCTCCCATAAGGTAATGTCTCCAACAACATAAGGCATGAACAACAATTTCCAACTCCAGATCGTGCATCAGTTATTTCTTCTCATGTGGCCTCAACTGCCGAGACCCATACACAATGACTCCATATCCCTGTATAAGCACATCTCCCAGCCCGATACCTGAAGCATCACAGTAAACAGTATAGCTCTTTCCTGGCTCTGGAAAGGCTAGTATCGATGCTGAATTCAACCTCCCTTTCAACTCTTGAAAGGCTGACTCACAAGAATCTGACCATAGGAAATTTTCACCCTTCATCATCAGACCCGACAACGGTGCTGCTAAACGTGAAAAGTCTTGTATGAAACACATGAAGTATTCAGCCAGCCCTTGAAAACTCTGTCGCTAAAAGACATTATTCGGCTACTCCTAGGAAACTAATACTCTCACTTTATCTGGGTCTACTAATACACCTACCTCCGAGATAACATGACCCAATAAGTGAATCTGGTCCATCCAAAAATGGCACTTTGAGAGTTTTTCATTAATTGATGCTCCCACAGTGTACTCAAAACAATCTCAATATGGGTACAATTTTCATGTCGAGTGTGAGAGTACACCATGATATCATCCATGGAGACCACTAAGAACGAATCCAAATATGGATGGAACAATCGGTTCATCAGTGCCATGAAAACTTCTGGCACGTTCGTGAGAACGAACAATATAACTAAGTACTCGTATAGAACATACATGCTCCTGAAGGCTATAAGAGGTATGTTCGATGGTCTAACATGCAACTGATGATAACCAGACCTCAAGTCAATCTTCGAGAATACCCAGGCTCCTTGAAGCTGATCAAAGAGATCATCAATCCTTGGTAAGGGATATCGGTTCTTAACCGTCAAGTGGTCTAGCTTCCGATAATCCACACAAAGTCTAAGGGTACCATGTGCCTTATTTGCAAACAGGACAGGAGAACCCCAAGGAGAAGTACTGGGTCTGATGAAACCCTTTGCCTCCAAATCCTCCAATTGCTTCTTGATCTCATGTAACTCAGGTGTAGCCATCATATAAGGAGGAATGGACACTAGTGATACTCCTGGAATGAGTTCAATAGAAAAGTCTACCTCACGCTCTGGAGGCAAACATGAAAAGTCCTCTGGAAATAAATCCCTAAAACAATCTACCACTGGAGGAAATTCTAACTACGAAGTCCCCTGGTCATCTAGATATAAACTAGAAATATGGGCTGTAACTCCTCCTAGCCCATGATGTTCGGGTCCTTCTCTACTCGCCTAGACATCCCACTCACCCCTATGAAGAAAAGATTCAACCTCTGGTGATATGAAGCTCACCCTGCGACGATAACAGTTGATGACTTCCTAGAAGGGAACTAACCAGTCAATCCCAGGGATGATATCATAGACTGTCATCTCTATGACATAGAGGTCCCATAAGAAGTGACACCATGAAACCTCTGGAGGTCACTCCTTGCACTGACGTACACCAGATGTTCTTTTCACCAATAGAGTTTCTAGTGTCAAAACATCGGCAGAAGAAAGGATACAGAGACTAAGGCTCTCCACAACACCGAAAAATATAAATATATGCGTAGCAACGTTATCGAAAATAGAAGAGGATAAAACTGAGCCTACTAAGATCGTACCTAGAACTTTAGAGGGTCTGGGATCCTACTTCTGCTGGGTCTTCTCCACTGCAAAAGTCTGACCTGTACCACGACCCTGTGACCCTGCCTGACCACTCTGAGTTGATCTGCCCTGTTGTCACTGATAGACCGGTGAATGACAAGCACAGACTCGACCTCCACCTCAGCCTGAATGGCCGGAAGACCTCCAGTTCCCAGACTGATGAGAAATTGGCGGCGCTGCTCCCGAACACGGAGTCATAGAAGAACCCCTATCACCAGCTTCCGGTGAGAAAACTTGACAGAAACACTAACGGTGACCCATCTTTTTGAAATATCGGCACTCCACTGGTTCCCTCTAGCAATGCTTCCTCATATTCCCAGCCCTTCCACACTGGTATCATACCACCCAGCTACCCAAAGATGTGTGTCACTGCCTCAGATCCCCACACATAGACTCTATACGGTGCTTCCTACTATCATCTGGTGTGGCACTAACTATAGAAGCAGAACCGCCCTGGCCCTCAGCTCTGGAATCTCTAAGATTGCACTACGCAATAAGTGCCCAGTTGACGATGGAAGTGATGGAAGTCAACTTGAAGATATTCACCTGCGAGCGGATCTCCCGTCTGAGACCATCCTCAAACTTTATTTCCAAGAACAACCCATCTCCTCCCTAGAGGGGTGTGAAACACTGAAGCTCGGTGAAATGAGAGGAATACTCCATAACTAAAAGAGTACCCTGCTCTAGAATCATGAACTCCTGGGCTCGATCGGCCCTCAAGGTCTCTGGATAGAAGTAGTCATAAAAGACGCGTGAAAACTCCTCCCAAGCCATGACCTACTGATGACCCGCTTGTGAGATCACATCCCACCATCTCTTGGAAGAATCTCGTAGCATATAGGTAGCGATCTTGGCTCTCTTATCTGGAGGCATCTCCAGATGCTCAAAGATCATCATCATGGCTTATAGCCATGACTCTATTGCCTGAGATCCTCCTTCCGCTGAGAATGTGGGAGGATAATGCTGCTGGAAAATCCGAATCAAGTATACCATAGATGAGACAGGAGGTGGTGCTCCCTAGAAGGTCTGCATCATCCTCAGAAATACTTCCCTAAACTATGTATCAACACCTATAACTGGTATCACCGCTGGTGCCAAGGCTGACACAACAGGAAGATCTGCAGGTGGTCCCTGATTAGCCATGTCTGATGCCTGATCGCCTCCTGGAAACTGGCGTACAACTAAAGGAAGTATCAGTGGCATGAATCTGCAAGGCCAAGTGCACGCCTTAGATCAGATTTTTCAAGGACTGAAAACAAGGAGTGTAAGAAGAGAACAAGAGGAAGAAAACATTCAAACTTCACAAAAAATGACTACATGGTGTGTACACTACCTATACGATGTGTTCTCTGAAGTCATTCACCTGGGCATTTACCTTTGCCTAAACTGGTCGTGTAACACCCCAAAAACATGACGTGTTTTCAAAACACACGGTGTGTACTTGAATCTTCTTCCCCTGCCTGGGTCCTTCTACACGGCTAAGCCACATGGCTCTCCTATGACAAGACTACACGACATGTTCAAGGTAGACACGGCGTGTACTGGATAAGCATCACCTGGCCCATGTTGTTAGTGACACGAACTATGTACCCAGGTTTCACTACATGGTGTGTTCCAAACAAACATGGTGAGTACTATGAAAAATAACACCGAACCATGTTGTTCGTTACACGACCAGCTACACGGTTCACTCTACACGGCATGCTCTATGTGTACATGGTGTGTACTTGAAGGATTTTCCCAACCCGTGTTGTTCGTGACACAGACATATACCTAGGTTACACTCCACAACATGTGAAATCAGGACACGACGTGTAAAAACAATTTTTCATCCATCCGTGTCACTAGTCACATGGGTAGACACACGGTCTCAACAACACGACATGTACGTACTGTACACGGCATGTTTTTACAAGGTTTTTCAGAACACTGTGTCCTTGCCCACACAGTCAGTGACACAGTTTTAAAACTACACGACATGTATTCATAATGAACATGCCGTGTATTCTGGGTTTTTCCGGACAATAGCCTCACAAACTGCACCGGAGCCCAGAAAAGCACAGAAATGAACATTGGAGGTGCCAAATTCCGATCCTTGAGGCCCCATACTCCTCACCAATCAAAGTTTTGCATCTTATACAAGTTATAACAAGGCAACAAAGCGATGATCCACCAAATTACATTCCATGAGGGCCCATAACACCTCAAGAACTAAATTTCGGTGTTCGTCCAAACAAAGCACTACTCAAAAAAATCCTTATCAAACAGAAGGTATTCTATCAAGCATCTATCACAACAGCATGCATAGTCTACACAAGGTCTATAACAACAACATGCAATCGCTAATGCATCCATGATGGAATGGAAAGAATATATTACATGAGATTTATAACAAGTTCCTATATAATGCATGAGATGGAACACCCTCATCTCACTGGGTTGCAATAGAAATAGAACCGCCATAACAACAACAGTAACAACACAAGACATTTGAGTCACCCAACGGTGAGATCAAATCAACTGTAAAATTTCAAACTAGTAAAATTGAATTAAACGAGGTAGTATGGATTTTCCCTATACACGAGTTAGCTAATCCTTGGCACAACTTATTACCAAGCACCTATTCCATCCTATCCTTGGCTATAGGCTCTAAACAGTAAGTCAAGAGAAAAGAAATCCCTCTAATACCACTTTTTTACGTCTCGGTCCTAGAATCCACCTAGAAGCACCCCGTACCCGGTTGGTGACATGGCCTCAATCGCATTTCCCCGAATGCCAGAGGCTGCCGACTAATAGTGAGGGCCTTGGGTGTGATAGTGGGGAAACTATGACATCATTGGCAGAGTAAAAATGGAATAGAAACAAATAAACAAAAGAAGAAGCAGTAAACAATCCATAAACAAGTGAACAGTGGAAGAGTAAAATAATAAACAGCTGGAGCACATATATATAAAATGATGCATGTTACATATGTATAAGAAAATAGCCAAATAAGTCACAATACTGTATACAAACAGTACTAAACCAAGTCCAAAAGAAAAATGTCACATATCCTCAGCATCACAAGCCTAATCTTGGTCCCATGCTCTCTAACTCCACAGAAAGTCAAGTACCTAAAGTAGAAGGCCTCTTTCCGTTTTCTATACCTGCAGCAATATAATCTGTTTGGACCCAAAAGCATGGACCAAACAGAGTGTGAGACTAAATCCCAGTAGGAAACCACCATGAGATCTGTGCCTAACAGTTAGTGAATATATGGCAGGTAAAAGTACAGAAAGAAGTAAAAAGGAAAGTACTCAACAGTAAACAATCCACAGTTTCAAGCATTTAATTCACAAACAAGTAATCAGCTACTCAAGCAAGTAGAAACAAACAGGTAACCCTCTGGGTAGTTATCACAGCCTAACCCCTCTGGTTCAACCAACAAGAACTAGTAACCCTATGGGAGGCACACACAGTCTCACCCCTCTGGTTCAGCTAAAGTATAGACTCTCTGGGGAAGCACTCACCGTCTATTCCCCCTATAGTCTCGTATCATACTAAAGGCGCTCTGGGGAATCACTCAACGTATCATTCACCATGTGTCCCACGTCAAGGAACTACAGACACTCTAAGGAAGCACTCAACGTCAATTTCCCCTGTGGTCTCGCATCGTAATTTATAAGACACTCTAGAAAAGCCCTTACGTCCATCCTCCCTATGGACTAATACACTAGGTTCTCATAGCCCTATGTAAGTTAAACAAGTATAGAGTGCGTATCACCCCAAGTAAACCTCATGAACAAATTGGATAGCATTCTAAGACATATCAGCATAATAGAACAACAATCACACTATCCTACAAACTAGGTATGGAAATTGGTAATAGCATAACTGAAAAAACTAGACCAAACAGTCGTAAACAAGAAAACATGCATGGACAATACATCCAAAGAACAGAAAAATTTCCCTATTTACAAACAATGACCTCTACTCAGGCATACAAGAAAATTATTCAAATAATAGGGCTAAACGGTAAACATGCAATACCCTGTTCAAGGGTATTGGTGGAATTTACACAAAATATTCAATGAATTTCAATGGAAAGACACAAACCACCTACCTTAATGTTAGGAGATTGATATAATTGAACCATGAGGCTTGAATCTCCTTAAAACATTGTAGATATATGAAAACATATAAAATTTTCAACCCATGATAACATGGAAAAGAGGAGGAATTGGAAAACAATGCTTTAAGAGAAGGAAGAACTCACCATTGTGATTCCAAGGCAATCAATGGTGCTCGAATCGAAGGACGGATGGAGGCTCAGGGGATCTTTGAATATCCACAGCTTCTTGGTGCTCTAGGACAAACTAGGTTGAGAAGGAGTGTGTTATGTCCGTCAGACGCGACCCCGATGCATTTGATGAAAAAAACAAAATACACAGCGTGTAATTTTGGAGTACACAGCGTGTACTTACTATTTCCATACTCCGCTTTAGGCGGCCTCCACATCACCCTATCTGACCGTGTGTGTGGCCATGACACGACCAGCACACGGCCTCTTACGACAACTAATTACATGGCGTGTACTCATAAAGTACACGACGTGTACTTCATAAATTTTTAGAAACTCCTCTTTTCTCAAAAACTCTAGAAAAAGGAAAAACATACCTGAAAAGAAGATCTGGGTTCTTAGAAACGTTATATTTTTGAAAAGACTGCATAGTATCCATCCACATTGGAATCATCTACACAAATTCTGTGGTCTTCTAGACAAGAAGAGGTCCCAACATAGCTGCCCCTCCTGCCTCTAGCCAACACAGGGGTGATCGGCATGGCCTACCATATAAAGCCTTATATGGAACCATTTTAATAGTATCTTGAAGGATATTATTATATATGAACTCAACCAAGGGTATATGTCTCTCCCAAGAACCCCTGAAATCAAGGAAGCATGCCTACAACTTGTCCTCAAGCACCTGAATTGTGTTCTCTAACTGACCATTTGTTTGGGGGTAGTAAGTTGTTCTCAGAAGCACCTGTGTATCCAGAATCCTCTATATCCCTTTCCATAAATGAGAAATAAACCAAGAATCCCTATATTAATTGATAGAATCTGGGACCTCATATAGTCGTACAATCTCATGAATGTAAAACTTTCTAAGCTCATCAAAATTGATGGTTCCCCTCATTGGTAAGAAATGTGAATCCTTCATGAGCCTATAAAAAACATCCCAAACAACATCGTTACCTCGGGGTGACCTCAGTAAAACCATTAAAAAATACATCATGAAATCAATCAATTTTCACTCAGGAATGGGTTAATACTATAAAATCCAGGATGGTTGCTGGTGTTCCGCCTTCACCTGTTAACAGGTGGAACACCTCCTCATAAAACTAGCCACATACCTTTTCATACTCGGCCACCAATAATGATGATGTAAATCTCGATACATCCTGGTGACACCAGGATGCACTCCCCATATAGAGGCATGAAAGTCCTATATTATCTCCTCATGCATTTCTTCTAAAACCCATACAGGACCAAGTAAATAAAGAACTTCATCCTCTCCTATGGTCCAAACAGGATGAGGGTACTCACCTACCACACTCTATCCTAGAACTAGTCCTTTAGAATCTGATAGCTACCTCATCCTCACTCTATCTATTAGGGTATAGGTAACAACTAAGGATGAAAGAAATGTTTACCCCTAACTATCTTTCACCTCCAAGTGAATCTTAGAGAAGAACATCATAAGATTCCACTCACTACTAACCTATTGTTTTTCCTGTATATGATTCTTCATTCTTAGTGTATTAGTGAATGTATTTACCTTAATAGCAGTGTAGGCTAGCTCAAAGTGAAAATACCGAAGGTATTCCACCCACCTTCACTACCTCATATTCATATCATGCTGTGTAAATATGTACTTGAGGATTTTTTTTCAGTGAAAACCACAAAACAATATCTTAGTAAGTAATGTCTCCAACAATGTAATGTATGAAAAACTATAGCCAACTCGAGATTGTGTGTCGGGTAGTTCCTCTCACGTGGCCTCAACTACTGAGACCCTTACACAATGACTCAATCCTCCTACATAAGAACTGTTCTCATCCTGATACATGATGAATCATAGTAAATGGTATAAATCATTCTTGGCTCTAGAAAAATTAGTATCGGTTATGAAGTCAATCTCCCTTTCAGCTCCTAAAAGGCTGTATCATAAGAATTTATCCATACATACTTCACACCCTTTTTAGTCAAGATCATCAATGGTGCCACTAATCATGATAAGTATTTTATTAAATTCCTATAGTAACCAGCCATCCCTAAGGAACTCTACACCTCAAATATGTTCTTGGGGTGCTCTCTGGAAACTAATTATCTGACCTTCTTAGGGTCCACTGATGCTTTTGTCTCTAAGATAATGTGACCCATGAAGTGAATTTAATCAATCCAGAAGTGGCACATTGTGGGATTATCATATAAATGATTCTATCTCAGTGTATTAAAAATGATATCAAGATGTTTGGAATGGTATTGTTGGTTGTGATAATAAACCAAGATATCATCCATGAAAACCACGAAAAACAAGTGAACATAAGGATGGAACACTCGGTTCATCAGTTCCATAAAGACTGCTGGTGTGTTCGTAAGACTGAACAACATTACCAAGTACTCATATAGAATATACCTACTCTAAAAGTATGTGTGAGGTATGTATGATGATATAACACACACTTGATAATAAGCGGATCTCAAGTTAATCATTGAGAAAACCCGAGCTCCTCAGAGATAGTTGAAGAGATCATCTATCAATGGAAGAGGATATTGGTTCTTAACCATCAACAAGTTCAATTTATGATAATCCACACATTGAATGAGGGTACCGTCTAGCGTTTTTATAAAAAGGACTAAAAAAACCCATAGATAAGTACTGCATTGGATGATACCCTTTACCTCTAAGTCATATAACTGCCTTTTGATCTCTTGCAACTCTGTCATAGCCATCCTGTAAAGTGAAATGGATACTGGTTCAAATCATTTCACTAGATAAATAGATAAATATACCTCTATAACCAAATTTAAACTTGAAATTAATCTAACAAGACATCCCTGAAATGATCAACTAATAGAGGGAAATCAACCTGACACATTCCCCCAGAAATCTAGATACAAACTCACAATCTAGGATATCATCCCACCCAAACCATGATGTTTGGGTCCAACTCAGCTTTCTAAGAAAGTCTATTCACCATTATGTAGAAACTCTCAACCATATGGTGATGAAAAACTAACCCTACAGTGATAGAAATCAGCAAATTCTCAAAAGGTAACCAACCAGTCTATCCTGATAATGATATCAAATCCTGCCATCTCGATGACATAGAGGTCCCATACGAAGTGACACCCACCAAAATTAAGGGGGAACTATTGGAAATGATGCACGTTGTCTATTCTAATCCTTAATGGAGTTTCTAGTATCATAACTCCTTAATATGAAAAAACACAGAGCCTAAGGCTCTCCAAAATGGGCACATATATGAAACTATGTTAATACCCTATACAAAAAAGTGAAGAAGCTAAAATGGAGGCTATAAAAATAGTAACTCTGAATGTAGAAGGTCTGGGATCCTAATTCTACTGAGTCTATTGCACTGTATCTACCTGACCTATACCATGGACTTGTGACACTTCATGGATACCCTGAGCTGATCCACCCAACTTTCACTGTGAACTTGGAGTCTGGGTACCGCAGCCATGACCACCACCTTGGCCTGAATGACCTAATGTACTCCAGTTCCCTTTCTAGTGAGAAGATGCAGACCTTGTTCCTCAATATGGATTTGGTGTAGGCCATATCTCACTATCTTCTGGTTGAAACATTCTATAGAATCATGGTAGATGGCCCATCTTATCGTAGGATCGACACTTCACTAGGTCTAGCTAACACTGTGTCCTCGTATACCTCGCCTACCGCACTAGTATCACCTCACTTGGCTACATAAAGATACAATCTGACGACTAATATCACAGTGAGGAATATCCAGATGACACTTCCTACAACTGTCCAAGATAGTACCAGATCTAGGTGCCGAAACACCCTAACTCACACCTCTAGAATCTATTAGGTTATGATCTGTAATCAGCACCTGATTCACTATAACAAATAAAATAGTCAACCTAAATACATTCACCTGTGATCAGATGTCATACCTAAGGCCATACTCAAATCACCTAGCCTTCAACACATCATCACCCATCAAAATAGGTGTGAAATGTTGTAGATCAGTAAAATGGGCCGAGCATTCCATAACTAACAAAGAGACCTACTCTATATGCATAAAATCTTGGGATTCATCAGCCCTCAGTGTATCGGGATAGTAGTAATCATACAAGACTATATTTAAATATCCCCATTCCATATCCTAATAAAGCTCCACCTAAGTGATAAAATCCCACCATCTCTTGGAGGAATCACACAACATGTACATAGCGATATTTACCCTCTTCTCAGGAGGTGTCTCTAAACAATTTAATATGGACAACATGTCCTATAACTATGACTCCATAGCCTATGGTCTTCCATCCCCCAAAAACATGGGTAGATTCTACTAATGGAACACCTATGTAAGCTATTCGATAGATGTGGATGGCTATAGTTATTCCTAAAAGGTTTGAATGAACCTCATAATGATTTCACATAACTGTGCATCAACACTTAAATCTAGAATAATAGATGGTTCCACAACTAGCATGACTGGAGGATCCACTAGTAGCCCATGGACCCCACCTATGGGGTATGACCATCACCACACTCCTGGTGCACAACTTGAGGTCATTGTGGTGGCATGACTCTATAATGATAATCACACACCTCATTTCAAGATCATAATGAAGGTTCATAGCTCAAAAGATTAGATATAAAATAGGACAAGTACAAACCTTCCTCTAAGAACCTACCCCTCTGCCTACACCATGGGTTGGGTCTAGGTTCCAAACAAATTAGAGATTACCAAAATCTTACTACTAAGGTTGGGTATGTCAAGTTCTCTATCAAAAACCATTTTAGTTTCAATTTATATCACATTTATTTCATATTTATCACATCCCCTTTTAGAATGGTAAACCAATGGTATTCCAAATTCATATCTTTAGGGGCCCATACTTCTCATGAATCAAATCTTGGCATCCACATATAGTACATCGTAACACAATTCCTTATAAGGCCGCAACATGATACACCAAATTCTGATCCAAGAGGGGCCATACTCCTTCGGGGCCAAATATTGGTATCTATTCATTACATTCCATAATATATACCAATATACCTATCACAGTAGTAGGAATATCTATCATGACATCTATCACAACAATATGAAATTAGTAATTCTCTCTAAATGGCATGGAAATTATGCATGGCATGTGATTTCTATCAAGTTATTATATGTGTATGAGATAGAATAACATCATCTCATTGGTATGTAACACAATAGAACCCACAATCATATCAATAATAACAATATAGTACAAGTTCATCATCCAACGATGAAATCGAATCAACTATAATAACTCAAAATCTAAAAAACACAATTAAATTCAAAATAAATTTTGTTATTCCCTATACATGGGGTAACTACTCCCGGGAAAAACTTATTACCAAATAAAATTTCCTTACTATCCCTTTTTATTATTTCTAAATATTAAATAAAACTAGGAAAACATCCTATGATACCACTTTGTAACATCCCAAACCCAGATGCCACTCAACAGTGCTCCTAGCACGATTGGTCATAGGGACTCAATCACATCTCCCCAAATGCCAGAGGTGGCTGATTAGTAGTGAGATCCTAGGTGTGATAGTGGGGAGACTATTCCATCATTATCAAAGTGTAACATAGTATAATATAATAATAATTCAATAAAAGAAGTAGTAATACCATACAATAGAAGTGATCAGTGGAAAACTGATAGTATAATTAAACAAGAATCATATCATACTCCAGATGAGGAAAAATTTCACATGTTTCTAATAAATTTGTGAAAATATGTATAGTACAATAATATAAAATATATGTCCAAAAGGTAAAAAAATACAAAAATAAACCCAGTAGAATTGCAAGCCTCAGCTTGGTCCCATGCTTTCCTGCTCCTAAGTAGCATCTCAAGTACTTATAGGAGGGTGCTTTACCATATCAACACCTACAATCATATAATCTGTTTGGTTCCAAAACCTGACCTAAACAAGGTGTGAGACTAAATCCCAATAGGAAACCACCCACGGTCTGTACCAATATATCAGTGAATATATATAACAGGAAGTGTGCAATAATGAAAGCAGTAAGTTAGGAAGTACTCAAAAGTAAATAATCCTACAAGAAATAATTTACATTTAATGTCTATTTCATCATCCATTTTACAATTCAATTATATTGATTTCATATTTCTCAATATCGGGCCTAATGCTGGTATCACCCACATAGCTGTAAGAAAAAAAATTCCTTAGAAGGTCATCTAAACAAGTATAAGAGAAGACTAAATCCAAGCTTGTGCTTTGGATTGGAAGACGCATCATAAAACATTCCATTTTAGTAATAAATTTATAACCCATGACCATCCATGAAATTCCTATGTTGTAATTCTAGTATCACTCTGGGTAAAAATCCACCAACACCCTACATTCCCATCCCGTCGAACCTCTCAAGAACTCAGTATCACTCTAGGTGTGGTATAAGTTCACATCACTGAGCCTATCCTTGGAGGTCCTACAGGGAAGCCCAAATTATCAATCATGATAGATGGTTAATGCCTCTTGATCCCATCAATGGAATCCCTCTATGGATCCATGATTCACTCAGAATTTAAGTACAACTTATATGATCCAGTTCATGGCATCCATGGTTCACTCACAGTTTAAACATAATAAACTCTTTATGCCCATATTTGGAATTATAACTAACTCTAAGGTTCACTCAAGGAACAAGGTACAATAGTATATGATCCCTTCCATGGAAATCTAATCTAAATCCATGATTTTCTCAAGGAAATTTACCATTTCATCATTCAATTTATTTAAACATTTCATTAATAATACTTAGGTCACAAACCTGAAGCATATAATATTACTCACCACCAGAGGGTGTCTCAAGGAAGGACCAACCTCATTAATCTTGGCTTTAAATTTACTCACATGGTCACATTTCTCCTAAAAAGTATCATATGTTAATTAAACTATTATATGGATTTAACATTATTCAACTCATGTGGGTAGCTCAAAAAAATAATCGAATCAATCCAGACATGCTTTAACAAGAAATGAAATACTCTGATAATAGGGTAAGCCAACCATCCCATACCCTAAACAGACTCGAATACCATATAACATCATGAAAATTCCATTAATAACCAAATCCATTTTTAAAAACCCTTGAATGGAAAAAATACATGCCCCATAGGAATCCTAGGACAAACAACCATAAAAGGTCTTCTAAGGGAACTCACCCATGGGTGGACCTTAGTCAAGGTATACAACCTAAAACATGCTTTGAAACACCTATTTGATTACCTAAACAACAAAATACAACAATAGGGTTTAATTATAAATCAATTAGAAACCCCAAAAATGGGAACACAACACTTTGAAATATATAACAACTAAAAAATTAGCAAAAATAATGAGACCACATACCTTAGGCTCATGCTAGATAGCTAATCCAGTATCAAGTTCTAATTCACCCTATTTGGGGAGAAATCTGAAGAACAGAATAAGAACAAGATATTAGAGCATTTGATATTAAATCCAAATATCAAAATAACTATACATAAAAATTGGGAAAGGATAAAAAGGAATCCTTACTAATATATATCCAAGGAGACAAAACACATTCGAATAGGAGTTCAGACGATGATGGAATTTGAAATACTACTTTAGTATAAGATAAGAGCTTTTTCACATGAGAGATTCTATCCATTTGAAGAAAATACCAATAGGGTCAATATAAGTTTTTTATTTTAAAATTTAAAATAATAAAAATCCTACATAATAGGTTTCACACGGTTTGTCAAACTGTGTGGAAACAGTGCAAGGATTTCTATAAGTTTGAGGCATAGGACACAGTTATACCGCGCAGTTTTTCAAACTATGAACAAAACACACTGAAACCTCTATCAAAATCTGCTAAAATTTTATATCTATCATATGACCATGCAACCCAACCCGCACGGTTTACACTACCATGCGACCTCCTCTTTTCACAAAAAACATGGGTTCTGGGATCCAGACTAGCCCTAGACACCCCAGATACCTCCATGACCCCAATAGGCATTCATAAAAGGATATATTTAAACAATTATACTAATAATTGACTGTAGACACCATATCCATACCTCAATTAAGAAATGGGTTCTTATGTATATTCTCTTTCCAAATGGGTTTTTTCCTTCTTGAAATCAAAAGATAAAAAACACTCGATCTATGTCCTCTATCGAAGATTCATGTCACACAATGGGAATATATACTTCTAGATCTTATGGTTTGTATACAACATGAAACAATCATTTAATTGGTAATAAAACCAATATATAAATTCATGAATTACTGATGCTATCTCTAGATCTTGTAGTTGGAGTCCTTTTATTCAGCCTTAACTCCCTGAACCCATAAATGAACACTCACCTATCCTATATCATAACTACTCCAACATTCTCTTTTGAAGAATCACAATACAATTTATAACCCTCACTCAAATGAGGTTAGGATAAAATTTATTTATAATTTAACATTTTTTACTCTCTTTAAAGGATATATCACAAGAATTCAAATATATGAACATCAATACCTTCTTGTTCAAGTCCATCATTGGCACTACCAATTGGGAGAGTTCCTAGATAAACTATCAGTAGTAACATTCCAAACCTAAAAAACTATGAATCTCAAAGACATTCTTAGTCCACTTATAAGAAATCGTAGCCATCAACTTCTTAGGGTCTAATGATATACCCACCTTGGATATCAAATACCCCAAGAAGCACACCTAAATTATCTAAAATTGACATTTTTGAGAGATTAGAAAAAATCCGATATGCTCACAGTGGGCTCAGTACAATCTCTAAATATTGATCATGATATTCCTTTAATATAGAGTATGTCATAAAATCATTAATGAATACGATTATAATAGAATCCAAATATGGATGAAATATTTGATTCATCAAGTCGATAAACACTTTCAGTTCTTTCATTAATCCAAAAGACATCATAAGATACTTGAACAGACTCTACCTACTCCTAAAAGTAGTATACAATATATCAAAAGTTCTCCCCTACAACTGGTGGTAAATAAACCTTATTTTGATCTTGGAGAACCACATTGATCCTCTCAACTTATCAAATTATTCAATAATATGAGGAATAATATACCAATTTTTAATGGTCACTTAGTTCATCCATCTATAATATACTCATAATCATGGAAAATATTCCTTCTTATTAGATAATAGTATAATATCACCCAAATGGGATGTGATTAGTTGATTAATTCCATTATCCTCCAAATCCTATAACTAATACTTCAACTCTAAAATAATTTCTAGATAAATCATTTAACACAGAATTGATATGGGATATATACTAGGCATAAGCCTGATCATGAACTTTATATCATGATCAGGTGGCAATATTGAGAAATTCTCAAGAAAAACATCCTTAAAAATAAGTGACATTAGACAAAATCACCCTCTTATTGATTTCCACTTCCTAAACAAACCATTTACAGATATAACTCAACAAAATAGGAATTAAAGTAACCTTATAAGGACTTGGATTATAGGATTAGGTTATATTAATAAATTTGTTATCAATATTTAGTAAGAAAATCTATTATGATTATCATATTAAATCCAAAAATCTCCAATATGAAAAAATAACAAAGAAGCTTTCATCCATTGATCACTATAGTGAACTCTGAACATATTCAAATAAACTCTGATCACACCCCTCATGTATTATCAATATAAATCACACCATTGAAGAGTGTGATACACCGATAAGAAAAAAATAGACACTATGGTCGATGACATATGAATCATAACTTAATCCATTGATGATTCCCCACCCTTCATGAAAAAAGTTCAATTGATGGTTTGAATATAGAATGAACCCCAACTCTAATCTTATGATTCTTGAATCCCATAAGGTATATTACCTACTTGGAACTATTTCCTATTACCCTAGGAACCATAACCACTTTAATAATATATAGGAGTGGTGGATCCCCCAATTCTATACTATTACTGCACTCCTAGACCAACTTTTAAACCCTATGTCTAGCCAGATCTGTGATCTCCAACCAAACATGGAACTATGAGACAAAACATATGCATGTTCCACATCTTAACATAAGAGAGACAATACTTTGGATACTTATCACAATGGATATGAATATGTCACTAATACCCTTCCCAATACCAATCGACTGAGGTTTCCCCCCCTTAGAGGAAGAAATGAACACTTACCCTAGCTACCTTGACTATATCCTCCTTAGAGAGACTACTTATACCACCATCTTCTTACATCCTAGTGACCCAATCTTGTATTCGGTAGAAGAATCATGTTTACTAGATGTTCTAAACTTCATCTAGTTTTCCCCATAACAATGTATTAATTCATGAACATAGAGAAGAATATTAAACAAAATATATCCACATATGAATATATAGAATGACTTATGTCATCATCAAAATACCAAACCCTAGAAGTATCATCATCCACTAACATAAGTTCAAATTATAATAAATCAATAAAGTTGGTAAAAAAATAAATCACTAATATACCCTCTAAATGAGATGTAAAAACTATCTATCCTAATCATTCCTCAGAGTTTCTAGGAATAAATTATTGAAAAGTATAGACTAAAAAACCTTCTAGATAGCCCTATATACTGGTCTTCCATGACTAAAACATCCCACCTGAACTTTACTGCTTCTTAAAGAATGTATTTATCATGCTTTACTCACCTTTTAGGGGGTGTATCAAGACAATCGATTTTATTTTCATAGATTATATATAGAACTAGGAAACCTATAGTCCACCCTCACCCACAAAGAGTGGTGAATGATATAGGTGAAACCATTAAGTTAGGTCTGGCATGGTCAGTATAAACCTTATTGGTTTATTCCTTATAGACTATAACTCTACAAGAAGACTCTCTTAAAGATTATGATTGATATAAGGAATAATAATAATAGGTGGATTGGACTCCACTTCCAGTGAGGTGTTCCTATCCCCACCCTCCTGGAACTCAATGTGAGGTCTCCATGTTAGTATATCACTATAATTTCAATCACATGACTCAAATAAAAATTAAATGATATTTTTAGATATAAAAGTTTAGGTTAATCAATAATAGATTCATGGTACTAAATCCTAAATTCACAATCTATGGTATAAAGGTTTCACAAATATTGGATTGAGTCTAGCCCTACCTAACCACTACTAGGTTTTGTAATATAAATATAAGATCACATAATAAACATAATATACCAATATAAGTAGCCAATAATCATGGGTTGTTCATGTAAAGTGCCAATAAAATGTTATATAGGAAAATATAATATAAGTTATTATTAACATTTTAAATAATTGGACCCTACATTATAACAAAATAACCAATCAATCATGAAAATAAACATGTAATATGAGCCCTATGTGTCAAAAAATAATGCATGATCACATTATATATTTACACCATGATCCAAGAGTAAAATCCCATAAACTATAACAAATCACATTGTGGAAACCAAAAAATCATAATGATCGAAAGGTAAGAAAAATACCCCATCCTAGGTAACATGAATGTACCTAATATGTGGGTTTTATACTCCTCGGAACAAGGTAATACCAAGAATTGACAATATCCTATATCTTATATATCATATTCATAATAATAAGGCAAGTAAAAACAAGGACTTGATACCAATTTTATAACATTCCTAACATATTTCATCTCTACCATGAACAAAGTGGGTGATACACACCTCAGTTGAACCTCCCCATATTCCATAGGTTATTCAATAATGGTGAGGGTCAATATATATAATGGAGAGACTAAACCCTTATATATAATAGACAAACAAAAATCAAAGTATAAGAAATATCAGTAAATAATAACCATAATATAATTAAAATATAAGGATATATATCATAGTTCAAAGCTAGCCAAATGTAAATAAAAACCATCATACTGTAATAAAACGAGACACTGTACATATCACATGAGTCATACAATCATACACATGACCTACTATAGTATGATTATGTACAAATGGATCTAAAAATAAACAAAATTAGTGATATCCATAAAAATATTAACAAATCCTAGCCTAGTCTCATATACCAATTCCAACCTAGATCCAATAGCATGACCATCCATATTTATAGGGCCCTTTACCTTTTCAAGGTTATGAAAAACAAAGTCATCTCAAGAACTAGGTCACCTGAGTATGGTTTGATTATAACTCAGTTGCCCTCCCCACCAATGGTTTCCCTGAAAAGTCTAGTAAATAAAAGTGCATAATAGATATGTAATTATAATGAAGTAATAAATAAATAACCTATCACATCATGGAATTATTATCTATCAGAGAACATGTGGACATAATTTCTTTGGAAAATTCCGAAATGGGATGATATGCCCATGGTTTGAACACACCTTAATGATGATCGATATATCACTTTCCATCATATAACCATAGTGTCAATCCATCACCATCATATATCTCAAGTTGAATAAAGCATCACTACCACAAATTTTCAATGTGAATGATCTATCACCAACCCAGTATCAATGGAAAATGAGACTTCATTTGGTGAATGAGGCATCACCATCCCTAGGTGGATGATATAACACCATAAACTACACTCAATTGAAAGATATATCACTGTTTCACAACTCTAGTGGATAATGAACCACCAATAAAAGACTCCTTGGGTGGATGAGGAACTACCAATATTAAATTTTTATGTGAATGATATGCCACCTCAAACCAACACACGGTGGATGATGAACCACCAATAATAATTCCCATGTAGATGTTGAACCTCTATCAACAATCTCAAGTTGGATAATGTACCACCATCACTAATATCAGAGTGGATGATGTACCATTTACATAATATATGTGGATGATATCCGACCTAAATCTTAGAGGTCAATGATTCACTACTATTAACTATATCTAGGGGGATGATCTACCACCAATACATTAACCTCAAGGTGAAAGATAAATGACCACATCAATTTAGGTGGGTGATGTTAGAACTCGTGTTTTTGTACGAGGTATAGACCCTTTTCTTTTCATTTTAAATGATTTATTATGGAATTATATATGTACCCCTTGGGATAACGGGTGTTTTGGGGGTGTTTGAGGATTTTTTGGAGCCCGGAACAGACTTTTGGGAAGAAAATGGCCTGATGCATGGTTTGTGTATGGCTTGTGCACAGTTAAGATAACCGTGCAAGTGGAGGTAGTAGCTTCCACATGGTTTTGGAAACTATTTGGTAGAGGCAACACAACCATGTGGTCTTTTTGAAAAGTTTCATACTTTTGAGAGATAGTTTACACACGGTTACCGTATAGTTAGCCAGATCGTGCAATGCACCAACTTTGAGGTAGTGATCTATGCATAGTTGTTGCATGGTTTGGGAAACTATGTGAGTAAACCATCCAAGCCTTCTATGTGAGTTTTTTTAAATTTTAATTCTAGTTAATTTTTTTTCTTTAACCAATTTTTGGGGTTTTCTTCAAAAATAAAAGTAGTCCTCCTCCGTAAGAGCTCCCCTTTGGAATCTAGCTTATGATTTGATCTCGATCATCCGTTCGACCTCTGTTTCGATCATCGATCATCTCATCAGATATGAAATAGTTAGTCCTTGATTCATTTTTAGTAATTATGGTTTATTTAGAACAATGTTTTCACTATTTGATTTTAGGATCATATACCCCAATATCCCGTTCTTCATCTGTTCTTTATATATCTCCTAAATGAGGACCAATCATGACTCGATATTGGACGATCTATCTATTATCGAGATGAGGTAGGTAGTCTATAATTTATTTCTAATTTTTAGGTGTTCGGCTAATATGCCACCCATCATACCTTCTGGTGCAACCCTATTTTTGAGAGAGATACTCCTGGTTGGCATAGTCGGACTTAGTGCACATGAGCCTCACTTCAGTTGGTGTGGTATCCTTAAGTGTATCCACAAGACCTAGGTTCAAAACCAGGTAGAGGCATAATTCTGGGGTACTGTAGCAGGAACTGTAGTTGAACTATACATTGTGCATCTACAGTAGCATGTACTGTAGAAGTTAATATAGCAGTTACAGTTCAGTACTATAGTAGCTGAAAATATTAACCTTGGTCCACCGGTTTGGGATTGGAGCCCATAAGGATTTCAGTCCACATAGGACTTCGGGTCAGTAGGGATTTCGGGCCACCTTTAAGGCCTTCGGGCCTCCTTAAGGCCTTCGGGCCACAGGTAGTTTCCCTAGACGCACTACAAAAAAAGAGCAAGCCCTAGAAGAGGATTCAGAGCAGGTGCACTCACCAGAGCAGAGCCAAATGGATTTTTCAGAATTAGATAGTATGGCTATGCCATCGGGACTAGCCTGTTATTGCACGAGAAGCCTATCCAGACAACCATGCGAAGGTGGAGTGCTACTATCCTGATGTAAATGCTGGGGAGGGGCAGTCCTTTGTAGATAGTCTAGTTGAATTCCCTAAGACCTTTGGGTCATGTAATCTCCTAAGCCTACGGTCCATGTAATCTCTGAGCCTACGGGCCTTATAAGGGTTCCCCCTCATCCCTTTAAAGATGTGTTATCAAAAAATCAATAAAAATGAAGGCCTTCGGGCCATTCGGGCATAGTCGGACCTCGTGAGGATGCCTATAGGTTCTGTTTAGGTGCATTGACACCCATTCTCGTTTTGAGTTCACCCATGGGGTGTACCTTAAGAAATTAACCTATTTAGTCCTATTTAAACAACCCAAGTGGTGTTTGTTTGTGATTTCCTAGTTAGATAAATCCATTAGATTCCTTAATGGGTTTGAATATCTACTTAGGAGATGTATTGCCTCCTTTCTTAGTTATATTTTGTCATTCCATACTTATAGTTGATTAGATGGAATTGTTAAATGGGTTATATGGGTGGTTATACCTATATGTTTTTACTAATTTCATGTTAAATGTATTATATGATATGGTAGTCCCATATGATTTGTAAATGATAAATGGATTGCATCAGTGGGTATTCTCATGGAATGTGATTGTTGATGTGAGTGGGTATACTCGCATGGAATGAATTGTTTAAATTGAATTCTTGAATGAATTGTTCGATAGATGCCATAGACTGATCTCTATGGATCTAGACCACAGTATTGGATTATCTAGGTTAAATATTCCCCTTGGGTCTTTATTCTGTGGGATTACTCGGGCCTTACTACCCCATTGATCCAACTTGCTTGGAATTTCATAGGACATGTCGGTACACATTATCCTAGGACTCCAACTAGCTCCTAGATTGAGTTTCCACTTGGATGCCCATGGGAATTGATGTGTATTACTTCTATGAATTCATTGGATCTATCCCATCTTGGTTTATATTATTTACATGGATTCCCTGGTACATGAAACTTTTGATCTGACCCTTTTGGTTTACTCTTCACTATACGATGTGGCTATGGAATTATACACTTATTTATACAACATGGATGTGGATTACTTGATATGGATGGATGTACGACGTGGTCGTGTGAATTTTTTACTTTTTTTATAGCTATCTTATTAGTATATGACTCTTCTTGCAGGTATCCTTGAGTTGTTTTATAGTTTTACTTACCATAGTAGACTTATGCCATGTGAATACACTATTTCTTTACTCCTTTCCTTACACTAGCCAGCACTAATAGAATTAATACTAGAACTATATATAGTTGGGTGGTTGTGTACTAGGATTTTTATCTCACACCCTGTTTGGGCCTCCTTGGGGACCCAAATATATTATATGGTTGCAGGTGATGATATGGGAAAGTTCCCTAGTAGAGGTTGTTGACTATGGCTTTGGAACAGGGGAGCATAGAACCAAGCTGAGGCTTGCAATGCTATTAACACATTTGGTCTTTTTTTATATTTGAGATACTTGTACTGTATTTTATTTCCATGTAATTTTCTATATTCTTTCTAGATCCTTGTATCATCTACATCATTTTTTATATGAGACACTTATTGTTTTTTATATGTATTCTTGTCATGCCTTACTTTAAGTTGATTAATGTTTATTTCACTTCCACTATTTATTGTATGTTTGAATTCCGATTTGATACTCTATTAATGAGGGAATAGTCTCCCCACTAACTCACCTAGGACCTCACTTCTATTTGGTATCCTTTGGCATTTAGGGAGATGTGCTTGAAGCCATGCGGCCAACTGGGCTCAGGGCACCGATGGGTGGAATCCGGGTCCGAGACGTTACAAAGTTGTATTAGAGGAGGTTCTTTTCTAGTTTGACTTAATTTTTGGCGACATTATTCTAGGATAGGATGGAAATTGAGTTTGGTAATAATTTGTGCATAGGTGTAGCTACCCCGTGTATAGGGAAAATCCAAACTACCTCAAATGGAATTGTTACCTTTTGGATTTTGACTATTACTGTTGCTTTGATTTCACCATAGGGTGAAGCACATGATATATGCTATTACTATTGATGAAATTGTGGGTTGTATTTCAGTTGAAACCCTATGAGATGAGGGCATTACATCTTATTCATCACATATGAACTTCTTAGAATTCACATTCCATGAATTATGTAATTCCATTTAGGATGCATTAGTTATTGCATGCTATTATGATAGTTGATGTGATATTTGTTCCAAATATTGTGTTAGTTTTTGTGCAGTATATATAAATGGTGACATCATCTTTCAATTTATAAGGAGCATGGGCCCTTTTGAATTCGGAAGTGATGCACTGATGTAATGTAAATGCCAAACAAAATTGATATATGTATGGTTTGAATGGGAACCAAGTTTGGGTTCGTGAGGTGTTATGGAACCTCATAGATTCGTAATTGGTAACCATTGGTGAAATTTTCTAGATAACTAAATGTGAAATGATAATTGAAACTGAAATAGATGGATAGAGACTTGACCTAAACTCATCTTTTGAGTGGACATGAAGCATAGTTTCTAGTAGTTCGATGGCTATTATTTATACAATCCTTGATTTAGGAGTAGGTTTGGGTTTGACTTGGTTTCTAGAAGGGATCTGACCTATGAAACACTTTTATTCCATGTTCTTTGATGTTTTTATCTCTTGAGGCACGTGTTTGGAATTATAGAGACATGCCACCACAATGACCTCCAGTGGTATTCCACGAGGGAGGTGTTGACCATACTTCAGAGACAGTGGGCCACAAGATATTGTTTGATCCTCATTTAGTGATAGATGAGGAACCAAGGGATATTCCATACATAGGTGCTAAGGCACAGTTCCATGAAGGCTTCTTTCGATATATTCAGACCTTCCAAGGAGCACTACAACCTACTGTGTCTATGGATGAGATGACGCAAGTGTTCCAGTAGTATAATCCTCTCACGTTTTCAGGGGATGGTAGTCCACATGCTATAGAGCTGTGGATTGAGACCATGTTAGTAATTTTTGAGCTTCTGGAGATTCATCCCGAGCAGAGGGTCAAGCTCATGATTTATATGCTATGTGGGGTGTCAAATCACTGGTGCGACGTTCTTATCTTCGCTGATGAGTTTTGGAATATGGGTTGGAATGAATTCCAAACCCACTTCTTTGACTACTTCTAACCCTTGACTCAGTGAGTAGATAGGTATAGAGAGTTTATGCATCCAGATCAGGGCGCTATTAAAATTATGGATACTCAGAATGATTTACAGAGATGAAATGTTTTATGCCAATGTATATTACTAATGAGTTATCAAGGGAGAGACACTTCGTGGAAGGTCTCAGAAAAGATATCAAATCTCAGGTGAAATTTTCATGTTGGATTATATCACTGAGATTGCGAATCAGGTAATTATCACAAAGTAGATACTAAATTAAGACGTGGGTACAAAATAGGGGAGTGTTGTTTCCCACCCTAGAAGATCTTTGTCTTCAAGAAAGAAGCGTCGTTTAGAGGATTCCCATGAGGTTAGTTCTAGTCAGGTTGTGGGTGTAGGTAGCTTGGTGTATTTTAATTAGTGTGGTAGGTGGGGACACATGAAGAGTCAATGTGACAGCGACCCAGTCGAGTGTCGAGTTTTTAGCACGATGGGGCATATGCAGTGATTTTGTAAGACCTTCCCTCCAGCTGCGAGTGGTAGGGGGTCAGATGTGATGTTAGGTTAGAGAGTAGGTTCTTCATATACACATCAGACTGGGAGCTGGATCTATGTATGATGGTCAGTCTAGGTCAGTGGTGGTTGTTCCCATGGTAGCAAGACACTGGGTACTTAGAGACAATAGGGTGGATCAACATAGGGTATCCAGGTAGTGTCATAGGGAGGTGGTACAATACAGACTCATGCTGTGCAATAAACCCAACATGAGTAGGATCCCGGACCATATATGGTGATAGGTATGATCTTAGTATCTTCTACTATTGGATGTGCACTTTTTGATATAGGTTTATCACATAGTTTAATCTCTACATGGATGGTTAAAATCCTTGGGCTCATGGGTTTTCTTTCTGAGGGTGTTTTGACACTAGATACACCATTGGGAGTCAGAACGGGTGATGTGTTATAGTGTATGGAGTGTCCCCTTGAGGTTGGTGGGTGTCACTTCATTCAAAATCTCTATGTCCTCAAGATAGAAGGGTTTGAAATCATTCTCAGGATGGACTGGTTAGTATATTATCAAGTGTATGTTGACTGCTATCACCAAAGGGTGACTTTTACATCACCAGAAGGTGTAGTGTTCATTTACAAGAGTGAATGGGAAGTTCAGGTGAGTCGATATGGACCTAAGCATCATGGGATGGGTGGGATGACAACCCAAATTTCTAGTTTGTTTCTGGATGATCAAATATTGATTCAAGTGGACTTCCCTACAGTGTCCGAGCACTTTAGGGACATATTTCTGGATGAATTTTCTGGGTTACCTTCTGAGAGATAGGCGGAGTTATCCATTGATCTAGTTCCAGGAGATAAACTGATATCCATTCATCCTTATTAGATGGCTATTATAGGGTTGTAGAGGATCAAGAGGCAGCTAGAGGTTTTGGTGTAAAAGGTTTTATCCAACCAAACACTTCTCTATGGGGTTCACTGGTCCTTTTTCCAAAAAAGTTGGATTGAACTCTCAGGATATGCGTGTACTATCAGAAACTAAACCAATTAATAGTTAAAAACCGATATCCCTTACCATGGATAGATGACATGTTTGACCAGCTTTGAGGATATTGACTATTCTCAAAGATTTACTTGAGGTAAGAATATCACTAGGTGCATGTTCGACATGCATACATACCTTGTACATCCTTCCATAGTAGGTATGGTCTATATGAGTAATTGGTTATTCCATTCAGTCTCACAAATAGACCAGAAGATTTCATGGAATTGATGAACTGTGTGTTCCATCGTTATTTTGATTCTGTTGTTGTGGTTTTTGTGGAAAATATCTTGGTGTATTTTCATAATCGACATGACCCTGAAAACCATATTGATATCATTTTTAATACACTGAGAGAGAATAAGTTATATGATATGCTCAAAAAGTTCCACTTTTGGATGGATCAGATTCACATACTAGGTCACATCATCTCGGAGATAGGAGTGTTAGTGGACCCAGAGAAGGAGAGAGTGGTAGTTTATTAGGAACAACACAAGAATGGTTTGACATATGAAGTTTCTTGGGGATGACTAGTTACTAAAAACGTTTTATACTAGACTTCCCATGCTTAGAAGTTATGTTTATGGGATTGACTAAAAATGGTGTGAAGTTCATGCAGTCAAAATCTTATGAGGCAACCATTTATAAGAAGAAATGAAGGTTGACATCAGCAATATTCCTGATTCTGTGAGATAAGGGATAGAGTTACACAGTTTATTATGATGCTTCAAGAATTGGGATGGGGGTAGTGCAGTTTCATGGGGATGGAGTCAGGGCATATGGGTCTCGACATTTGAGACCTTATGAGTGGAATTACCATGTGCATGGCCCAGAGTAAGCTCTAGTTGTTTATATGTTACGCTGTTGGAGACACTACTTACTTGGAGAGATTTTTTGGGTATACAAAGACCAAAAAATCCTCAAGTATATCTTTACGCAGTGTGATCTGAATATGAGGCTATGAAGGTGGGTGGATTACCTATAGTCCTTTTACTTAAATATTTCCTAGTAAAGGCAATGTTGTGGCCGATGCACTGGTTGGGAGGAATCAGATACTAGCCGTACAACAGGAAATTATCTAGTGCCATATTATGGAATTGTTCTATAAGATGAATCTAGAGGTGCATGATAGTTAGGGGAAGACATATATTTCATATGTAGTTGTGAACTCTACCCTGCTAGATAGATTTAGGATAAGGAAAACTATCGAATTCAGAGCGCTTAGTTCTATGAGAGTGTTTTGTATGTGAGGACCCTCCTCCTAGTTGGAAGGTAGGATAGGATGAAATTCTACATATCCATGGACATGTTTGGGTTCCAGTTCATATATATGGGGAGATGATGTAGGAGTTTCATTATTTAGCTTGGACAGGGCATCCCAGTGTCTCCAAGATGTATTGTGACTTACGTCACCAGTATTGGTGGCTAAGTATGAAGAGAGAGGTAGCTGGTTTTGTTAGGTGGTGTTCTACCTATCAGCTAGTGAAGGAGAAACATCATTGAACAATTGGGATTTTACAATAGTCCCCTATTTTGGAGTGGAAATGGGATGATGGAAGGATACATTTTTTGATTGGTTTGCTTAGGTTTCCTCTAGGTAACGATGCTGTTTGGGTTATTGTTGACAATCTTATGAAGGTAAGTCATTTCTTAACAATCAAGGAGACCTTTAGTGTGGATGTGCTCAGAAGATTTTATATCTGAGAGGTGGCACAACTACATGGAGTCTCACGTACTATTGTTTTGGATAGGGATTCCCACTTTACATCTTTTTTCTGGCAGAGTTTTCAAAGGTCACTGGGTACACAACTACTTCAGATCACAACATACCACCCTCATACTGATGGTCAGTTAGAGTGTACAATACAGGTTCTAGAAGACATTTTTCATGCATGATTCCTAGATTTTGGGGTTTGTTGTTAGAGGCACATTCCCCCAGTTGATCTCTCCTACAACAACAGTTATCATGACATGATATAGATGGAACCTTGTGAGGATTTATATGGTAGGCCATGCCATTCTACCATGTGTTGGTTAGACGCATGGGAGGCAGTTTTACCAGGACTGCGTCTCATGAAGGTGAATTATGAGTATGTCTAGTTGATATAGAAGCAGATGGATACTTCACAGTGTCATCAAAAATAATATGTCAATCAACATAGATGAACCCTAGAGTTTGAGGTCGGGGATCAAGTTTTCTTGCATGTTTCTCCGATATTGGGACACATACGAATAATGAGACAGGGTAAGCTTTCACTATGATATGTCGGGCCGTTCGTGATTCTGGATAGATTTTGGTCAGTTTACTATTGTTTGTTGTTACCTCAGAGGTATCAAGACATGAACAACGTCTTCCATGTATCTTAGATTCACCACTATCACTCAGATCCATCTCACGTTTTTCAGCCTGACGAGGTTGAGCTTCAGGTTGATGGATCCTTTGAGAAACACCTGATATGTATCATTGATAGCATCACAAAGGTTATCTGAGGCTGGAAAGTTCCTCTAGTATGAGTGTTATGGTATCCAGTCTATTTATAGGATGAGATCTAGGAGCGATAGGATGACGTACATGCTCAATGGCCAAAGTTTTTCTTAGATGAATCTCAAAAACCCTTTAGGGAGAAATTCAGGGATGGATTTCTATAAGGGGGAATATTTTAAGAACATGGGGTTTTTTACGAGGTATGGATCCTTTTATTTTTAGTTTAAATGAATTTTTATGTCCTTACTTATGTACCCCTTGTGATCATGGGTGTTTTGGAGGTGATCAAGGCTTGTTTGGATCCCAAAACCATGTTTTGTGCTGAAAATGGAATTAATCAAGGTTTGTGCATAGATAGAGCATGGTTAAGATAACTATGTGAGTAGAGGTAGTAGCTTCTACATTGTTTTTGAAACCGTGTAGTAGAGGCTGCTTGGCCATGCTGTAAGTCTGAAAAGTTGTAGAATTTTGATAGGCAGTTTCTGCACAATTACCGCACGGTTAGCCAGATCAAGTAGGGTAACCGTGTGATGTGCCCTCTTAGAGGTAGTAATCTACACACAGTTGCTACACAGTTTGAGAAACTATTTGGGTAAACCATGAAAGCCTACTGTGTAACTATTTTTTTAAATTTTAATTAAAGTTAAAACTTTCATTTTAACTCATTTTTGGGGTTCTCTTCAACACACAGTATCCCTCCTCTATAGGAGCTCCCCTTTGGCACCTAGCATAGGATTTGATCCTGGTCATCCATATAACCTCTGTTTCGATTACTAATCTCATCAGATCTACAACAGTAAGTCCTTGATTCCTTTTTATCCATTATAGTTTCTTTGGAACAAAGTTTGTGCTATTTGATTTTAGGATCATATGCCCTAATATCCCATTCTTTATCTGTTCTTCAGATCTAACCTAAGCCCAGACGAATCAATACTCTATACTAGATGAGATCTCTACTATCGAGCTGAGGTAAGTGGTCTGTACTTTCTTTTGTCATTTTGGGTTCTTTTCGGGCGTTCGGCTGATATGCCACCCGTCGAACCTTCCATCACAACCATGTTTTTGAGCAAGCTACTCTTTGTAGGCTTAGTCATACCTAGTAAGGATACTCGTATGTTCTGTTTAGGTGCATTGACACTTGATTCTTGTTTTTAGGCCACCCATGGGGTGCACCGTAAAGAATTAACATGTCTAGGACTATTTAAACCACCTAATGGGTGTTTGTTTGTGGTTTCCTAGTTAGAGTAAGCCCTTAGAAACCTTAATGGGTTTGAATATCTTCTTAAGAGATGTACTACCTCCTTTCTTCGAAATATTCTATTGTTCTATCCTTATTTTTGATTATTTGGTATTGTTAAATGGGTGATATGGGTGGGTATACCTATATGTTTTGACTAATGGCATGTTAAATGGATTATATGGGAGGGTAGTCTCATATGATTTGTAAATGATAAATGGATTTCATGAGTGGGTATGCTCCTGGATTGTTCTTGTTGACGTGAGTGGGTATACTCACATGGAATGAATTTTTTAAATTGGATTCTTGAATGAATCATTCGATATATGCCATGGACTACTCTCCATGTATCTGAAATGTGGTACTCGATGCCCTAGGATGACTCTTCCCCTTGGGTCTTGATTACATGGGATTCCTCGGTCCTTGCGAACCCATGGATCTGACTTGGTTTGACTCACTTAAGACATGTCAATACACATGCTTCTAGAACTCCAATTCGCGCCTAGACCGAGTTTCCATTGGGACACCCATGAGACTCGATGTTTTTATTAGAAGAGTTCCTTGGATCCGACCCTTTGTGGTCAAGATTATTTACATGGATTCCCTGGTACATGACACCTTGGATCTGGACCTTGTGATCTACACTTCACTATACAACATGGCCATGTAATTCTACACTTCTTTATACAGTGTGGCTGTGGATTACTTGATATGGATGGATGTATGACATGGTTGTGTGACTTGTTTACTTTGTATATAGCTATCTTATTAGGAATTGAATATTCTTGCATATAGCCTTGAAAGGTTGTTTAATTTTACTTACCATAGTAGACTTATGTCATGGGAATATTTTATTTCTTTATTGCCTTCCTTTCACTAGCCAGGACTTATAGAATTATTGTTAAATCTGTATAGACTCAGGTGGTTGTATAATGGTATGTTTATCTCACAACCAATTTGGGCCTCCTTGGAGATCCAAAGAAGATTATATGGTTGTCGGTGATGATAGGGTTAACTGACCTGGTAGAGGTTGTTTATTATGGATTTGGAGCAGGGGAGCATAGAACCAAGATGAGGCTTGCGATGGTACAAACATTTTTTGGTCTTTTGTTCTTTTTGGGATACTTGTAGTCTATTGTATTATGATGTACTGTTCTGGATTCTATCTAGATACTTGTTTCATATGCATCATTTTGTATATGAATTTTGGTTATTGATATGTATTCATATCTTGTCATACTTTCTATTGATTGTTGTTTATTTCTCCTATGCTATTTATTATATGTTTGACTTCTGTTGTGATACTATGGTAATGATGGAATAGTCTCCCAATTAACTCACGTAGGACCTCCCTACTATTTAATAGCCTATAGAGTTTGGGGATATGTGCATGAGTCCATGGGGCCAACCGGGCTTGGGGCGCCATCAGGTGGCATCCGGGTCTTAGATTTTATTGAAGAGATACCACTAAAAATTAGGGTGGATGATGTACCACCAAGCAGTCATTTTAGGAGTTGATTTATCATTTATAACCAACAAAATAAATTCATAGTTATTCAATAAATATATGGTTAATACCTAAAACTATTAACCCACTCAAGGCCTCATTTTTGGGGTATCCCACCCATATAATATCATTTTCTCACCCTATTCCTCACTAAATAGCAGTTTAGGACACCAGACATGGCTCCCAAGGTTATGTATCAAGAATAAGCAAAACATTGTGGGTCTAAATTCAAGGTTTAATTATACAACCAAAAGGTAAATAGTCATTGGTGAACATTTCATTGATACACAACACTTCTAGGACAACTCATAACCCTAATAGGCTTCACTAAATCAGAAGGAACCAATCAAATTATTTTATAAATTAAATTTGGGATTCCATACATGGTTGGAACATATTTTATTTTAAATGGGGAATGAAAAACCTTTTAAAAAATAGGAAATCATGGGACCACAAATATGGATTTTTTTAAAGTTCCTATAATAGGATACCATCCATAAATTTATCCTTAAAAAAGTAAATCAAGAAACATAGAATAAACTCTAAATTTGTGCATAAAAAATGATACATGAAAAAAACAAGAGAAACATTGAAGGAATAAAATAAGAGAATTATCCATACTGGAGGTGACCACCTATGATATACAACTTTTTATTCGAAGATCATATGAAGAAGATCCACCACTTGGGATGGAAGAATGTAGTTAGATTTTAGAGGTGGATATGTGATTGGAAGAAAACATAATGAGGGAAGGGGAGAGTAATATTTATTTGATTTAAAAAAATTATAATTTATTTATTTATTAAAAAAAAATTAGTATTCAACCACTATGTATCATACAAGTATCCATTGGGTACTCAATAACCATCAGGTACCCATACTAGGATCATCGGCCACTTAGTGGCCCTCACAGAACCACCCCCTTCACCAAGGGGTCCACTGAGTACTCGATACCAGACCACCGAGTACCCAATGGATTTTTTCCTCATAAAATAAGTTATAACACTTGGTTTTTACTATAGTAATGAACCTTTAATCCACCACCAACACCTTAAATACTCTAATTTTTTTAAAATACATGAGTTTTGGAAAAACATTTGATCAAAACCATACCTTGTATATATGGGGTTCTATAGGATTGAAATGAAAGAGGCATTTAAATTTTAGCAATACGTTATGTTATTTATCCGAAATTTGGTTTTATTTTATTCATTATTATTTTTGGATTCAAAGGTATGAAAAAGTCCTTGGTTGGCCACATTAACGATGACCATAATGAAAACTAACCCTTGATCCATTGATGGATTTGACTATGGTTTTATGAATCTACATTCCTTAAATGAAAAATACAGGGTGATAAATAGTCATGGTATCCCATAATACTTGATCATGTTGGGTTTTAATCACCCAAAACCATTTGGACCAGTTATTTAAAGAGATGAAAATAATTAATTTTGGTCATAAAATAACATAATGATAATCACTGAAGAAAAATCAATTAATCAAGATGAGTTGGGTTCAATACACATCATATATAAAATTTAAACCACTAATCTAGAAATTAAATTTTTGTACAATATATATCAATATATTTTTCTAGATATTAAATACTAATAGAGTAACAAAACCTATATCTAATTTGGATGCAACAAAGTTCCTTAGCCAAGGATGATATTTTATTGAATAACACTATGATTCAATGTATAATCTTTCATCTAATGATCTCTTAGGGTTAGTGTTATGTTGATGACATAATATAAATTTCATTGGATTTTATTTTAGTCCCCACTGAGTTCCCAATCGAATTCACCCCTCAAAACGTGTCATAAATGAATAAAAATGGTTGTTGGGGGATGATAGAAACTTTTATAATCATAATACATGGTTTAAAAATTGTGTATAATACGATTCATTTTTTTAGAAGGTTTATAGGTTTTTATAGAGATGTTACATAGTTTTGGGAATATGAAATAGACTATTTAATTACTTATTAAATTATTCTTTATGCTTTCATGGTTTCTTCCAATGAGCTTTGAGACCCCTACTCATTTTGAGCCTATTTAGACATACTTTCCAAATATAGGTGATCACTGGGTTTTTCACCAGTGACACCTTGTGTTTGAATTGGTCTAGAGGATGGGATTTTGAGCTCATATTACTCTTTAGGGGGAAATTATTTCCTACTTAGGGACTCTATTATATATTTAAGATATATACACCCTTTCTAATTCCCAGTGTGGAGATTATGACTTCCATACAAGCGATTTGATTGAAATTGTGCATAATCATGAAAATATATATGAATTATAGATTCTAAATTAATGGGACTATCTATATATATCAAATTTCTATATCTCCCCATTATCTTCCATTATTTATTCCATGGATTTTGATTTTGGTTTCCTTTTTTTTTGGGTGCATTATGGGCTTCTTGGGAATGGAGATCCTTTATTGGAAAAAATGATATAATTTTTAGGGATTTATGTTTGATTGAATTTAATGAGGTCTAAATAAAATTGTGATAAAGACCTTACAAGGTTCTCCGAGAGTTTATATAACACTATGGGTGGTTTGGGGATTTTATACAAAAACTATTTTTTCTATCTTCTTATTGAATTCATGACATGAAAGGGTTACACATCATGTAATGGTCTCCAAGTCGATTTCTAGAGTTTTCAAGGTATGAAATTTTTAATAATCATGAATCAAGTTCACATAATGTACTAGTTGTTGGTAATATATGAATATTTGATTCAAGGAATGAAAGGTTTACACATTATGAATCATGTTCACACCGTGTATTAGTCACTGAGAAGATGTATTGAGTTAGTTCAAGGTGTGAATGTTTTAAGAACTATGAATCAAGTTGAAATATTTTACTTATCATTTGGAAGATTCCATGATTTGGTTCATGGTGTTAGAGGTTTACACACCATGTATTGGTTTCATGCCGTGTAATGGTAAAATATAATGATTTTTAATTTGAGACGATTAATTTTTAATCATATTTTAAATTAATTTAATTTTCACACCATGAAAGGGATTAATGATGTGTAATCCTTGATTCTACTTGTTTTAATTAAATCTATTTCCTAAATTTTGTTTCATTCAGCGTGCAGCCTCCCCTCCCATGACCTAGAACTATCATAGTTGATTTTGGAGACCTGTACTACTTCTAGATCATTTTTTCGGTGATTGACCATTGTTGTGGCTATAATTCATCTTACTACATAAGAGATATTTCCTCTTCTTATTTTACTTCTGTTGAGGATTTGGTTTTGGTTGTTCCTATAGTTCAAATTCATGATATATTGGTGTTTCCATCAATATTTTATAGCTTCTTGTCATTTCTTGTCTTTCAAAGGTTGATCCACGGTTTTTTGATCTACCTTGTTGAAGGTAGATTAGTTTTCATCATTATTGAGGTAGGTGTATCTATGAAATCTTTTCTAATTCTTGTATTTCTTTATGTTCTTGTAAAACATATTTTAAATGATGGGAAAACAATTTTAATTAAATGTGAACATGGTATTGGAAATGGGTTTTAAACAAAATTTCCACAATGGTAACTTTAAGTGCATCAAGAAATAGGTATAGGTGTCCCTAGTGTGTGTGGAACCACTAGGGGAAACTTTTGTGATATTGATAGTCTTTGTAAGGAATCGATATAGGTTGGTCTAGTAAATATTCCCATAGACTAGGGTCTAAATGGGGTTTTTTTCATTTATACCTAGTTTTTCACATGATGTTTTATTTCATGGATATTTTCTCACATGTTTAGTTTACATGTTTTTCTTTTGTACTGGATATATTCCTTTTTTGGTAAATATGGTATGATATTATGGAAACCAATGTAAATGTTTAAAAATGGTTTTAGTTATGAAAATTATTTATGATATGTATTTTGTTTTAATGTTTGAACTTGGGAATTATTGATATTAAAACATGTATAGTTTCATTGGTGATATCCTATTGGCCATTGTGATCACACTCTAATTTAGAATTTGTGTGGTTGTAGAAATGTTTTGTAGGAATTAAGTAAATGTAAGGGAATTATGTAGCATTTTAGGTTATTTTTTTTCTATTTCCTTCGAAGCGTAATGGTTTGGGGGTGATTTTTAGTCAGATGGATTATTTTTTATTTGTCATGTCATACTTTTTTGGTTTAGTCCCTTTGTCTTAGATTGTATGGATCTTGTTTTATCTATTTCTTCTACACAGTACACTTTTTTATTTTTTGGATATATTCAACATTTATTTATGTTGTCTTTATTATGCCTCACCATGTGACAGACGAATCGAGTGGATGATTTGGTTGACCCGGGATGGTTCCTTACAAATCAGTATCAGAGGCATTCTAAGCCTGAAGTGTGTTAAAAATTCCTAAGTTTGGTTCTACAACTTGAGTATATATGAGTTAATACTATCATAATTTGGGTATTAAGTGTGGGAGGGTGCCAGGCCAGCTCACTTATGTGTCTAAACTCGAGTTATTAGGGGTGGTTAGAATGTTTTTCCTGTTTTGAGACCTAGTGTTTGAGTTCATTTGAATAAACTATTTCAGAAGTTTATTTAAATGGAAATATTAATTCTTAAATCATTTATTTTTGTTTTTATAATTCTTAATTTTATTTATATTATTGATTTTTTTAAAAAATATGTAAATTCTTGATGTTGATCCTAATATGTTGGAATATTCTCTAATGTTGATTTTTCATTGTCTTGTTCTTAAAAAACAATTCCTATAAGAATACCTCTTCCAAATTTGAGAGAGGAAGATACAAGATAGGATCCAAAGGTGAACCCTATGGTGGAACATTCTTTGGATGAAGCATTAATCTGTACAATTCAGACTCTGGTTCAAATAGGTGTTGAAAACCTCAGACAAGTAGTGGATCATGACTTAGAATTTATAAAGTAGTATCCACCTGCCATCCGTGGAAAAAAGGACCATAGAAATTTGAAGAATGAATTGATTAGATTGAGAGTATATTTAAATTCATTAAGACTCCTCAAGTCTCTAAGGTGGGTTTTCCATGTATATATTCCTTAGGGATCGAGAAGTAGATGGTAAGACTCTATTGTAAAAATTATGTTACATGAGGATCTTAACTTTGATTCTATCAATAAAATATTCAATCAGTAGTTTTATCTAGAGAAATTACATGTTTCAAAGACCCAGGAGGTGGTGCATCTATTTCATCTACCATTAGATATTGTCACAAATTAGTTCCTAAATCATTGAATGTTTGAGTTGTGATTGAGGCCTAAAATTTAGTCAATTTTGATCCTAATGTTCCTCCCAACCTTTGTGGAGGTAGTTGAAAAGACTTTTGGAAGAGGCTAACACAGCTGAATGAATAGGTTTGGGAGGAGCTTAAGTTGGCACTACCATTTTCTAGGGTATATCATCCATCCAAAAAAGGAAGCAGAAAGGTAACTAGTTTTATTATGGACCCATTTTGGGGGCATCAACTTGATAGTAGTAGTTTTGTCGCTATCAGTGTGGGAAACCATGTCTTACTGGGCTAAATTGTATGGAGGCTCTAAATAATTTTCATCATTGTGGACAATCTGGCCATCTAAATCAACTTTTTAATAGGATTTCCCAACGCAGTAAGGATGGATACACCTTTATAAAGGGAACATAGGTTCATACTGATGCTTCTAGGGGTGGTGGTTCTTATCCTCAGGATAATGGGTATGTTAATGTGTCTAAGAAAACTTAGGTATGAGTTGATACCAGAAGTCATTTTGTGGCAGAGTATGCGCTAGAGGGATCTAAAGCAAGACTAATTACTATTAGAGGAACAATATTTATTTCATATTCTATGATGGTATCTTTATTTGATATAGGTTCTAATCATTATTTTATTTCAAAAAATATAATTTACCTATGGGGGCTACATTCAGAGCTTATTCCATACATGTTGGATATTTCAACACCTTTGGGAATGAGGTTCGAACACGGTTTGAAATTTTCTATATGTTTGGTAATGATAGTCTACTTTGAGGTGGAGTTGGACTTTTAAGTTTTCAATATGGAAAATTTCAACTTGATTATTAGCATGAATTGGATGATCAATGTTACAGAACATATTGACTATTATCATTGTTCAATTCAATTTTTATCTTCTGATGGGGGCACTCAGGTTTTTTGGGGTTAGTGGGACTCTAGATTGGGAAGGGTGGGGGAAATTGTTCCATTTATTGGGAAATATCATTCAAGTTTTCAGAGATGTTTCGTGTTTCTATTGACCCTTGTTTTTTTATTCCTCTTCTTTTAGTGGCGTTTTCATACACCGAGGTCTTTTCAGATGATTTTTATAGTTTACATTCATAAAGAGAGGTCAATTTTCTATTTACCTACTCCCTAGTGAGGTGCCCATATCTATACCATCTTATCGAATGGAACCTGATGAGTTAGTGTAACTTAAAGTACCACTTTAGGATCTATATGCTAAGGGATTTATTCATCATAGCCTATCACCATGGGATTCACCTGCCCTCTTTGCTAAGAAGGTAGACTAGAGTCTCATAATTCGTGTGGATTATCAAAATTTGAATATGGTGATGGTTAAGAATGAATATCATCTACCTAGGATTGATAATATTTTGACCAGATTAGAGGGGTATATTGGTTTTCAAAGGTTAACCTTCGATCAGGGTACCGCCAGTTGATATTATGAGATGTGGGAATACCTAAGAAATATTTTATAAATTGGTATGACCATTTTGAGTTTTTGGTTAATCTATTTAGTCTCACTACCTCTCCCACTGTATTTCTGGATTTTATAAACCAAACATTTCATATGTGCATAGAAAATTTCATTATTTTGTTCGTGGATATTATTTTGGATTACTCTAAGATAGATTAGGAACATATATACTATTTGGATATTATTCTTTAAACATTGAAATAATATCTTCTACATGGTATGCATTCTAAATATGAATTTTGGATCCAAGAATTGAAATTTCCTGGGAATGTTATATCTGAGAGGGGAATCTCAATGGATCCAAAAAAGATAAAGGATGTTATGTCATTGGATCATCCTATAAATGATTTTTATACCTTTATCTTCATGGGTTTAGATGGTTAATTTAGATGGTTAGTTCATGATTTCTCTAAGATCACATCTTAATTAATATCTTTAACCCGTAAGGGTGTAAATTTTGAATTGAATGAAAAACTTTAGAGATATTTTGATGATATAAAGGTGATTTTGACTTCAAATCTAGTTTTTATTCTTCCAGAACATGGGTTGGGTTATGATATTTTCTATGATGATTCTTGTATGAGTTTGGGATGTATCTTGATACAAGGGAGACATGTTGTATCATATAGATATCAAGAGTTTTTACCTTGTGAGAAGAACTACCCTAACCATGATGTTATGTTGGAAGTAGATATGAATGCACTCAATAGGTGGATTCACTATCACTTTGGGGATCATTTTATAGTATTTTCTAATCATAAAATAATAAAATATATTTTTACTCAGAGGGATCTTAATTTGTGATAGATATGCTAGCAATAATATCTTCAGAAATTTTATTTCAATATTTCTTATACTATTAGAAAAGGAAATGTTTTCATTAACATGATGGGTGTTCGAGTTGGTGACCTTGAAACAATTTTTTGGGTACTTTATGATAACATGTATTCATTTTTTTGAGTATTAATAAAATCTTTATCAAATAAAGATTTTTCTTTTATGTAACATAGTATGTGATAATTTATTAATAATAGATATCATGCTAAAAGGTCATATAATTTCACCACTATGGTGAGAACCTAGAAGTTCTATAATAATATTCTTAAATATATTTTCTATAGGCAAATAATATCATTTGAGGTACACAAATGATACAATATATCAAGGGTGGAGACTCATAGGAGTTTGAGACACCGTCTCATGGTCTATGACCTTAGTAATATCTAGTGTAGGATATTATGAGAATGAGGCCCGCTAGCAGGAAATCCACATTCATATGTGTCATTGGATGTTCCTATATGCGGATGTGCATATTGATGATTTTAATTTAATATAATTATTAATTAATATTAAAAGTCCTGTAATTTGATGTATTGATGAAATTTATGATGACATATGTTCGTGGTGAGGTAGGATATGTAGGGTGCATCACGAGTAACATTGCATTTATGAATAATGCGAGAAACAATTTCTCCTAGATGTTCTTTAATGGAATTTTATATTAGAGGCCCTTTGATAGAAATTATATAGCCTAAATAAATCAATGGCCATGGTTCTCTATAAGCAAGTTCGATATCCGTAAAGTCAAAGAAAGAGACATCATGAACAAAGGTTGATGGAACCTGCGTGTAACCTAATTCATTAATGATATCATGATAAAAGGATTATATTATATTGTGAGAATATGTATGAGTTATTATTAAATTATTTCTCAATGGATGACTTGGCATGTTTCTAGATGGTAACCTTGGAATTTGACCTTTCACCTAATTCCACTGAGAAAGAGGCCTAGGGGGCACACACTAAGTGTATTTAGAATCTCAGTTAAATAATATATTATAATTTATTATTTAACAAGTTGAATAAATATTATTCCCCAAAGTGGTTTTATAATTATTCATGTATGTTTGATCACATATATTTCCTCACTAGTTTTTGAGACAATATTATGTGAGTGGAATATATAATAAATATTTATTTACTATTTTTTGAATATAATATTTATTTATTTATTGGTGAGTAATGCAGTGATATTTATTTATTAGATAAATAGTCATTATTCAAGGCTCAATAAATATAGTGGAGGAATGGAGGATAAATTTTTTAGGTCTACTGAGAAATAATTTATATTTAATATTATTTGATTAAATAATATTTAATTTTATTACCAAGTTAAGAAGAAGTTAAGGAAATATTATTATTATTATTTTGACATGGGGATATATAAGGGATTAATTAAATATTAAAGGTATCTTGTGAAAATATTTATTTCTAAACCCTAGAAATATTTAAACCCAATTATATTATTTTTTCAACAGAGCCAATTCATTTTGTGTTATGCATTAAATCAGCTGGAGTGAATCTTCTCAAGCTCTAGAGGGATCCCTCTCCCAGAATGTTCCCATGAACAGAGAGTGGTCTTCCTCCACCTACCACTCTCAATTCCAGATAGATAAAGGAGAAATATTTGGAAGTTACTATGGTTTAAATCAATGGTGAGTGACACAAGAAATAAGTAATTCTATGCTAGCACTCGGATATTCCTACAACGACATTCAGAGATTTCTGGAACACATGTGGATCACTTCTGACAGGAATATATACTTGATTCATACAACATAATGACAGTACAACTTAGATCTGTTGTCAGATTAATAAATGAAGAATGAATTATCATAATAAATTATTTAATTAGTTAAAATAATTATAAATAATATGTGATGATCATGTGATTGGTTCTGAAATTTTATCCCTTGTCTAGTTTTTGTTTGATTCAATTCCGTTGATCATAAAATTTATCATTTTCGAAATATTGGATTGATCAACAGTCACGAAAAAAATAAAAGCTGGTAATGAGCTGTCACACACTTCCACTACACCTAGAACATAAAAGTAGTATCATAGGGGTCACTTAATTATTTATAATTATTTAGAAGACTGTTGATGGATTTAAGAATTTGGTCATTTTGTTTTGAATTAATTTTTAATCGTTCTTTAATTTTAATTGAAATATTTTCTTCTTCCTCTTTATTTTCTCATAGATCTAGAAAAATTGTTTAATTTTATGAATGAAATAAAATTTAAGATCTCATCTAGAGGTTTTGAGATTCTATCTAGATAACACAAAAATACACATCTTGTAACCAGAGTTACACACTTTGTATTAGTGTTCAATGCACCAAGAAGTATTTTGGAATTAATTACAACCATTTTCATTGAATTCATGTGGTACATTTATTTTTCTACACCATGTGTTGATCGGGATAGCGTGGCACATGGTCAATCGGAGTACATTTCTTGTATCCCACATACATGACGTGTAGTCCATTAATTCATAGACAATCCATATATTTTCATACATGACCTACTTGACCAGTGACTATATAACTTGGAGACCACACATTGTGTATCACTTGTACACATCATGTAATATAATTTTTTGAGGCATGGTTTACATGTTGAGTCCCTAGGTGTGTTCCCCGAATAGTTGAGAGACATGCAGGCCATGTAACTCACTTTTACAAACCGTGTACTTATACCAAATTATGCAGTATTAAAATTAATTTATTATAATTTGTAAACATTATCTATATGTGTTTTTTTGTGATCATTAAGTTGATAGGACGCAGCATGTGTTGGGTTTTAATATATATATATATATATTGTTAATTAATTTCTACATGATGTTCAGATCTTCATATCAAGTATGATTCGTATTATAGTGATTACTCTATGTGCATTGAATAATAACATGTGACAAGAAAATCATGTAATTCATGTAATAATTAATTTGATTGTACACATCATAAAAGTATATGATATGTGATGTATTCCATATTTCATGAGAATAAAAAGTATTTTGGTATAATACATGTTGGGTAGATTTGTATGGGTATTCAACATGTTTACTTCAAGGTACATTTATATACACAATTAATTTTAAATATATTTATTTAATTTGTTTAAAATTATGATGGACGATAATATAAAAGAAATTTGGATGATAATTAATATAAAATAATTGATTAATTAATGAAGGTAATTAATTGATAAGAAAACTATATATCTTAAATAAGAACAATTAAGAATTGAATGCTAGTTTTGTTAAATGCATAATTCGTTTCATGTATATGGATTATCATGTGCATAGAAAATACCTTTGTATGTTATTAGTTTCATTTAATTTATTATTAAAATTAATTGGTTCCCTGTGTGTGATCTATCATATCGTTACGCATGGGCACGTGCGCCCATGGTTTCTTTTATGTAACCCCTTTCCCCCTCACATGTGTGTGAGTAAAAGAATATGTAATGGATAGATCTCCCAAGCTAGTGGAGGTGATTCAAGTTTGGATTCTAGGGGAAGCCAATCCAATAGATATACATAGGTGGATAGGTGGAAAGCTGTTACATGAACCTTTATTGGTTCAAAGTGTTTTCCCCCTAGTTCGACAATTAGTTTATCATCCTCTAGATAAAATAAAAATTAATGAAAACACATGATAAAAACACTTCATTATTTTATTTATATTAAGTTTAATGGTTATTTCATTATGGATATTTTGTCTTGATCACATGAATTAATGTATTAATAGGCATGAAATATAGAACTAAAATAAATTGGCTGATACAGAGATTTTATCTAAGAAAAGGTTAATCACTTAAGTAAATACAATTTATATTAACAAGCATGTAATAATGATAATAATTGATAATTTATGCATGAAATGATAAAATACCTCAATAATATATATTAAGTCGGTATAGTTTTCCACTAAATCAATTTGAAATTGAACCACAGTTCAAAGTACTTGACCATCCAAAGTTGGGGCACTTTCAATTAGTGGTGAACTATAACTTGAAGTTTTTGGTTGAATTAACTTAGTTTACATCATGGGATGACTACCAAAGTAGGACTTTGTGTAACTGAGAGGAAAGAGTTGAGGAAATCCAATTTAAGAATTTGGAATTACACTCAACATATCAAGGAATTGCGAGTTAATGTAGTTGTCATTTGGAATTACTACCTAAAACCATTCAAGTTTCTCAACCAACCAATGTTTGTGTAATGATAATGGTAATATAGATCCTTACCACTATAATGTCCAAGAAACATGATATTTTTAAGCCAAAGTTGTGGGATATGGGGTTTCGATAAAATAGTGAGAGATTAATAAATATAATATTTTTTTATTTGTCTAAATTTTATTAGAAAAAGTATGAAAATTCTATTCATCTTATTTACAAAAACATTAATAAAATTAATTTAAACATATCACAGTTATCTATACTTGAGAAGGATAAGCTTATCACTAGCACACATTTACAATAGTTGAAAAGGTTCTTACACGTTATCCTTCACCGTGAATGGAAATTATATGTGCTAGAAGAACCAATTCCTAATGTTCCTAGTAATGAGGCTAGTGATGAAGAGTTTTCTCTCTATGAGAAACATTCAAATGATGCTCAAAATTTTCTGTGTTTATTGATATCATCCATGAACAATGATATTTTAAAGAAACATGAGGACATGGATACATATAACATGATGTCTCAAATTCAAGATCTCAATTAAGATATGGAGAGAAAAGAGAGGTATGATATCTACAATTCTTTTCTTATGAATAAGCCTGGAGAGTCTACATCAGTCAGGCCTCATGTAGTTAAGTTAATTGGCTATATTTAATACCTTATCATATTAGGGATTAAATTCTCAGATGAGTTTCATATACATATATATATATATATCATACTTTCATCACTTCCCAAGACTTTCTCTAGTTTTATTATTAATTACAATATGAGAAATAACAAGAAGATTCTTTCGAAAATTCTTACTTTAAATCTCTAAGTGGATTAGGAAATGGGGTGTGATAAACCCATGGTCCTTATGGTGAATAAAAAAGGAAGAACTAATTGAAGGGACACAAGACTCATAAAAATTATAAATTTCCTGAGTAGAATCCTTCCTATAATAGGAAGATATAGAGGTCGGGAAAGGAAAATGAGGTAGTATGTTTTTCATATGGAAAGGAAAGAAACTGGAAGAATAACTACACACAGAAGAAAGGGGAAACTAATGGTATGTTCATTATCAAGTGTAATATTTCCATATATAGACACTGGGTATTTGATATAGCTTTTGGTGCTCACATATATATCCAAATTTAGAAACCAAGTAGATTCCAAAATAGTTATAGAGGAGAGGTGGATTTGATAGTTGGTAATGGTGTGAGGCTCACTACTCTAGCCATTGGTGACTACCACCAATCATTTCCAATGAAAAAGATTTGTTTAATAGACTGTTATTATGTACCAACTATTACCAAGATCATAATTTTTGTATCACCCCTAGATGAATATGGGTTTATTTTTATGTTTCTAAATAAAAGTTGTTTAATTTATAAAGAAAACATATGTTATGGTATGACACATTTAAATAATTGTATTTATGTGTCAAATTATGAAATCCATGTATTGTAAATTAATAACAAATCATGTTCATGCAACTCATATAACACCAGGGTATGTCATCACTATCTTGGTCATGTAAATGATAAGCATTTGAAAAATCTCTATCAAGATAGTTATTTAGACAATTCTGAGCTAAAACCACATTAAATATGTCATGCTCGTTTAAAAGGAAAAATAGCCAAACCACCATTCAGTGGATATGGTGAAAAGATATATAGCTTATAGGATTGGTACACACTACTGTGTGTGGACCTTTCCACTAGAAGCTGGAGACGGGTATTCTAACTTAATATCTTTTACTAATGACTTGAGTAGATATGGTTTTGTCCACTTGACAAGGTATAAGTTTGAGTCCTTTAAGAAATTCAAGGAATTCATGAATAAAACAGAGAAAAATCTTGGAAAGAATAAATAGAATATTTTATTATATGGAAGTGGTGAATATCTAAACCAAGAGTTTATTGAATTTCTAAGGGAGTTTGAAATTCAATATCAACCCACCGCCTCTTACAAACCATAGTGAAATAGTGTCATTGAAAGGAGGAAAAATACCACGTTAGACATGGTAGGGTAAATAATGAGTTATTCATATACTCTATTATTCTTATAGGGATATGCATTAAAAACTATAGCATGCACATTAAATTGAGTACCAACTAAAGTAGAAAATGGAATTCCCTTTGATTTATGGAGTGGAAAGGAACTCATTTTTTCACATACACCTGTATGGGGTTGCGAGGAATTTTTTAATTCCTTATAATTAAAAAATTTAGAACCATGGGTCACAAAGTCTATCTTTATAGGGTATCCCAAATAAATAAAGGGATACTACCAATACAACACCTTAGAGAAGAAAGTGATTGTTTCCAGACAATCTATCTTTCTTGAGTGGGATCACATGAAAAAAATGGATAGTGGGAGAAAGATCGACTTTGATGAAGTTGATGATCAGGATACATAAGAGTTGGTACATGAATAGGTTATACAGGTCCCCATGGAAGACATATTTCCTAAATCATATGTACTATGTTGAAGCATAATAGAGGTAAGATAACCATAGAAATATGGTTTTTTAGTCATTGGAGATGGTGGATCATTATTGGTTGACAATGTTGGACACCTATCTTACAAAGAGGTAGTAGGGAGATCATAAGATAAAAGATGGAAATAATACATGAATTCAAAAATGGATTCCATGTATCAGAGATAATTTTATGTTCTTTGCGTTTTTCCAGTTGATGTAAATCCCATAAGGTGTAAATGAGAATTCAAGAGAAAACTGGACATAGAAGGTAAAATAAATACATGTTAACAAAGGCTAGTGTTTAAAGGGTTTAAACAACATCAATGAATTGACTATGAAGAAACATTTTCACTAGTTTCCATTTTTATGTCCATCATAATTATACTTGGTATAATATCTTACAATGAATATGATATTTGTAAGATGGATGTCAAAACAAACTTTCTTAATGTGAACATTTAGAAAGATGTCTATATGACACAAATAGAAGGGTTTGTGACTCCATGTGATGAAAAAATGAATTTCATGTTTTATAGATCCGTTTATGGATTGAACCAAGTATTCAAGTAATAGAACATCCGATTCGATGAATCAATAAAATAATTTTGTTTCATTAAGAATAAATTCAATCCATGTGTTTACAAGAGGTTTAGTGGAAATACAGTTTTTATCCTAGTAGTATAAGTTGATGATGTATTACTTATTAGAAATGAAATATCAGTCTTACAATCTATTACAGACTAGTTAAAGAAATGTTTCTCCCTAGAGGAAATAGGTGAAGAATCCTATATTCTAGGGATCTAGATCATTCATGATAGATCTAAGAGGCTACATGGACTAATTCAATGTATGTATATTTACCATACACTAAAGTGATTTAGTATGGAACTATATAAGAGGGGATTGGTTCTAGTGTCACATGGTTTACATCTTTCTATGAAAATGAGTCTTTAGACACAATAGGAGGAATAGACTATGAGTAAGACCCCATATGCTTTAGTGATATGATCAATCATGTATTCCATGTTATTTACTAGACTTGATGTTGTCTATGCATTAATAATGGTAGGAAGATATCAAGATGATCTAGGATAACCACATTGGTCTACTATTATGAATATCCTTAAGTATCTGAGAAGAACTAAGGATATATTCCTTCTTATAGAGGAGTTGAGGAGCTGGTCATCTGGGGTTATTATGTTTCTAGTTTTCAGACAGATCAAAATGATTTGCAGTCATAGTTATGATATTTTTTCTGTCTCAATGGAGGAGCTATAAGCTGGAAGAGTTCAAAGAATCTAGTTGTCACAAATTCTAAAACTATGTCCATATATATTGCCTCTTCTGATATATCCAAGAAATCCATTTGGATGTGGAAATATTTCCAGGATCTTGACATGGTACCTAGTAGTAAAAGACCTATCACATTGTATTATGACAATAAAACAGTGGCATATCTTACAAAAGATACAAGGTCACACCAACAGACAAATAATATACTTCATAAGTATCACCTCTTGAGGGATTTATATCAAATGGGTGATGTTTTAGTAAATAGATTACCCACGAAATAAAACATAGAATACCCCTATACTAAAGTCTAATATTAGAAGAAGCATGAGTATCATGTGAGAGCTACAAGGCTGAAGGTTGTTAGCAGTTGGATCTAGTGAAAGTTGGATTCTATTTGAGTTGGTTCCCTAGAACCAAATTATACATACTTTATGATAACATGTATTCATAGTTTTGAATATTAATAAACTTTTTATCACATCATGATTAATCTTTTGCGTAACATAATATGTGATAATGTCTTAAGAGTAGATTTTATGCTAAAAGGTCATAAGAATTCTCTGCTAAGATGAGAATCCAGAAGTGATATGACACTATTTATAAATATATGTTCTATAGGTAGATGATATCATTTTAGGGACATAAATGATACATGATATCAGGAGTGGAGACTCATAGGAATTTGAGGCACCTTCTCCTGGTGTATGCCATTGGTAATACCCAGTGTTGAATATTATGAGAATGAGACCTGTAACATCCTGGCCAGGATACCACTAAACTCGTGCTCTGAGTCGGTTCACCACAAGTCCTCAAGTGTACCTCTCCATATGCCAGAGGATTCCGACTAGAAGTGAGATCCTTGGAGGTGATAGTGGTGAGACTATGCCCTAATATTAGAGAAAGAAAATAACTGAAATAATTTTGTATCAAACAAAACATAAAGTAAATATAGTAAAGAGTTAATAAAAAATTGAAATAAAACAATATGTACTAGTAAAATGTTGTAGATACAAGTACAAAAGAATATGAAAGTAAAAGTACATGGCTCTACTACTAACTCTGAGCCAAACCACATACCAGATCTCCAGACACTATCAAACTGCACCAGCTCAATCAGTAGAACCCTTGAGCAGCTCCGGTTGATCAGGAAACACTGGACTTCAGCCCTATCCACCATGAAACTTGTGATCAACGTAAAAATTAGACATAAGGTAAGTACATACACTGAGGTGCACATGTAGGGGTGAGAAATAATCTCTGTAGGACTCCCCGAAAAGCAACTTGTAACTTGTCTTCTAAACTGTATACAAAAGAAACACGATCAACCTAGCTGAGACAAAACCAAAAACTAGTAAAAACCAAACGTGAAACCACACTCAAACTCATGGTCCATAATCCTTATCAACTGAGAAAGTGCGACCATGGATGTCCATAACTATATATGTACACATGTATAGTCCCATACCTATACATATATACATAGATATGAATATTAATTCATAAGTGTATCAAACAATATTAATCCAAAATAGCATTCGATCCCTGGGTCTGTAATCCCAATTGACCCAAAACATACTTTGGCCAGTGCTAGAATCATATCTCTAAACAAGTTACTTCACTATAGGGGGAAAATGATCATATACCTGTGTTCACCTGCACTCGCCTCCAATCACAACTAAATTTCCATATACCAATATTCAACCCTATAAAAAGGGATACCATATATCGATGGTCAATCTTGTAAAGACGGATATCATATACCGATGGTCAACACTGACTGATATGGAAAAGTGTAATCATTCCAATCAGAGGATGAGGAGAGCGTAATCATCCCCACTACTCGTCACCACTAGGGCATATCTCATGGTCTGAACCCCTCAGGTCTAACATAGCACATGACCACCTGGTCATCTCTCACGATCTAAACCCCTCGAGTCTAACATAGAATACGAATAATTAAGAATGACCTTTGGGTATCTCTCATGGTCAATACACCCTAGGTCCAACATAGTACCATGTAAATGATAATGAACTTTGGGTAGATCTCCCAGTCAATACCCCTAGGTCTAACATATCATCATATTAATTATTAATGACCTCTAGGTAGCTCTCACAATCAATACCCCCTGGGTCCAACATAGTACACTACCACCTGGGCAGCTCTTATGGTCTGAACCCCTCTAGTCAGTCATCTACACAAAGGCTCGCATGGTCCTGTGTAAATACTCTGGAAGCCCCTACAATATTCCTGGTCTAAGGCTCTCATGGTCCTTTGGAAACAATAAATAAAGGCACAACATCTGAATACCAAGGATCCCCTATGGTCATCCAAAAACATATACATCATGATATATACATATACACATTCAGGCTCAACAGCCATGTCCCAGGTAGTACCACTAGGTATACAAAAAATATCAAAAATAACATGACTCAAAAGCCAGATCTTAGGTAAGGATGTATGAGAATCCCAATAAGAAATACGGATCATAGGAAAAACATTTGGGCACCCCAATAAAAAGAAAGGTTCCTCACGTCAGGCTTAATACCACCAACCAGGAAACACCTCTGGTAACCAATGTTGCATCAGAAAAACCAAGTCAGATATAAACACTGAGTGAGGGTGACCCGAATGCACAATCCAATAGTACAGTCACAACCCCATGGAATTACCATTTTGGTACTGATTCTATGTGACACCCGAACACCATCTCTACCCAAACCTGACGTAATAGATCAGGGTTGGTCAAACCACAGGCACCCGCCGGGTCCCTCAAGTCAAACAATAAGGATGCATCTTACTCGAGATCCTCCAGGTAAACATGAGGGAAGGAATACTACATGTGATCCGTAGAGAAGATTAAGGGAGAAATGATACATGGGATCTTCGAATGAAGAACAACAGAGGCATCCTATAACAGGGATCCTCTCAAAGGAAAACATGATAGATATCCTATAAGGGACTCCCTAGATCAACACATAAGCAATGGAATCCATCAGGGGATCCTTGAATTCATTCAGTCTCACAGCCTCATATTCCATTAGGGCACATCTTACAATGTGGATGTCCTAAAAACATAGGTTACAGGAGATATATCATAACTCATCTCAGATTAAAAGTCTCAACTAGGTTGGTCCAAACACCCAACCTATCATCCACGTCATGTGTCATTATCAGGTGAAAACTAAACTCGATAACTAGAGGAAGAACCTATCAATTTATATAGAAACTCCAAAAACACTATTTATATGACCTATAAATTTCAATATGATTCTACAATTGTGATCTACGTGAAACAATGCTCAGAATGGACTACTCACATGACCAATTCGGACTTCCAGGTCACAAAATACCCCAAACAACTAAGCTGGAAAAAGTACATGGTGAATACATTAAAGTACACGAAATGTACTCTTATCACTCCCCATAGATGTTTAAATATACATGTCCCTAACACATGGGGTCTACCTGTGTAAATGTACATAGCATTTACTTCAAAGTACACGATGTGTACTGTTTAAAAACCAAAAACCCGTGTTCTTTGTCACATAGTTGGACACACGACCATGCCACCACACAGTGTGTACTTAGAGTACATAGAGTGTACATATGAAAAACATTTCTTCCCCAAATAGGAAGAACAAACAGTGTGATCCTCTAGAACACACACTATATAACCTGCATTTCCCGATGGGAAAACCCTCAAATCGCCCGAAACACCTGTTTTCATCCCTGAAAAAATAGATAGATCCCCAAGAGGCCAAAATAAAGCAATATAAGTATTTAAGAAATTAAAAAACACATTTAAATGGGATCTATGGCGAAAAATTAAATGGAACTACCTTCATAGGAAACCACTGAAGCTTTAGTTGATTTCACCATCCACAGATGCCCTATATTGACTCTACGCGTCGAGGGTTTCACAAAAGTACCAATATCCCCTTACTTCTCTCCCCTTTTCAAAATCTCTATTTTCTCCCATAGGAAACATCTAAGGAGGAGCACACAGGAGGCATGCTCAAAAAGGAGGAGGAAATAAGAAGAAGGAAAAGTAAGAAAAGGAAAAAAAGAAAAGAAAAGAAAAAATGGCACAGACCGACCTCAGCGCCCGACTTGAGTTTATGCCTCACCTAGGATAAAATCCCCATTCCAGACTCAATAGAAGAGAATGAATATCAATATGATACTCCATTTAAAATTTATCACTGAATGAACCTTCATGAATAAATAAATATTTAATTTAATAACATTAAATATTAATTATTCCACTAAAATTAGAACATCTCAAATTTCCACCAAACTCCCATTATAGGGTGAAAAACCTATTATAGGACCAACAAAGTGGTCATAAAAATTATCTGAGTTCAAATGGTAGGGTAAAAAGACCATTTTATCCCTCACGAGCATCCAATAGAAAAATTCAAATTTATTCTCATAACTATAGTCTTGAAAAACAAAAGTCCTTAAAAACTAGCCACCATAAACCTTCTCATCCCTGAGAAGCCTGGTGAAAGGACAAGAAGCCATGATCCTAACCTGATAATATGCATAACCAAGCTACCTAGATTTTCCAATGACTAGCCTCAAAGCATTAACAAATGCCTTCTACATAGAAGACATTAAATCGTGACTGATATGGTACTCCCCACTATAGGAATACCCCTATCGTCATCTCAAAAGAAAACACCAAGATCTAAATCCCCCCAAAACACCGAAGTTTAACTAAAACAAGATAAAACACCCTCAAACGGACAATGGTGCACTCGCCACCATATGTATTTCCTTAAACCTCTCCCAGAGAGAAACCACAACAGGTTCCCTCCTCAATAGGGAAGAACATTAAGAAAGAAAAAAAGACCTCAACATAGGACCGACACTCGCTCAGTATACTCAAGATGAATCAAGATAGTGTATGATCGTCTCTAAGAGGAGTACACTGAGATTTTACGAAAAAGGCGCATCCAACTCTCTCAGAGCTATGCTAACATCCTTCCAAAACATGACCAGGATTCATGAATGGGTCAACCATCTCATGGTACCCGATATTTCACAATGTCACCTCTACCACATAAGGAAATTTTGAAACCAATTCTGAGATCCAGTACCACATAAAGTCTTGAAACATCAGTCCTCGACTCACACCTGACCACACACCAATTAGATTCAAACGATTCCACGTGAAACCAACTTATATATTTACCACTCTACCCATACACATGGCATCATTCCAGTAATGAGTGTATACCCACACTTTGACTACATTAGTAACATCAGAAACACTAGTCGACCAGGCCAAGAACCTGAACAACCCTGCCCATCGAAGCCAGTCTTGAAAAGAAAGCACCCGAGGTGCCTCGATCAAAAGCTAAAGGAATCAAAATGCCTATAATGAAAAACTCAAGCACCTATCATTCCTTGATCTGAAAAAGAGCATAAAACAAATCAAACTTCCAAAAAGGCATTAGAAAACTTGTCCAACCTCCCTCACATAGGTTGACCTATAGCAGAATAGAAATCGAGCTACAAGGGTTAGAGTCAAAACCAAGGGTCTCGAGGTCTTCCACCTATCCCAAAAGAAAAATCATCACAGTTGGGTCACAATTTCAAACCACTTATTCCAAAAGATTCAAACTCTCAAAGTAGGTAAATATCACAATGAAAAATGAGGGTTAAACTGAAAACACAACTTATGAGGGCCCTGATTCTATTTGAGCATCCTCAGAAGGAACTAATCCCTGGAGGTTACAACCAAAAAAGAAGAGAAACTGAACTGATATTGATTGGGTATCTGTATATAAAAATACACCATGGAGATCTAGTTCACATGAAAAGTCCAATTATCTATCAATATTGTACTTAAAAAGAATATTAGATAATCGTGACCTGAGAAAAAACACCCCAAATTGGTAAAAAAAGGAATCACATGCCACATTGACCTACTAGGGTCACTGAACCTTATATGCATGAGGACTAAGTAATAGTCCACCAAAAAAAACACCTCAACATAGATCTACATAACCTTCCATTAGAGTAAAAGTATGTGTAAGATGACCCAAAGGTCTTAGTCATCAGAAAAATCACACACTAGTAGGCCTATATGTTGTGAATCCTACATAACTAGCATGATGCATGAGATAGCTCTTTCATTTTTTGGATAGGAGTAAAAAGACATCTTTGGCCTCTTACTGATGTCCAAGAGATGATATCCATAGAAAATCAAAACAACAACACACAACATGTGCATCTCTCAAGGCGAAAATCATATATGAGAATAACATCACAAAATCAAAACAGAAATCCCATACCTTGGTAAGCATGACTTATACCGGAACAAGTGATCTCGACACACCGGTTCGATATCCATCCCAGGTTTCGAAAAAAATTTAATACTCCTATCTACCATATCCCAAATAGAAAAAACCAAGAAATGAAACTTCTCTGATACCACTCTGTAACATATCGACCCAGATGACACTAAACTGATGCTCCGATTCGGTTCTCCACAAGGCCCCAAGCACACCTCCCCATATGTTAGAGGCTGCCAACTAGCAGTGAGGGCCTAGGAGGTGATAGTGGGGAGACTATTCCCTTATATCATAGTATGAAAATACTGGAAATAACTAGGTATCATACATAGTTAAAAGTAAACAGAGTGTGGAATCTATAAACAACTAAATTAGAACAAGATGTAATAGTAAAATGCTATAAAATCCCAAAAAAATTTGCAATACAATACAACACTAGTCACCCACTAGGCTGACCAAACTGATACAAGTACAAAAGAAATTGAAAGTACATGTATAAGGCTCTACTACTAACTCCAAGCCTACCCACATACCTAATATTCAGACATTGTCAAACTACACCAGCCTGATCAGTAGAACCACTCGAGTAGATCCACTCGATCATGAAACACCGGACCTTAGCCCTATCCACCATGAAACTCATGCTCATACTAAAAAGTGTACATAAGGTATACATGTACATCGAGGTGCGCATGAAGGGGTGATAAATAATCTTAGTAGGCCACCCCAAAAAGAAACCGGTAACTGTGCTGCTAAAGTGTATGAAAAAGAAACATGATCAGCCTAGTTGAAACACAACCAAAAGGTAGTAAAAACCAAACGTGAAACCACAATAAAACTCATGGTCCATAATCCCTATTAACTGGGAAAGTGCCCCCATGGATGTCCATAACTATATACGTACATATGTATTGTCACATACCTATACATATATACATAGATATGAATATTCATTGGTAAGTGTATCAAACAATATGAAACCACAATAGTAGTCGATCCTTGGGTCTGTATTCCCAATTGACACAAAACCTAGTTCTAGCAGTTCCATAATCATATCTCTGAGATAGTTACGTCACCACAGGGGGAAACTGATCCTACACCTGGGTTCACTTGTACTTGCCTCCAATCACAAAAAGATTGTCGTATACCGATGGTTATCCCAATAATGAATGATACTGTAGAGCGATGTTCAATCCTGTAATGAAGGATATCATATCCCGACGGTCAATCCTGACTGATCTGGAAGAGCGTAATCATTCCAATCATAGGACGAGGAGAGCATAATCATCCCCACCACTTGTCACCACCAGGGCATCTCTCACGACCTAAACCCCTTGGGTGTAACATAGAACACAAGCACCTGGGAAGCTCTCACAGTCTGAACCCCTTAGGTCTAACAATCATACGAATAATTATTAATGACCTTTGGGTATCTCTCATAGTCAATACCCCCTAGGTCCAATATATTACCAAGTAAATGCAATGAAATCTAGGTATCTATCACAGTAAATACCCATGGGTATAACATAGCATCATATAAATTATAAACTACCACCAGGTAGATCTCATAGTCAATACCCCATGGGTCCAATATAGTATATAACCACTTGTCCAGATTTCAGGGTCTGAACCCCTCTAGTTAGTCAGCTACCGAAAGGCTCTCACGGTCTTTTGTAAATACTCTAGAATCCCCTAAAATATTCTTGGTCCAAGGCTCTCATGGTCCTTTGGAAACAATCAAGCAAGGATGAACATTCAGATACCAGGGATCACCTCTAGTCATCCCAAAAACATATCCATCGCGATATATACATATACACATTCATGCTCAACAACCAAGTCCCAGGCATTACCTCTGGGTATACAAAAAATATCAAAAACAACATGGCTCAGAATCCTAATTTCAGGTAATCATGTCTGAGCATCCCAATAAGAAATACGGATCCTTGAAAAAACATCTAGTCATCCCAATAAAAATAAAGGCACCTCATGTCAGGCTCAACTGCCACCAACCAGGAAGCACCTTTGGAAACCACTACCGCATCATCAAAACCATGTTAGATATAAACAACAAGTGAGGGTGGCCAAAACGTCCAACCCAACACTACAACCACAAAACCATGTCCTTACCAGTTCGGTAAGGGTTCTAGGTGACACCTGAAGACCATCTCTACCCAAACCCAACGTAACAGCTCCGGGTCGGTTAAATAATGGGCACCCAGTGGGTCCCTCAATTCAAACACTAAGGAGGTATCCTACTCAGGATCTTCCAGGTAAACATGAGGGAAGGAATCCTACAACGAGATCCTTAGAGAAGATTAAGGGAGGAATCCTACATGGGATCGGCGAATGAAGGAAAAAAGAGGCATCCTGTAACATGTTTCCTCTCAAAGGAAAACATGATAGATATCCTATAATAGACTCTCTAGGACAACACATAAGCAAAGGAATCACTCCAGGGATCCTTGGAAGCATTCAGTCTCACAGCCTAATAGGACATAAATGTACTTCTTACAAGGGAGAATTCATCAAAAAATAGGTCACAGAAGATAAATCATAGCTCATCTCAGATCAAAAGACTCAACTAGGTCGGTACGAACACCCAACCTATCATCCATGTCAAGTCTCACACTCAAGTGACAAATGAATTCGATAATCAATGGAATAACCTATAAATTTAGATATAAATCCTTAAAAAACCATTTATATGACCTCTAAATGTCAATAGGATTCCACCATTGAGATATACATGTAAAACAATCAGAATGGACTACTCACATGCCCAATTCTAACTTCAAGGCACAAAATACCCCAAACTACTAAGATAGATGGCATGTACTTTAAAGTAAACGGTGTGTAAACTTATCCATCCCCCTAGATTTGTATATATACATGGAAATAACACATGAGATATTATTATTTAAAAGTACACGATTTTTACTTAAAAGTACACAACGTGTACTATTTTAAAACCAAAAACCCATGTTATTTCACACATGGTTGGACACGCGGCCATGCCAAGACACAAATTTTACTCAGAGTAAATAGTGTGTACTTATGAAAACTTCTTATTCCCAAAATGGGTAGAATGGATGACATGTTCCCTTAGAACACATGCCATGTAACCTGGGTTTCTCGATGGGAAAACCCTCAAATCACCCAAAACACCCGTTTTCGACCCCAAAACAACAGATCGATCCCCAAGAGGAAAAAATAAAGTAATATATGGATTTAAGAACTTAAAAAACATGTTTAAAGGGGATATATGGTAAAAATGTAAATTTACTTCCCTTCAGGTGGAAACTGCCAAAGCTTCAGTTGATTTCACCATCCACGGATGTCATACGCTGACTCTATGGATCGAGGGCTTCACAACGGTACCAATATTACCTTCATTATATCACTTCTTTACAATATCTGTTTTATCCCATAGGAACCAACCAAGGATTATCACATAAGAGGTGTGCACAAGGAGGAGGAAAGAAGAAGAAGGAAAAGAAAGAAAAGAAGAAAAGGAAAGAAATGAAAAAGGGGTTTGGGCCGGCCCCGATGCCTGACTCGAGTTGATGCCTCACCTAGGTTAAACTCACCTTTCCAGAATCAATGGTGGAGAGATAATATGAAATTGATACTCCATTTAAATTTTATATCTGAACAAACTTTCATGAATAAATTAATATTTAATTTAATGATACTAAATATTAATTATTCTGCTAAAATTCGAACAACTCAAGATTTCCTACAAACTCTTGTCCTGGGGTAAACACCCTATTTTGGGACCAACAGAGTGGTTATAAAATTTTTTTGAGTTCAACTGGTTGGGTAAAAAGACAATTTTACCCCTCATGGGCATCTAATAAGAAAAATTGAAATTTCTTCTCAAAACTGCAGTCTAGAAAAGCACAGGTCCTTACAAGACCCACCAATATGAAATCCACATTGATACGTGTCATTGAATGTTTATATCTTAGGATGTGTGTATTTATACTTTGAATTTAATATTAATATTAATGAATATTTTAATTCATGTACATTAATATATTGATGAAAACTATGATGACATATGTCCATTGTGAGGTAGGATAGGGTAGGTGCATCAAGAGTAATATTTCATTAATGGGTAATATGAGAAAGCATTTTTACATTATTTTATTTAAATAAAGTTGATATCTAATTCCATTTATATAAATGATATAGACTAAATAAATCTATCTTTATGGCGTTCTATAAGAAATTTCAATTTTATGAAAGTTAAAGAAAGAGACATCGAGCACATAGGTTGATGGTACTAGTGTGCATCCTTCTTAATTAGAGATATTCTAAAAAAGGAATTATATTATAAATTGAGTTTATTTATGAGGTATTATGTTGTTTTGGAATTAACTTATTTATATATGGGTGTCTTGGCGTGTTTCTAGACATTAACCTTGGCATTTAGACTACTTTTCCTAATGCCACCGAAAAAGAGACCTAGAGGGCCACACACTAAGTGTTTCTAGAATCTCAGTTAAATAATATAATATTATTTATTATTTAACTAGTTGAATTAATATTATTCTTGAACATGGTTCAATAATTAGCCATGTGTTCTTGATCTTATATATTATGTCACTAGTTATTAGAGATAATATTATGTGGGAAGAATGTTTAATAAATATTTATTTTCTATTTATTGAATATAATATTTATTTATTAATTGGAGAATAATGTAATGATATTTATTTATTAAATAGATAATCATTATTCAAGGCCTGATAAATATCATGGAGGAATGATAGACTGAGATTTTAGGTCTGGAGAGAAATTATATATATTTAATATTATTTGATTTAATAATATTTAATTTAATACCCAAGTTAAGAATATGTCAAGTAAATAATTATAATATAATTATTTATACATGGGGTTCCACAAGGGATTAAATAAATATTAAATATAACTTGTGAAAATATTTGTTTCTAACTCATAGTGGTATTTAACCCCAATTATATTATTTTTCCAACAGACCGAATTGATTTTATGTTGTGCATAACAATAGTCAAAGAGAATACCCTCAACCCATAAAGATCTCCATATCCAATAATTCTTCAAAGAATTGTGTGAGATATTTTCCAACTCCCACTCTAAAGTATAGATAGATCGAGGATGACTCCTTGAAAGCAACTCTCATGGTGGTCAATGGCGAATGATGGAAGCGATAAGATCTCCTGTGCTAGCAACTAGATATTCTTACGTCAACTTTCCGAGATTTGTGGAACATGTGTAGATCACTGATAAAGGGAATATTCTCTCGATTTATACAATGAAAGGATTGTGCTACTTAGATCTTTTGTCAGATCCATCAATGAAGATATAATTCTCACAAGGTAATTCTTTATTTAATTAAATTAATTAAAAATAATATGCGATGATCTTATGATTGGTTCCAACATTCTATCCCTTGTTTAGTTTTTCCTTTATTAAATTCCATCGATCACTATGTTTATCATTTTGTAAATCTTGGATTGATTATCAATCATGAAAAAAAATAAAATTTGGGCATGACCCATCCCATGCTTCCACTGTGCCAGAAACCTACAATGGGTAATAAATTACAGACATATGAAGTGAAGGAATTAGTGGATGAGTGGTCTTTGATAAGTTTTTACAAGATGATCATGGGAATAGAAGAATCTAGTGGGGAGCTATGTCTGGCTTTGATAAAGGCCAAATCTTTGTTTGATGAGTAGATTTAGCTCAAGAATATGTCTGACATTGAGTTCCAAAGATTCTGTAAAATATGTTATGGTGGGGAGACATCGGGTGAGTGGTCTTGATCTCCCAATGTAGATTTATGCTTCCATAGTAGGCTGGTTGTTCTGATTTCTCTAAGGTGTTGATGGATAGTGGACATTGTTCTTGTTTTTCGATACACCAAGGTACTACCAATATGTATCATGATTTGATATGTTGTTATTGGTGTCATGGGATGAGATGGTTGATTGTGGATTTTGTATCATGGTGTCTTACTTGTTAGATAATTAAGGTGTAATACCCGAGGTAGTGAAGGAATAAGTGGATGAGTGGTCTTTGATAAGTTTTTTCCAAGATGATCATGGGAATAGAAGAATCTAGTGGGGAGGTATGTTTGGATTTGATGAAGGATGACTATTTTTTTGATGAGTGGATTTATCTTGGGTAGATGTCTGACATTGAGTTCCAAAGATTCTGTAAAATACGTTATGGTGGGGAGAAATCAGGTGAGTGGTGTCAATCTCCCAATAGAGATTTATGCTTCCATAGTAGGATGGTTGTTCTAATTTCTCTAAGGAAGTTTTTGAAGGAGAGTGTACATTATTATTGTTTTTACATACACCAAGGTACTACCAATATGTATCATGATTTGATATGTTGTTATTGGTGTCATGGGATGAGATGTTTGATTGTGGATTTTGTATCATGGTGTCTTACTTATTAGATAATTAAGGTGTAAAACCAGAGGCCTAATGGTTTGTTACATCCCTTACCCATTCTGGTTTAAAAATGGGATAATAATTCCATAGATATTTTCATTGGTTTACCACATAATCCTAAAAGGAAGGATTCAATTTGGGTGATCATTGATCAACTCACGAAATCAATACAATTTCTACATATCAAGGAGACGAAAAAGGAAGAACTTATTGGGGGATTGTATATATAATAGATTGTGAGAATTCATGGGGTTATCTCTATGGTTGTTTCTGAAAGGGACCTGAGGTTCACATATATGTTTTGGAATGATTTGTAGGATGAAATGGTTTCCGAGAAAAAATTGATCTCAAAATATCATTCGTAGATGGATGGACATAAAAAAAGAGTTATCCAAGTTTTTAAGGATATAATCATGGCTTCTGTGATTTATTTTTATGGTTTTTGGGAAATTTTATTTCATTATGTTGAGTTTTCCGATAACAATAATTATCAGAACTTGATCATAATAGAAACCTTCAAGGATTTTTGTGGGTGGCCATATAGATCTCCCCTATGTTTGGAAGAGTTGGGGAGTAGTCCTTAGTTATGTTGAGTCTTGATTAGGAGACAACAGATAAGGTGTAGTTGATCCAGAAGAGATTGATCATGGAATAGAGTCATAAAAAAATTTATGCAGACCATCATCATTAGCCACTAGAGCTTGAGGTTGGTGATAAATTCTTTCGTAGAGTTTCACCTCTCCTGATACATCTTTAGTGGGGTAAGTAGGATAAGTTGGAACCAAGGTTTTTAGGCCACTTTGAGATCATTGAATGACTGGGAATGGTGGAATATCAGTTATACTTACTATTTGGTTTGACTTCCATCGACAACGTGTTTCATGTTTCCCTATTGAGGAGGTATCCACCATATCTTTCCCATGTTATTAACTGGGAATATATATATATATCTTGATACCGACATCAGTGTGGTTGAGAAAGTATTTTGTATTATGGATAACTAAGAGAAGCTTTTGTGGGTTAAAATAATCCCTTTAGTCTGTGTATTTTGGAAATGTCTAAGTGATATCCATAATATGTGGGAGAAGGAATTGTTCATGAGGTAGTTGTAACCTTCAATTTTTATGAGTCTAGGAATCTAAGGAATTTATAGAGGAATAAATTGTTTATAGTGGGGACATTTTAACACCCCTTTATCTTCCATAAGTTATTTCTTGTATTGTTTTTGGCTTCCACTTTGTTTTGGGTGCATTATGGGATTCTTGGGAATTTAGATCCTTTACTGGGGAAAATGAACTAAATTTATAGGGTGTATGTTTGATTTATTTTAATGGATTCTAGGAATAATTGTGTCAAATAACTTACAGGGTTCTCCCTGAGTTTGGAGAAATTTGGGGGTGGTTTTGGAATTTTGTATAGAAATTTGGATGTTTTCTATCTTCTTGATGAATTCAAGACATGAAAGGGTTATATGTCATGTATTGGTGGTCAGGAGGATTTCTTGAATTGGTTCAAGGATAGAAAGGTTTTCATGCTGTGAATCACATTCATGTCATGTATTGGTCATTTGATGGATGTCGTGAGTTGTTTCAAGGTGTGAAATACTTATACACCATGATTCAAGTTCACATCATGTATTGGTTGTTGGGAAGATGCCATGTGTTGGACCAAGGTGTGAAAGGTTTACATGACATGAATCTAGTTTATGTCATGTATTGATTGGCAGGTAGATTTCATGATTTGATTCAATTCAAGATAGGTTTATATCTCATGTTTGGATTTTATGTTGTGTAATGGTCCAAAATTTAGGGTTTTAATCCGAGGTGGTGTGTTTTTAAGTGTATTTTTAATTTGTTGAATTATACACCATTAAATGGATTCACGACATGTAATACTTGATTCCCATCATTTTAAATGTGTGGATTAAATTATTTTTGTTTCATTCCATGTGTAGTCTCCCTTCTCGTGACCCATAACTATTGCTAGTAATTTTGGATATCTCTTATACTTCTGGATCATTATTTTGGCGATTGATCATTGTTGTGGTTTTGGTGTGACTCTATGGGTATGATATCTTTATTATTATTCTTTTCCTTTGGTTGTGACTATGGTATTGGTTATGGTTGTGGTTTATATTCATGAATAATTGGCATCTTTCATCAATTATTTATAGTTTTTGATCATTCCATGTCTTCCAAAGGTTGATCCATTTTTTTATCCCATTTTTAAAAGTAGGATAAGTTTATATTGTTTTTTAGGTTTGTGGATCTTTGAAAGTGTTTCTAATTCTTGTATTAATTTTTTTATTGTTTAAATTTATTTTATGTGATGGAATGTGGGTTTTAAATAAATGGTATCAAGGTTTTGGAGATGGGTTTTGAAAAAAATTGGCACATTGGGAACTTGGGGTGTGTTGGGAAATAGGAATAGTTCACCCTAGTGTGTGTGGAACTTCCATGGGTTAATTTTTTGATATTGAAAGAATATGGTAGGACATTATATCATATTTTTTAGTATTTATTCCCATAGGCTAGTTTCTAAATTGAATTCTTTGTCTTTTATTCCTATTTTATCGCAAAATGGTTTATTTGTTGGATATTTTCTCACAAGTTTAATTTACCTATTTTTATTTTATACCAATATATTCATATTTTGTGAATATGGAATACTATTATGGAAAACAAATTAAATGTTCAAAAATGATTGTATTTATGAAAATTCTTTATGAAATAGATTTTTTTAAAGCTAGATCTTGTGCAATATGGTTATTAAAATATGTATAGATTCATTGGTGATATACTACTAGGCATTGTGATAACACCTTACTTCTTCATTTAGGTGGTTTTAGACAATGTTTGGTAGTACTCAGGGAAAGGTAAGGGCATCATGTATCATGACGTGTTATCTTTTAATCTATTTCCTTCATAATGGGATGGTTTGGAGGTGATGGTCGGTCACATGGAGACTTTTGGGTTTTTATTGTCATACTTTTCTAGATTAGTGACTTTAGATTAGATATTATGGATCTTATTCTATCTATTTATTTAGAATTATAATATGGTTGTATGTCTTTTTTGATCATATTCAAGAATTATTTATGTTATCTTTGTTATGCATCACCATGTGATGGACGACTCCGGTGGGTGGTTTGGTTGAATCTGGTTGGTTTGTTATAAGTTCAACATCAATGGTGCCGTATGTTTTTATTATAGGTTTTACATCATTAATTTATTAGTTAATGATACTATGGTTTAATGAAATAGAACCAAGAACTCCGGAATTTTATCACCATCCTGGTGATAGGTTTTGATTGTATTTGAATCAGGCCTTTATAAGGGGCTTGTTATATATCCTTATGAAGGGAATAAAAAACCCGAATAGCTTAAATCCACTTAATGGGACTTGTTATTCTTTTTTATCTTGTGCGACAAGGACCTATGTGGTTCCTTTCAAGGATGTGTAGCCATGAAAATTTCTAATTAGATTAAAGTCATACAGAGTGGACTATTAGGCACAATATTATGAGAAATGTTTGTTGCAGGGATTTTGCATGGTCAACCATTTTGGTTATTATCATAGGGAGTATGGATTATTTAAAAAAAATCAAGGGTAATATAGAATAAAAATTTATATTTTTGAATGATGGGTTTGAACCTTAGAGAAGAGTCCTATATATTCCAATTAACAAAAATCAACATCTCCATAGTTATGTTTCATAGTTTATGGTCATGTGACAAGATCGTACTATATAGTTCAATTTCTTTTCATAATAATGTTGTCGTGTAGTTTTGTGTAATTTGAAAATGATGATTTTGTCATGAATGTGGAGAAAAAAAATGTTTGAGTGGGTTTTATGCATGGTTAGGCCCAATTATTTATGGTTTGTTGATGAGGTTAGTGGAATTTTATCATCAATGGGAATATAGTTAAGTATTTAGCTAACAAAAATTCCATGAATGGTTTTTTAGAACATTGAACTTGAAAAAAGGTGTCAAAATGTCCATTTGGGTGAGTCCAACATAGATAGTTAACCGGGGTGGAAGAAAGGGTGTTTTAGAAAACAATATATTTTCAATATATTAAACATTTCCAGACATAAGCCAATGACAAGAGTTTGGATTTACTGATCAAGTGGAAATAACCTAAGAAGTGAAGGATTAATGAGATTGTGTTGATCTGTGCTTTTAATTTTAAGTGAGTTCTAGGGGAAAATAAGCTCCAATGTAACACCAAATATTTTAAGATATATTTCTCTTTAAATAAATTCAGTTTCTTAAATAGCTTACAATACACACATCCCCGAGTCTAATAAACCATAATATTATAAAACATTTAAACATAGAATTTTAATTGGTTGAGATAATATGATTTTGTTTAATATTATGTATAAAGGTTTTAGATTAAAAATATATATTGATAAATAAGTACTCATTTTTTTGGAAATTCATTATATTCTTTAAATATATATTTCTCCAAATACAATTCTTATTGATTTTTGATTATAAAATAATATAATTAAAATTTTCCCATTATTCAAATTGAATCTGCAAAATTAGATTCCATATTTGGAATCAGGAGGACCAAACTTGGTAAATAGGTCTCTTTTATAAAGGTTTAATTTGAATATTAACCATATTAAGTTTTTGTTTCCATGGTAAATGTAAAATGGGTTATTTAGGTATAAAATAAATGTTTTAAGTTTTTAAATTCATTAAAAAACTTATCATTATCCTATTTTATGTTTGTATTTTTCCCATTTACATACAATTCTCAAATATATGTCTAGTTGGCTCCATTTTTCTTTGATTATGACCTTTATATTACTTTAAGAAAATAATAAATACAAAATGTCACTCTCTTGAATTTAATACCTCTAAAATTATTACATAAGGATAAAAAGAGGATATGTTTGGTTATAAATTTATATTTTAAATAATAATTAATTTTTTTATCCATGTTAATTTATTTATATTTTTAGTGTTTGAATAATTACCTTAAAATCACACACAATGTCAAAACAATATTAATTCAATTAATAGAAATATTAAATAAATTATATAAAAAATATTAAAAGTAATACGATTTGGTTGAATTATTATATTCAATGAATTATTTAGATAAATATAACATGTTAGGTATGTGTTAAATTTTTATATTCTAATTACATTACTATCTTGACATCTTTAAAGTCAAATTAAATGAATAGTTTAAAAAATGACATTAATGATATTTTATGTAAAATAATATTTTATTAAATTATTTAAAATTAATAAAAAAATTTAAATAGTACAAATAATATAATAAATGGTCTAAAATTACACCCCTTTGAAATTTATGAGCTAATTGTTAACTTATATGTAAAATTATAACTCTTTAAGATTGAAAAAACCACTGTTGTAGTTAAGGTTAAAATCAGTTAACGAAGTGGTTAAAACTGAAAATAAAGTTTAACATGACACCAAAACCAATATAAATTTTATTTTATGATGATATTTAGACCTTAGATTATTTTTCATAAAATATATTAATTTTCCGAATCATTTTTCTTGAAAATTATATCATTATATTTTAATCTCTTTAATAATTCCAAGTGTGTCTTTTCCCTCCCTTATAAAAGGAAAGTCATTATCTATTTTATTTACACCAATTTTAACCATATATATTAAAAAAATAATACTCAATTATCTAAAAAAATACCAATACATTAATTAGAGGCACTGTTCTTATTGAAACACCATTCCAATGGTTCTTAATAAAGGATCTAAAGGAGGCATGTCAAAGAAGAGGCAATCGTCATACCCTACCATCTTCAATTTATTTATTATTATAATTTATATAAATAAGATATATTAATCATAAAATAATAAATTAATTATAATTATTATATTTTAATCTTATTTTGATTATGTAACTATAATTATCTGACCTCTTTTGCATCAAATGGGAAGTGAAAGTATCGCTCGTGTGTACGTATGGACTACCACATCCACATAGTGATATAATTATTTTTCCATACCTATATTGTATGGTTGGTTATAAGGGTGGGTTTAAAGATTATATATTATATTTATGACATAAATATAATCCATTAATTATAATATCATATCTATCTAATTACCTTATTATCCATTGGAAAATGACAACATCGCTTGTGCGTACGTGTGGACTACCACCTCCACGAAATGATGTGAGTAGTTTTCCATTTATACTTTAATATATGGTAACAAGGATATATTTAATTATTATATGTGATATATATTATATAAAAATTATTATTTAAATTTTTATTATAATTTACCTTTCTTTCATTCTATCCGTAAAAAAGTAAAAACAACATTCATGCGTATGTACAACCTACTATCTCTATGAATTTTGTAATTCATTATTCTATATATATCCTTCATATATGAATCTAAATACATATATAATGAATATATATGATAGTTATATCATAATTATAATTATGAAAATTATTTAACCAAGATTAAAATACAAGTATCAAAACTACTAAACTAAAATTTTCAGGAAAAAATGAAAAAGTTAAGGCACAAAAATCATGATTTTAATAAGGAGTTATTAATAAATGGATGTTAAAATGTTATATATGGGTAATATATGATTTTATAAGTATATAAATTATTTTGGTATAAAATTATAATAAATTTAAATTTATTATAAATGGGGTTATATCATTTTTAAATAAATTCAAACTTGCTGTAAGATATTTATGTTACAATCTCATTGTTTATTGAGATTGTTTATGACCAAGTTTATGTTGATGGAATTTTATGACCAATATCTCAATAATCCAATGAATATTATTATAATTTTATTATTTATTTATAATTCATGTTTTCCTTTAATTTTCCAAAATTTAATTACTAAAGATATCAAAATAATGTTTTATAAAAAAATAACTTTATTTATCACTCTGGTAAAAAAAATTTCTTCCATGTCCATGTTTTATAAAACTGTTTTAAATTTTTTTACTATTATAATATGATATTTTTAACATATTTTCACATATTTTTCACATTTAAAAAAATATTTTAAAAGAATTCTTCTTATTATTTTCTGAATGAGGTACTTTTTACTTTTTACCAAAAATATGAAAGGAATATTTATTTTAATATACATGGGATGAATTGAATTTCCCACTATCATGAAATATCAATGATTTTAAGATTCCATTATAATTTTCCAAGATTATTTTTAAATAATTTTTTCATTAATATTTGGTAAATTTTATATTTTAAATAGGATATTTCAAAGTGAAAATGGTATTTTTCTCAAGAAATGTTCCAATGATATTTTAAATTAATTTTAATCTATGATAAAATAATTTAATGTTACTTATTATTTAATGCATATATGATCCAATGGTAACATATTTATTACTTATCTGGATTATTTATGCTTATGAGGAGAAAATAATGATGAAAGTCATTTTATTTTCCACAAGTTAAGTTATGATGATGTTTTTACGATCTTATGGAATATATATTAATGGATTTAAAATTATGTGATAGGTGGAAATAGAATTATACATATAAATAATTTATTAGGTAAAGATTAATATTCTATGAGATCAAAGGGTATACAAGAGGTTATCCCAAGTACATGAGAGGTTATCCCAAACCTGTAAGAGGGTAAATGGGAGGTTATCCCAAGAATAAAGAATGTACATGTGCGTTAAGCCAATTTATTACACTCTTTTATGGAATAAATTTTTTACAATGTTATCTTCTCATGGATCATGTTCTTTGAACCCTTTATTATTCATGCCTTATGAACTTCCAAGATTTATGTCATGACTCATATTTTTATCTAAGAATTTATTGGTATTATTTTTAAAGGTTAAGATTATGTTCTCATAAAATTTATCCCCATGTTATCTTTAAATTATTATTTATACATCCATTTTTAACCTTACTAAGAATATGATCACAACCTTTATTATGTTTTCTTTACCTTATGATATGATGAAAAGTTTTAAGTATAATGTGTCTAAGAAGGGTGATACATTCGATGAACTAACTGGGATATGATTTCGAACTATAAAGAAACATTGGGTTCTGTATCCATGTTTCCAAAGACACTAAAACTTTACATTTCTATGGTGTATATTAATTTTATATAATTAATATTCATAAAAAATTATGTAATATTTATGTATTAAAATTATGGGTCTCTGTAGTTAGTATGAGAGAAATGTTTAGTTACCTTTGAAAACTAGGATGAGAAAACAGTAGTGAGAAACCATAGGATAATATGATTTTTAGAAAATATCCTATGTTACTGTAAATAAATAAGTGTGATTTTCCAATAAAAACCCTATATGAAAACTTTAAGTAGACATGGTTTTGGAAAATATGCATCAAAGGGTAATAACCCTGAAAGGAGTTAGTTGAGTATATCTCAGCCATAATTTTGTGTACCAACCCAAAATTGGTTTTACTTATTATTTTATTTATTTCTTGTTTTTATCTTGTTTTTGATATTCAGGTTGAATTCTTTGTGAACGTTTTGAGTTTTTCCATTTGTTATTTTCTTTTGGCTCTGTACAAGTTTAGTGTGCATAGTTTGCAAGGAAACCGTAAGACCTCTTGATTAAAGGATAATTTCAAGTTCAAATTCTTATTAAATAGTTTATATTGCATGCTTAATGCATAATTTTCACAAACCATCCAATTATGAGGTGTAATAATTCAATATTTTGGGGTTTCTGAGAGCTAGAGCACAAATTGTGCATGATTAGGGGAAACCATGGGGCGAGTGTGTGGTGGTGTCTAAATTGTTAATAGAGGTTTTTTTCATGGTTGATCCATAGTCTTAGAACCATGTGGCTAAACCATCTAATTATGGGTTGTATTTCCCGTAGGATGTATATAGTTGACACACAGTTCGGAACACAATGTGGTTAAACAGTGAGACTTTCACAGAATCCCTAAAAATTGAAATTCATGTTTCCCCTATTAAAATTAAATCCCCAAAGGGGTTGTTTCCTCCCCCATTAGATCGAGTGGTCACTTGTGATCCTTGGGTGACCTCCCCCTCCCCCACTTGGTTTTTGGGGGTATTCTTCTTCAATCCTTAGTGGATTTCAACTTGGGTAAGATTTATTCTCCCTATCATTCTTTCTTTCTATTGTTTCATTGTTTTATATTGTCTTGGTTCTCTCTTGGATGTACTATATAGTATGGGGAATAATTTTTTCTCAAGCTTTATTTCTATTTAAGGATTTTGGTTTAGTTCTAGGGTCCTCCTTGTCCCATAATTAATGTTTCATTGAATACACACATCAATGTGGTAAGTGTTTATATCTATTTATTTTATGAAACATTCCATATGATGTTATAAGTTTTCCTATTTAATTTTAATTATGTTCCACAAAACTTTTTTCTTAAATAATTTATTATGGATTTCTATATTGATGGTTTGATGGAAAAGCAAGTTTTCAAAGGGTTTTTAGGGTTATTCCTATATGTATATAATGTATATGTATGCTCTGTGTTGGATAATTTCCAAGTGGATTTTGAAATGGATTTGGATGTTTAAAAACGATTCTTGTACAATTTGGTGTTTTGATATATTTGGTTCACTATAGTAATTATGCTTGTTAAGGGTTTTTAGCGTGTTTAGGTATTTGATTCTTATGAAAGAACTATTGTCTTTCATCATGATGCTTCTTTGTGTTTCATTGATTGAATCTTTAATATTCAAATAGATGTCCTTATATATTCTAGTGTGATATTTTCATATTCATATGCACACATGGTGTAGATATATAAGTGTTCATGCATATAAATGGAAATTTAAATTGGATTTCCTCTTTATAAAACCATTTTCATCAAATTATTTCCTTTATTCTCAATGTTTTATAAATGAGGTTTCAAGTGGTGTTTTTCTAATATTTTATCTAAAGGACAATTTGGTTTTTTTGGTAGTGGTGTTTCCTAAAAGTTATGAAAGGCCTGTTTATCACCTTGTAAACATGTGATGAATATCACCTTGGATTTTGAAATAGTTTTTGAAATAAATGTGTTTTCCATGGAAATTGTTTTGAATTTTAAAGTCTAAGGACCCTTTTTAACTTTAATTATTTCATTGAATTAGTTTTTAAATATCAATATGTGTGAGCCGAGTTGGAACTTGTGAAATATTTTATGTATTATAGTATATTATATAATGTTTCTCAAGTTATAGGGGGTCTTAAAATGGATGATTTATTGGAGTGAGAAAGGTATTGACATTGGCATATGTGGGTCATGGTTTATTTCAAGTGTCTTATGACCTCCACACTTCCTTTTTTTACTATCATAATAAGATCTTAGACATAATATATAGGGTTGAGATATGGTTATTATCTATTTGATTATGTGATAGACTAGATTCCCCATGGTAGGTGAAAATCCAGTGTAGGTTGTGCCACTGGTGAGGTTAGTTGTGAGTAGCCAGGATGGTGATAGATTATGGACCACATAATACGCTGACAAATGGCCCCAAACTAAGTACATATTAAGCCACTGGTTAGATGTTTAGGATATTTCCAATACCATTTACCTTTTATTTTTCCTTATTAGGTTGTGTCATGTTATCTTATTATTATATTTACTTCTAGAATATCTTCATTTGTGCAATTTTTTATACTTTTGGTAATATTTTTATGACATACCCTACTGCTATGCTTAGTTTTTGTTCCCTTTTTTTATGAACATGTGTGGGTTATCACCTTCTAATTGGATTTGGTTTTAGAATATGGATTTTTAAACAGGAACTTATTTTAATGGAAGGATATTTTTTTCAAAAGTGGATTTTGGGAAAGCTATGTTTGGGTATTTAAATGAAAAAAAACCTATTTTCTTTCTAAATTTTCAAACTAGTGTTTGTGGACTTTTTTAGGAAATTATATTGTTGTGTCCTAAAAATTCAACATATAAGGAGAAAAGGAATACATTAATTTGGTAAAGGTAAATATCTAGTAGATGTAAAAGTTGTAAAAATTAGTCAAATGATGAAAATCTGTAAAGGAGGGCTTAGTTCTACATAGAAAATATTGCTATGAAGACCGCCACTCTTCATGGAATCCCACTGCTCCACATGGATCTAAAAAATGAAAAAGTAATTTGTATGAATGGGAAGTGATTTACTCCCCCCTCAAATAGAAAATTCATTTACAGATGGGGGTGGTGTTTCTCATCTACCCAAAATGGAATATATATTGTGGGTGCATGGAATGATTTCCACCCCCATAAAAAAATATGTTCACAAGGAGGACCGTATTTTCCACCCCCCCTGAATGGGATCCCTGAGGTCGACTGTAGATGATTGGACACCCCTAAATTTAATTACCCAAATTTCTCTATAAAACCCCCTACGGGGAACTAAATAGGAATATAGAGACAAAGGGACACACACTAGTGAAAAGTGGAAAAAAGTGTGAGAGAAATCAATTTGAAGCAGGTAAACCAAACACATAAAATTAAGGTAGAAATAGAATTCTCCCAGCCGTCTGCAGACCCAAAATACTTTGTTGAGACAATCCCATAAAGTATAAGCAGAAAGCCCCTTTGTATTTGATCACCCTGTGTAGTAAAAATATATGTGAAGGGATACCTGTCTCATAAAGAAAGATGCTACATGAGATGTTATTGAGCCCACATAGGATACACTATGCGGGAGGAACTTAGACCAGGATATGAAAGCTCTATATGGACGAAACCTATACCAGTGTATAAAAAATATACCCGGAGGGAATTCCATCCCACATAAAAAATTCAACGTGTAATTAGGAATCTAGAGTTGTTTTAGTTTACCACTCTCATTACCTTCCTTTGATGTAGTGTTCAGTGTCACATTTCCCCATCCATGAACTTCCCTAATGGACTTCTTCATTAATATTTTTTGTGTGAATATCTAAGCCCTAAGTGGTCCACCTTGGGAGGTATCAAGCCAAGGCCTATCCCAAAATCACCAAATATGTATGATCATGTCATTTGGAACACTAGAGTATCCTTTCTAGTATATATACTCATGTTAAATGGGGTACTATTAGTATAATTCTTATCAAACAAGATCCATTGAATGCTTTCAAGAATATATTCCCATGGAAAAATGGGTCCCGACCTAGGAGGTACTCAAGTGGACCTTCTAATTGTAGGGATTTAGGGGAAATAATCACCTTTAATTTTGATGAGGGATAATGATGGATCCTTCTATAATTCTCTCTGAAATAGAGGGAAGGTAATCCCTCGTGGAGTAAGCCCCTAACCTTTCTTGAAAGATGTTTCACTATTTCTCCTATTCAACTTCTAGTTTATAGCCTGGAGTCAATGTGACTATCCTAGTTACCAAAAAAAAGAGGTGATGGAAACCTCAACCCACCCCCTCTATATCCCTTTTTTCCTAGGATATGAAAATAATAGAGGATATGGGTATCATATATCTCTCTCTTTACCTCTTCCTTTGGGGAAAAGCTCCATCCATCACCATACAGGAAGGATTCTTTGTTTTCCAGATCTACCATGTCCCCTTGTTTCTCACACTAAGCATGACTCGTGTGATCTTGGAGGTTAATGGTGATCAATAAATTCACATGATTCCAACAAAAATGGAAATCCTGCTATGTTTAAGCCCTAACCAAACCTCCAAATCACCTTGATTTGAGACTTTCCTCATGGTTCTAGAATTAGGGCCTCCTATGTAGGTGTAACCAATAGAGTTGTGTTAATATTCTCTCAAAAGAAATATATTTATTATGAGACAAAACTTTAAAGGGACATATTCCTAATAAAACACCCATGTTCATCCTCTAGAGGATTAATCACTATCCCATCCGAACTATGTGGGATTTGATTCCCATCCAAATAGGATATGTAGGATGCCTCCATGAGGTCCAAAACAAACACCCAAACACACCCTAATATTCTCTGGTACATATTACCATTAGGGTAAGATCCAACTTGGAGGGATATATTTTTTCTGAGACCATTTCATCACCATCATAATTGAGGGATATTCTTAGTGAGATCATATCCCCACCAAGGAGACCACACTTTTTCCAGGCACTTTGGAGTTCTTGGACATAATTCCCGAAACAAACTTTGACTAGGAAACTTCTTCCTAGATGTCCTTGAAACAAGAAATTAAACTACACGACTTTCTCATTATCACATGAACTTAAAAAGTATGATGTGTCTTTCTAAGTGGAACTAAAATATATGGGTTCTAATTCATTTCTAAAGGATATGGAGGAATACCATATTATGGGTTTGATCTCAACATAAAAACAATTCTCATCTCCCAAGATGATGATATGTTCTAGAGATCCCCACTATGTAGGTTAAAACTAGCATTATAATGATAAAAAACATTAGGATCTATGATCCTCAAGTACCATCCATCAAATGGACCAAAGGAATTCATTTTTTATTTATTTTTGATAATCCACCTTTCAAGGGGTGAGTTGGAACCCTTACAAGGCCTGTAGGTGTATGTATTACATGGCCCATAGGACTTAGAGGAATTAATTTCCCATGGGATTCAAACATTAAATAAAACCCATACTAACTACTTGAAACTGTTCCTCCCTAGTATCTTCTTCATTAAATCAGCTCTCCACCTTCGCATAGTTGTTTGGCTAGGCTTTCCCATGCATGCATAGGCCTGTCCCGATGGCAGGTGCCATACCCTCTCATCCTTGCAATCCATTTAGCTTCTTCTATGGTGAAATATCCATGCTCATCCTCTTTCTGAAGTTTGTTCCTTTTAGGGTTTTCATCTTCACTTAATGTGGCCCAAAGGCCCTGAGGTGCCCCGAAGGCCTGGGTGGCCCGAAGGGCATAAGAGACTAGGGGACCAAATCGGTGGCCCGAAGGCCCAAACGGGGAAATATTCTTGGCTACTATAGTGTCAAACAGTGCCTGCTATAGTACCACTATAGTTCCTACTACAATACTCCTACAATACCTGCTACAGTACTGCTATAGTACCTGCTACAGTACCTCCAGAAATTAGCCTCCGATAGGATTTGATCCACGGTCTTCTGGATGTACTTAAGGATTCCTCACCAACTGGGATGAAGCTCATGTTCTATGCTCCTCAAGTACCATTTATAGATAACCTCAGATACATATTGATCCCACCATTAAAGGATAACCCTGGATACATAAAAATGATTCCAAACCTAGGATTGTTAATAATTTTTTTTCATTTCATAGGTGACCCATGACATACTTGGGAATGAAAAAAGGATTCATGAATATATCTTAAATCTGTAAGAGTGTCCCAGAATTAGAAATAATTCCCCCAGAAAGTGTATGATGATCCTAACCTACAATCATCTCGACCAATGTGAGTTCTTATGTTTCATTGGACAAGTTACCCAATGAGATCCTATCTTTGGAATGTATGTCCATGAGTCATCACAAATATGAGATCAATTGGGTATTTCTCATTTTGTGGACAAACCCTATTTGAAACTGACCCATAAAAAATGAGAATGAAACAAAAATGGTGAACCCGATGTGAATTATTATGAAAAATTCAAACCCCCACAATAAAAAATACTAGAAAATAGCCATGACCCTTCATCCCAAACAATAATGGTGAGCTTAATGTGAAAACTTAACCAAGATGACGGTGTCACCCCCTATCTTTTCCCTTTTACATCTAGAGTGATAGAGGTCCAAAAAAAATGATTAATTATGCGTGGGTTAATTTATAGATATACTTATTTGATGAGGTATTCTTCCTTGTATTTTTCACATATGTTACATAAAATTTTCAAAAGAAATCTCTTCAATTCAATGATGTCTCACTAGTTTTCATAGGCAAGCACATTTTCCACTACAAAGGATGGGTCCCCATCCCAAAAAAGGATGCCATAACCTACCCATCATCTTCAAAAATGGGATTAAAATGAATTAGTCTAGGATTACCACCAAAATGGTACTCCACCAACCATAGAGAAATATTGATAGGACATCCATCTTATGAATCTCTTCCAGCCATATGCTTAATGAAAATTAGTGGACCAGAACGATATGATCCTAATAGCTATCTCGAACCATTCAGAGAGCCTTTCCATGGAATGAAATAATGAGTTCCCCCATTACTATAGAGAGGATGATTAAGTGGTCACTAAATAATTCATCCCAGTGATGAAGGGGTCCCTCCTAAAGTATCATATTAATAGTCATCGCTGCCACCTCCATGCAGATTAGTTTTCTCATAAGAAAGAGGACACAACCCCACATTCCCCAACCCAAGTCATCCAGACCTAGCCCCCATAAAAGTCTGTAGAGGGTGATAGCCGAAAAACTAAGGATTGTCCAACATTGTTGTACCTATTAAAAAATCCAGGCAGTCAAACATAAAAAAAAATAACGAGTAGATGAAAATCCCTACTCCAGCACATCAACCCTGTTAGTCAAATACTATAGAAAAAAACAGGAGATGAAAATCCCTGCTCATGCCTATCAATACCATTAGTCAAATATGAAGGAAAATTATAAGAAGATGAAAATAACTTCTCATTCATATCAAAAAAATCAATAATGTATGAAAGAAAAAAAAGGATATGAAACTCCCTACGTAGTCATATCACAACCATTAGTCAAATATAGTGGAAAAATATGAGCAGAAACAAATTCAAGCTCATGCCTATGAATCCCTTCATCCAAATACAGTAGAAAATTATGAGCAAATGAAAATAAATTATCATGAATATGAATACCATTAGTCAAATATGGTAGAAAACTATGAGTAGATGAAAATTACTGCTCACTCATATCAAGCCCATCAGTCAAATATGGCGGAACACAATAAGAATATTCAAATCACAACTCACACAAATCAGGACCATCATTCAAATATTATTGAGAAAAACGAGTAGATGAAAATACCTTATCAGGAACATCAAGACCATAAGTCAAATACGGTGTCACACAATGAGAAGATTCAAATCCCTACTCAGGAACATCAATATCGTCAGTTAAATATGATTCCACACAATGAGTAGATGAAAATACATTCTCATGAAAATGAAGACCTTTAGTCAATTATGGAGGCACAAAATGAGCAGATGAAAACCCCTTCCTGCACATATCAAGATAATAAATCAAATATGGTGGTAAATCATGAGCATATAAAAATCCCCAGTCATGCATATGAATCCCACTAGTAAAATATGGTGAAAATCCTATGAATATGAAAATCCATGCTCATGAAAATGAGTCACGTCAGTCAAATACGGTGGTAGTACATGAGTAGATGAAAATCCCCACTCATACATATGATGCCCTCTAGTCAAATACATCTGTAAATGGAGGACCTAGTCAGTGTACCATGGCTATGTATCAAGGGAAAAATCATATTTTTTACCCAACACCAGAATGGTTATATATTCCCATTATCACTTAGGATATTTCTTAGCACATCCTTGAAATGATGGAATGTCATAAATCAATTCTTAATCACACCCTACAAAAATTCCAAAATTTAATTTCTTCAATGGTAATAGCTAGGAGCTAAGACCATGGCCTCACTGCCTCAATTAGGGTGACACATTTGTACAATAGAGTAGCCACTCAGGAGTATAAATACATTCATGGTGCCATCCAGGTGGGTCACTGAAAATATCTCATGATAAATGTAAAATTGGATCTTGTATAAACACCAGTTCCAACTAGGGATTACTAGCCCATTTCAGGGGCCTCTCTAGGGCAGACATATATCCCTACTCAAATCCTTAAAACTCAATGGTATACTTTAACAGAAACATATCTATACCACGAACCTACAACTATGTATGGGAACCACCATTCACAACATACAGTTCTAACTGCCCATGAAATATTTTCAAATAAGAAATTCCACCTAGGGAAGTTCAAAATATCGAATTATACTTATGATACTTCTCTAATAAATGATGGAGTTTTTGAGGCCAACAAACATATGGAAATGGTGGCCCAATATCCTTCCAATCAATTACCAAATTATGGAAGTGGGAGATTCAGTCTCAAAGTCTCTCCCCACATCATTGAACAAGAAGATCTATAGGTACTCCCTATAATTATTACCATGAAAAATTTTCTTGTGGGTAAAATCTGGTCATTTTGAAGAGCTCAACTCTTTAAAAGCACCATGACATACCTATTCATAGCTATAAGATCAATCAATGATAAGGTCTTCCCCTACCAGAACAAATATGATAAGGACATTATATTCTTATGTTCTTGAATATGGGGAATGTCATGCCTTTCACCCTATCATTGATAGGTGACATTCCTTCTCAATCAGAAGATGGCCTGAAGAAACTATCATCTTTCAAAGCACCTCAAAACTGTTCCCATGATAATGAGAACCCTACTAGCCCTGTAGTTTGTGAATAAACAACCATGAAGTTCCCATGTTGTTATGATCATGTAGAGAAATCTCTAGTATAATGACAAAAAAATACCAGATGAAAAATAGCTAGGGATAATATACCAATCATGTTTTCCCTCATTCATTTATCAGTTTAACATTTTGGAGGAATTATTAGAATAATGAATAAAAAACATCCATCTGAATCTCTGGACAACTCTTCACCACATGGATGTGAGGTTCTTTATTTATGATGAGTATAAAAACCATGTTAAAGTATTGTAAGAGATTTATCATCAAATTGAAATGGAAGACCTTCCAGCTGGACGTCAACCCAAATCAATGAATAAGTAGAAATATCTTCGACTGGAATTCCTTAATGCGTTATATAAATTACGTCATCTAATTTTCGATGCCCCTTATAATGTTCATATCTGAGAATGGAAAAAACATGGACCTTTTCTTTTCACCCCACACCATGGTTAGAAAAATCACACAGAGGAAATAACCTGTAATTTCATTACTCCACAGAGGCTACTTGAAAAAACCTTCACTTAGGAGAGATGGCACACTCAGCTAGAATTGGCCTTGAATAAGTCTGAAAATAATTAGGTTTAATGAGAGAAGATAGTAGAAAGATTCATAAACCAGTAAATTGAGAAAATTAAGAGAGATTCTTGATTAAGGGGATCTAATCATTAATAACTAATGGTATCCTCAGAAGTAGATAGTGCACTTACAGATCATGCATTTTACCTAGATCATGCTCAAAAAAAGATACATGATATTAAGAGATAAGAGACAGTAGCATCCACCTCTCCCGTATAAGATCAACCCGAGCTTGTAGGCCTAGGAGAATTTTTAACACATAATTACCCTTCAATGCAGATAAATTAAGATTGGGAATGATAATGAAGGAATGTGAGAAACCAAAACCCATAGGGCTGGGGGGAATTTTACTATAACCTCATCCTCAAAATAAATTAGTATTTTCTCAATTGGGATGAACACTAAAAAATGAGGTCTCCTGGTTAGTCCAGCTCAAGACTCGCATCTATTATAAGGGACGTGTATGAAAAGGTTGTGTTGTTGTTTTCTATGGGAAACTCTTCGCCATGAAACTCAAAGAGGACCCCAAAAAGGGAGGAAGAGGTCTATTAAAGGGATTCACTAACACTCCTATCATTCAATAGTCAATATGACACCTAAAACGTATTATGCGTTGGTGAATGTCCTGGACCTTGACCCTACGAATAATGCTAAAGTTGAGGCGAATGAAGAGGATAAAGAAGATGATGGATCTAGTAAGAATACGATCCACATTCAGGTAAATGATGTAGGTGTACATAACCAAAATCAGAGACTCACACTGAATTTGGGTATTCCCTTGGACAATCCCTCAGTACCTCCTTAGTGAACATCCACAAAAGAAAATGTTAAAGTAAAGGTTGCATACAACCCAACTCCCGAAGAGGTTTACTCTCTCACACTCAAGTAAAGTTTTTCATGACATGGGGAAGATTGGAAATAGTTAAGAAGAATCAATATAGGATTTCTCTAGGGGTACATTCCTACCGATTATGCTCTATGAGAAGAGCCTTAACATTCACTTCCAAACTTTGTAGCTCAAAAGCGAGGGTTCAACCCTTAAATTGAGACAGATCTAGGAATTCTTCCTAATCCTGTTCTGGAACCATAATTTTATATAGATCCGATTATGTAATTATTTCATGAATTCCCTTCCTTAGGGAAACAACCAAAAAATATTCATTCGAACCCTCAAAATATTTCCCCTTCGGAATTTCATCCAAAAATATTGGAAGATACATCACATCATGTTATTCCCATAACTTCACCTTTCAAGATTATGTTTATCCAAACATTCATACAGTTATTATTGACACCATCGAATTAGTAGAAGCTTGATTGGAAGCTGTAGAGGAACAAAACACACTAGTGAAGCTAGGGAAGAATCCTTTCAATGAATGGGTGATTGATATCCCACCCTCAAAAAATTTCAAAAGCCCTATGTTTTCAATATTCAATAGCTTTGGATACCTATATTAGCATTTGGAACATTTTTTTTCCAATTGTTGTCCCATTATGGGAATCTTTGTATAATAAAAAGAAGTGAAAATCAGATTATTTGTGAAAATCTTGAAAGGGCTAGCCTTGGTTTGGTACTCCAGTTTTCCAACTTAGTCAATCACGAGATGGGAAGATCTCCAACAGAAATTTCTCTTCCAATTCCGCTCAACAATACAAAATATAATGATTTTAAACCTATTGAACTTCAAATATTGAGAGAATGAGAGCGTATTATATTTCATTTCTAGATGGGAGGGGATGAACTACTCCCTGAGCCTACAACTTTTATAAGAATATTTTATTTCTCTTTTTATAGAGAACCTTCAGGATGAGTTGTGAATTACACTCATCTCAATAAGGTATAGTAGAATATTTCGAGATATCACTAAAATCACTTAAATAATGAAAGATTCTATACAGAGAACCAAGCTCAAGTCCTAAATGATTCTCTAAGCCTCAGAGAAGATAACAGGAAAGGTGGAATCTACAACCATCATAGTTAATCTAGACCCAATGCATCCCCCAACTCCAAAAACCACACCATATAATGTGGAACCCCCTAATAATAAGAAAAAACCCTCACCTCATTAGAAAAAGAAGAGGGGGCCAATGATAAATTAGTTTTATGTGTAAATGAATACGTTTTACTCAATATGAGATGAGAAATTCTGCTGATACATTATAGTAGCTTTAAAAAATGATTTACTCACCTTATATATCCCAAGAGGAATAAAAAATATGTATATATGACTAGCCAAATTATTCTTCCTCTCAACAGACACTGGGGAGGACCATTCTAGAATGCTTTATTTTCAAGAATATCCTGAAAAAATGGTAGACTCTAGACAAGTGAAGTTGGGGAAACCATCAGAACAAGTAGTGTATGTCTAATATATTAATCCATAGGAATAATTTAAATGGAAATAAGTTTATATCAATGATTCAAAGATGTTTTATGATTATATTACTTGAATGAAAATCAACAAAACTCATTCCATCCTTAGAGGATAATTGAAACAACCAACTATGCCTAAAACTTCTCCTACAACTACATAGTTGAGTTATTTAGTATCATATTCCTCAAAAAGTAGATAGTATAAGGAAAAAATGACAAAAAAGGAAGGGAAACAGTGAATTAAGGTGAACCAGAACCAAGGCCACAACTATCTTTGAATCTATCTTACTTTATGCCCCTAGTTTTGACACAACAGATGCCTCCCCACCAAATGGTACCACTAAAGTTGATCAGCTAAAAAAAATATTCATCAGACAAGGAATTAATATTCAGTTCCATTATGGTAATTCATTTAATGTATGCCTTATTAGATAAAGATTTAGGATATTAAACCATGTTCCTTGCACATGATGGGCGAACTAGAAGAAGAGGTCGTAGGAACTTAGGGTACAGGGGAAGACGTTGTCATGATAGAATCCAAAATTCTATCCATGAACCTTCTCAAACATTAATTATTATGAAAATCATGGAAGAGATCTTCAGAGAGTCAAAAAGAACAAGGGAAACTCCTTGCATATAATTTTTTTTCCTTGACCTAATAATTCTTGAATATCAATCAGAATAGGAATAGGTGTCCGACCACCCTCGGCAGGTAGGTATGCCTGTTCAGTTTAACCCACTAAGAACAGGAGCACCTTTTACTCCTGCTTCAAGGGATAATCCATCAACGTCCATAGATGAAACATCTAATGTTCCTATTAAATATTATAAAAATTCTAATAATAAAATAACTTTAGGCCAGAAGTATGAAATATTGAACCAATTAGCCTCAGTTCCGGTAAAGTTGTCGATTATAGATGCCCTGCGTTTATCAAAATACCTTAGAGAAGAACTCATAAAGGATTTTCTAATTACTCAAGAGATTGAATATAAATTTTACACTATTAAGGTCTATCATGAAGATAAATATCCTATAGAATTCCATGTTATTATCTCATTTATGGATCAAGATAAAGATTCTATTATACAAAGACACATCAGACTCTTTTAAGTGTCTAGATGAATAAATGGTGTCGATGTCCGAAGGTATTTCATTGAAGATATCTCCATAGTTAATATAATTCCAATATGGACACTTTTATAGATGTCCTATAATGAGGCTAAAATAATTCCTTTTACTCTAACACTACAGGGCTATAAAAAAAGAAATAAAAAACCACTAGGCCAAATCAAGCTCAAGGCTTAGTTTAGGGACCTCGTATCTGAATCCGAATATCTGGTTCTTCAGTAGGATACCAACTTCAATGTCATTCTAGGAAGGCCTTAGTTTCATCAACATGTGATAATCTCCTCATTATACCATCAATGCATCAAATAATACATTGATGGGAAAACCAAGATGCTACATGATGATAAGTCCCCATTCGAATCTTCCAATTTATATTATATTGATTTCATATTTTATCATAGGGAGGGAAAAGAACCCATGATTGATGGTGTCACTTGGGTCATAGCTATGAATGTTCTATAAATGACCAAAAAGAACCCCTTAAAATAGATAGGAGAAGAGTAAATTTTTCCCACCAATCAGTTCAAGAACATGGGCCCATGTTCAGGAAAATATTCAATAACCTTCATGATATCAATCATAAAAACTGAGCCCATCAGTAATGAAAATTCCATTGAATCTACAGACTATGGTAAAAGATCAGATCAAAATTCAATTATCCCACCTCCTATGTTTTTGCAGACCACTACTTTATCAGTTGAGTTGGGATAATCCGTCATATCTATAAGAGAAAGTGAAGATACTCACTCTTTATCTCTCATCTCTCCTCTATAACTTCAAAAATAACCCACATTGTTGTTCGGTTCAAAGGAAGTCACTTCATCTTCCAAATGTTAAGATATTGACTCCTCTTATAATAATAAAGAATTTACTTCATCCCCTAATTCCATTAATAATTAAGTAGATGAACAAGTGGAAGCATATAAATAATAAATAGAGGAATAATACCTCAGGGATACCCCTCCAAAATTTATGTAGGGTGTCTCTGCCATGATTTATTAATTAAAACAAATAAATATAGGTATAGAAGATGACCCATTACTAAATTTGATTACTGTGGACATGTATTTCAAAGAGATAAAGGTATATACCTCATTTATAAAGAAAAATTAGGACGTGTTCACCTAAAACTACATTGAAATTCTAAGCCTCAATCCTGAGGTGGCCACCCATCACCTGGGCGTACCAGAGGACCACCCAGGCTATAAGAAGGTATCCATATGGACATACCTATCTCATCACACAAACATTGAGGTCGAAGATGAAAATATTTTTAGGGGAAACATCATTATATAGGTCCAATATCCAAATTGGAAGGCCAATATAGTCCCTATCAAGAAAAGGAATAGGAAAATAAATGTCTTAATTGATTTCTGAGATCCCAACTGGAACTATCTAAAGGATGATTTCTCAGTCCAAATCACAGATCTACTAATTGATGTGATAGTCAAATATCAATCCCTCTCTATCATGGATGAAAATTCTAGGTATAATAAATTATGGATGTCCTGAGAATATGAAGAAGACACTACCTTTAGGTCCACTCATGGGGTATTTTACTATCAAGTAATTCCATTTTTCTTGAATAATGTCGACCATACATTCTAACATTCCATGTATCAAATATTCAAAACATTCTTGGGAAGTTTTTCAAATTCTATGTTGATGATATGGTAGATAAATATCAATAAAATTCTGACCACTTAGCTGATCTTGAAACCATATTCAATGAACTTTGACATCATAGTTTGAAAATGAACCACTTTAAATGTTCATTCAACTTTACCTTAGGGAAATTTTGTGGCTTCATCATACACCATCATGACATTGAAGTTGACCATGAGAATACAAAGGATATCCATAGAATGTCACCTCCTTTAAACCTCAATGATTTTAGAAGACTTCAAGGAAAATTATCCTACATTCTATGCTTTATAACTAACCTTTCTAGTAAATGTTTTCCCTCGAATAGGATGATGAATAAGGGGGTTTTATATTAGTGTGTTGTCGACTATCAAGAAGAATTTGAAATCCTTAATAAATATCTTTTGAGCCAACCAGTTCTAATTTCTCCCCTTGAAGGGAATCCTATCATTTATATGTGATGAACTTATAATGATATATAGGTTGTTTTCTTGCAGAAAATAATGACACCAAAAATGATATAGACTTTATTATCTCATCTAATCCATGCTCAATGATGAGAATCATTATTCAGATATCGAGAAGAGTTTTTTGGTGCTAATATTTATAGACCAAAAACTAAGGCACTGCCTACAACATCATGAGGTCTATTTTTTATCTCATAGAAACATAATCATATACATTCTCATCCATCCCATGTTGATCATACTTATATCATTGTGGGTAGTGATACTAAAATAGTTTTATATTTAGTTTGTGCCTCAAAAATCTATAAAAGTACAAGCATTGGTAGAATTACTTGAAAAACATAATTCAACATAAATGACATCATTGTATATGGAACTTCTCAATGATGATATCTTATCTATTCAAGAGAGACCCAAAATATGGGAGATTTATTTTAACGTTTCCCCCAGAATCCCAATAGGGAAAAGGATGGATGACCCCAAGTTCAAAAAATTTCGATTGGGAATTATACTCATTTCCCTAATAAAATGTTTCCCTACCTTACTCCATCCTACTATTAGAAGGATGTACAAACAATGATGAAAAATATCAAGCTCTCATTTCAGTGCTATAGATTTTACTTTAGGTATAAGTAAATCACATTAAGATAAAGGTAGATTCAAAATTGTTCATCTAAATGGTAAAAATGATTAGACCTTGAAAAAAGGATGATCTAATACTTCTACCAGACCAATTTCAAGGATTAATGGAAGAATTCCATTTAGAATAAATATTGATTCATGTCCCATGCTCGTAAAACTTCCAAAAATTATTTACTATAAAATGATTCCATGGATCTTTCATATCTAGAACAGGATGAAACAATCATCAGTTTTTCTCACTGCTAGATGGTCAGTCCTTTTGTTTGAACTAGCATAAAATATATCGATGAAGTTATTCTCATCCCCAAATCATATAGTCCTAATAATGGGTGATTGAAACCCATTGCAGACTACATTCAAAATGAAGTAATTACATCAGAAAGAATTAGGAAAGATAAAATATGATGGTGATAAATTATATTTATTCTTTATAATGGAACAAATCATCAAAAGGTCCTATATAAATGGGGTCTTGATGGAATCCTTCTCAGTTTAATTTATATATAAGATACTTCCACTATCATAAAAGAAGTTCACAATAAATCCTCAAGAGACCACTAGTTAGGGTTCAATAATTCTCATCAAATCCAAAGGTTTGGGAAAAAATGGTCCACTATAATGCAGGACTGTCTATAATTTACCAAAAATTTACATTCCTTCCAGGTTCATGAAAACTTTACTAATCAACCCCTAGAGTTACTAAACATTTTTAAATAATCATGAACATTTTAAGGGGAATGGATTTCATGTGACTATATCCACCTACAACAACCAAATAGTTCAAATAAATTCACACTACAACCAAATTCTTCTCCAAGTGGGTTGAAGCAATAACTCTCAATGAATTTTGAGAAATTAATACCTTCATCTTCATATATCTAACATCATTAACCGATTTTGTGTCCCTCAAACAATATTGACGGAAAATTGCCCCAATTTTAATTTTGCTAAGTTGTAAAGGCTATATCAAGAGTATAAAATCAAGTACAACCATTCATTCTTCTATAATGCAGTAGAAAGTTGATAAATATAGGTCTTTAAAAATACCCTATTTAGTATAATGGAAAAGATAGTAGATACAGATAAAAAGTATTTTCTAGATAATTTTCTTCATACCCTGTGGGCTTATCATACCATAAAACATACTTCCACACAATTGAACTCATACTCATTGGTATATAGGACAGAGGTAGTCAAGCCCATATAAGTTCAATTTACCTTACTCCAAAAGGCCATTTGTGATCATCTATCCATAGATGACCAATCCCAGAAACAACTGGATGAATTGGAGCTACTTAGTGAGAAAATACCGCATACCTTGAATCATATATAAGTCCCCCAAAATAGGATATCATGAGACTTTAACAAGAAATTTAACCTCTTGTAATTACATGAGGGAGATATGGTGTTGGTCATTAGTAATTCGATGATAACTAAAAATAAACCTCCAATTAGGGAACAAAAGTGGGAGGGACCTTACACTATTCAAAAATATTTCTCCAATGAAAATTATTCATTGATCTTTATGGATGTAACACTTACCACATCCCACGGTAACACAACGTTCTTGATGAAATATTTCACATAATCATATGACCATCTTGTTTTCTATATGTTGTTAAACTAAATGTGTCCCTTTTTCATAATTTAATGATGTTAAACTGAGCATTCAGTCTTTGTTTAATGGGATTAAAAAACATGACATACCATCTATGTCACAAGATGAAAAACTGCATTGAACCGTCTTAATTTCTATATGATGTTAAAATTCATAGTATAAATATCCATGCCAAAATTTGATAAACTAAACAAAACTAATGTTCTCATTGTATGATTTTAAACTACATAGAATAATTATCCCAAAGTTATGCTGTCAAACTAGATTGGATAAGTCCCTTCCGTATATTATTAAACTGCATGTTAAAAATCCTTAGAACATGAAATTAAACTATAGTTGTGCCCTATGTAATAAAAATGGTAAACATTTCGTCATTAATGTAAGATATTTTTATGTCCTCACCAGATAATAAACACTTCCCAAAATTGGTCTTCTACCACGCTACATTCTAGAACTATATGAGGATTTATTCATGTCATCACAAGATATGTAGTGACACATAGATCTCTAATATCAGGTACATCTACTAAAATAACTAGTAAAAATTCCTCCCTTTTCATATGGATCATACCTTGGAAGATATTTACCTATTCATAACTATTTTTGGCTTGAATTTCAACTCTATGAGATACATAGTGATGCTCAGGTCCCTTATCCTAGGTCCAACCCCATCATCAACTCGTCAAGAAGTCGTTTCCCTTTGACATTGTGGAAGTGGACCCTATTAATTTTGTCTTGTGATTTTGTGTGGAAAAGGGTCCCTTGACCCTTATTCCAGATCAGTTTATCACTTATTGGCCACACAAAGTCATTTTCAGCCCATCATGGACAAAACTATGCAACTATAAGTTTCCGTATTACCCCATGGAAAGCCCGAGATGACTCGTGTGACCAAGTATGAGAGGGATCAATATCAAAATCTTCATAACATTATGATAAATGGTAGACATACCCCGTCCCACAAATACAAGATGCCTCACGATAGCCGTGTGATTCCTCAATGTCCTCACTGTAGAGGATGCCCAATTCCCGATATTAGTTTTCTACCCTTCTATCTTTCAGAACTACATTTTTCTTGATTATGGTTCACCCATGATAGATAGTGATGCTTAGATACTTTATTCAGGCCCAGAAATTGCCGATAAACATAACATTCTATTCCATACATACAGGTTTGATCTGAGTAGGGAACTACACACTCTTTGGCCAATAGTGGACTGAATGCTTCTTACGTAATCCGACACATTCCATCCACTTATCATGCTCCGTGTATTGGGAAATTTAGAATCTCCCCAGTCATTATTTGGGAATTGAAAATGAATGTTATGTTTATTAAGGAAAACTTTTTCTGACTATTCATAATACACCCAAGTTGGCTTTGCATAAATCACCCAGAAAAAAGGCCTGTCAAGCAAAGGAAAATCCATCCCTAGGGGAAGCCTCTTCTATATCTATAAAACCAAATGGAAGTTTTGTCCCGTACCATTTATACTAATATTATAACCCTCAGAATCATGGGATACATTTTCCCTCATCACATTCGAGGCATGTGAGGACATTTTGGATAAATGATCCTTTTATTTATCATCGTTTTCATGAAATATGGTCCGAGCTGTATGACCAAACAATTAAAGACCCCATGTCTTCCTTGTAAAATTATGTTAAACTATAAAAAACAGTCTTCATCACATGACATTAAAATTTAGTATTAACCTATGTAAAAAAGCATAGGATTCCCTAAGGAATCATCTCAAGAAGCCACATGTCATAGACAAGAGATTCTAATCATAAATAAATTATTAGAGTTCATAGAGAGAATTTACGGGGCTTCATGCCTTCTTTTTTTGTTTCACGTCAAGTAACCTTCATCCTTATTTCATGACACCAAAATTTATGATCAACCTCCCTCCTATTTTAATTTAGAATTCATATATTACATATATTTTTCTTCCATCCAATGTAAGATACGTCATGACACCAAGATCTTCATATGTGATTCAAGTCACCGTATTTTATTTTTCACATCGATTCATATAATTATTTAATACATGACATTAAGTTTCATGTATGGTTCCCTCATCACATGAAAATAAATTACATGTTTTTCTAGAACTATGTATAGATTTATTCTCACCCTTGTGAGATATGTAGTGATGCCCGAATCCTACATCTTGGTCCAACCACTACAAAATCAAAATGTCCTTGTCCTTATGACTTATCTTCTTTGTTTGTTGAAAAAAACATTTACCACCTAATGTTTTCCACACAGAGCATAGATCACATGGTATTAGGAATTTTTAAGTGATTCCTCCCAGAATAATGGCATAACAGTCCATTCCAGGGTTACCTTGGTCCTAGTAGAAAGACATTAGAAGGCACACCAAACATCCTTACAGCCATACATTAAAATTTACAGTTGATGTATCTTTTAATATGTAAATCCAATAACAACATTGGACTTGATTCATATAATTAAAAGATACATGGTGACACCAAAATCCCTAATTATGGGCCCAAAAATAATATAAAAAGAAAATCCCCCCTCTCTCTGTATGGGCTAGACCTATAGAAAGAGCCTTTTCTAGAACTATGTATGGATTTACTCTCACCCTTTTGAGATAAATAGAGACACTCAAACCTCATATCCTAGTAAAACCACAATAAAAAACCCATTATTCTCTTATGTATGATTCAAATCTATATAGGAGGTTCTAGTATGGGTTCTCACCCCATTCATGATCCACTATTAAAAAAACCCCTATCCACAAAAGAATTCAATCAATGTGTGGTGCATAATTACCCAAAACTATGTATGGATTGATTCTCACATTGATGAGATACATAGAAATTCCCATCCTTACGTATTGATCCTATCCACAGAAAAAATAAAAAATCTCTATTTCTAGAATATGAATCAAACCTACACGAGTAAATTATTTATACCCATTCTCATGAAATTTTTTACATAAAATTCTTCTTCTATATTCAAGCCCTTCACTTACACAAAACAAACTCTGTTTCTAGAGAAATAAAAATCTCTATAATCTTATTTTGTCCATCAAAAATTGAAGGTCAATGTCCTAAAGAAACATTTTTCTAACTATGCATAATATGCCCCAGTTGGATTTTCATAAATCACCCTAAAAAAGGCCTACTAACCAAAGGTAAATTCATCCTCAGTAGAGACTACTTATATCTATATAATATTGAATATTGTTTTCATACTAGTTCACTCATTATATTTAGAAACCCCGAGATGGTATCTTATAACCTTCCCCTTTATACCTAAATACGAAGGATAATTCTCAATTAAAACATTACGGAATGGAAAAATATTAACCAGTCAGTCAAAGTTAAATGACCTTAAATTGTAACCTCAAACATCCTCATGGTAAGACATTATACTACATAGTCTATGTCATAATTTCATTATATTAAATTGCACTATGATTCAAACCACTTTTACACAATCCAAATTCATGTAAGAGTTGATTCTTATTCGTGTCCAGTACTAGTAGAGATGCTCCCTCCATTATCATACATCTTCCCTTGATAAATCACCCCAACCATCATAAATGGAAGGTTAGTATCTTCAAAAACCAATATCTTCCCTCCATTATCATACATCTTACCTTCATGATAAACCAATATATTCACAAACCCCCAACCATTGGAAATGGAAGGTTAGTATCTTGGGAAACCTTTGTGTTGTCTTTGCATAATTCACCCTTGTTTTATTTGAATAAATATTCCAAAAAGGGGTCTGTCGACTAAAGGCGTCATCATTCTTAGGAGAGACCTCTTAAATCTCTATGATACCTTAAAAAATTTCACTAGAAAACCAACATTAAAATATGTTATGAAATTAAGCTTCATGTAATTTTATGAAAACATTCTTCATATCTAGAATAAAAAAATATTACTCAAAAAACCCCTTTATATATATGAATAATATAGGAAAATTATCATCCCACAATCCCTATTCTTATTTTCATTCCACAATTCATTGTCAAAGATGTTCGACATAAAACATCAGTGGTTTTAATCCATCTTGAATGACTTTAAACTGGACACAAAAAGAGGAAAAACACTCACTTGGATCAAACTAGGTAAAGGGGACCCTATATAAGAGTCAAGTCCTAGGCCTCTAAACCATTTATTTACATAGTTTATGAAAAAATTGGACAATAAAAAGAAAAAGGTACAAAACCTGTTAGGTCAAAAACCCATGAAGGGTGGTCTAAGAAAAAGAAAATCCACACCCATTAATTTTTCACCATAGTAGACTTAGGTAAATATTAGGGAGGTAATAGAAAATACACAAATTTTATAAAGTTTTCCATGTAATCCTACAAATAGTAAAAACTATGATCACTATGTCCCTTGGATTGAGAAAAAATTAAAGCATTACATGATCCTTCATCCGAATAATGTGACTCATGTATTACGGTGGTGGTAATTATGCTTTTACCCATCCATAAGAAATAATTTTGAGGAGATTGTTTAGAATTGATTATCATGTGTTATTATTAAACTTTTATCCAATTATAAAACCATTAAGGTTACCTAAGATATTATCTTTGAAAACAATGAAAGTTATGATTGATTGGTATTGTAGTCTAGGATAAAGATAAGTACTAGAAGGTAGAAAAAATTCATCTATCGATTGAATGGAAACAAATGAAGAGAATCCACATTTTGGGGTCTCTCCCTAGAATTTTTGGGAAATGGGAAGCCGATGAAATGACTATATTAAGACATAAACTACTTTATTTATTAGATTTCATAATTATTAATATGATCCACCAAGCAAATGCTTAAGATTGGTTCTTTTAATGGATTCCAATTCATCTAATAAATACATTTTTTAAATGAAATCCATTTGATCTCGACTCCCTTATTTGATAGCTTCCCATCTTGTAGTTTTAGATGAAATATGTGGCTTTATTCTTGGAATGTGAGCCACATGTTCTCATAAAATCATAGTTTGTGAAACCACCTGATCATAGAATTAGTCATCTTCAAAAACATAGTGTTGAAACTAAGTAGTTGTATCCCTTAATGTTTATATAAGATATATGGAAGAATTAAACTAGATTAGATCACATTCATAAGTGACCAATCCTCCCAAGAGATGAGAACTTGATGGATGATGGAAAGAAGGTTCTGATAAAAAAACCCACCTATTCCAATTCCAAGAAAAATTTTACTAAGGATATTAATCTTATAAAAAATATTCGAAAATGAATTTTTACAGTGGTAGTGTAAATTTGGATCCAAGCCCATTTTTGTATGGCCTGATTCTCAATTGCAGCACTTGGATCATTACCATGTTCACCCCCTCATATGGGTGTCTAATCTGGGATCACATTCTCAATATATGATATTATTCTAAATTGTGACACTAGAGTGGGAAAATCCTCCATAACCACCTCATGTTTGATCTCAGGGTCTATCTAGATATGTTTGGAATCAATCAGTGTAATGCCTACCATCACTCTACTGGGACCAGTGTTAGTAGGGATACTAGTATTATTAGTCAAACATGTGGGATATTCACCACTCATAATAAAAAAGGAAACTTGAGAAGTGGCTATGCATGAACTCTTGGAATTACAGGATGAACATTTTTCTGCTTCAAAATTTGGCAAAGATAAGATGACAAGAAAAGAACTAAAAGGGGCCAGTGGTTATACAACCATTAGACCAAACTAACCAAAAATCCATTCAAATAGTATTCTACCCATATCTTAGCATAGCCCCATGATAGTTTTGTTAGAGAATCTGTTAAAGAAAAAATTATTTCCACACCAGAATCTTGACACATCATCATCAACCATATTTCACAGAGGATGCCTAGATGTGATTCTTTACTAATATCTGTATAGGGTAAAATGGAAAACTTTTGAAGACATCCTTATTTTCATGTGAATCTATAATAAGAACATGGTTCTCAAATGGATAATCCATCTACCCAAGCATCTATAATTCCATCTCACATTGAGATAATGTAATAACATTCCATTAAAGTCCCTCTACCATTATCCACCAACACTCCCAAAGGCACTGAATGAGGAATGAAAGTAAACTATAATAGATCATTTAATAACTCAAAAACACTATTAATGCGCAGAGATATAAGATGAACTATAGAAATGTTGATCATTGTATTTAGAAATGTGGAATGAGTGACATTTGTGGTATATTAATATTCTTATCATCAAATGTTTTCCACCACACAACCATACAAAAGACGAAATGGTATGCAAAGATTATGTGGGGATCTACCCTCCAATATATTTCCTAAAAACTTGTAAATACAAGAAAGAGTGGGTACAACTTGGTCGATGGATCATCCCAATTATAGTATGAACTCCATCATCATAGTTCCAATCCTGAAACTAGTATAATAATCATGATATGGGAAGATCCATCCACTCCATAGCATGGTGAAAAATCCCACCAACCAAAATTCTTGAGATACCTCTATCCGGATTTGGTAACCCCATGTAGTATGTTGTCCCTCCAAGATAATGGAACAATTCAAACAAAGAAAACCTCAATATTATTGAGTTGGTTGAGTCCTAGTATGCTGAACCTTCATCTTTGGAACATTAGACTACAAGAAAAACTTTTTGCAGTCAATGAATGTAATAAGTGACCAAGTGTGAAGGGAATAACCCAGTGATTTTATCCCATTACCAATAGGACTCATTCCAATGAAGGAACCAAATCAGTATTGTCTTAGGAGTTAAATATCAGTACAAATTCATCAAACATATTTCCAAGAATGGTAATTCCTCATAATTGGTAAGTATACTACAAGTTGATCTCGACTTCATCATGCGATAAGTGGAAAGTGTTGGCCATCGAACCCCAATACATAATCAATTTAGGAAAAATATCAGTTTGAGAATACACATGGAACTAACAAATCTATACTTCCAAGTATAATTCAATATCTTACAGCTTTTGGAGAAATTCCATGCAGTTCTAGTGCACCTATAATTCACAATACCATTAGTCCGAGAAACTTCCTCAAGTCTGCAAGTCCCACTTAGATCTCCACCATCCATTGGGATCACCTTGAGAGGGGTTAAAATTGAATTATAATCTTGAATATAAGATTTAAAGGATATTTCATGATTATACTAGTTACTCTGTCTCTATGAGGAGCCATTTAGAATGAAATCCTTCTATTGGATCAGTTCATAAATGATGTGTTCTATGGTGCAAATTTTCACTTGAACACAGTCAAAGGACACATAAAGCTTGAAATTTTGGTAATTTTGATCATATAGTGTAATGGGAGTATCGTCTTAAATTTTAATTTTCTATAGAGAAAATATATTAGGTAGAAAGTAATTCATAAGATCAGATGAAAGGAGACTCTTATGAATACCCTCTTGAACAATGATATAGTGTCCAATATCATTTTCAATATTATTAGTAATGTAATCTCTTCTATTAATCATGGTAATTGATGTGGAAGATGGAGTTTTATTAACATTTTCCATTTTATCTCTATGGAAAGGTCATAAAAAATAAGTAATATTCCTTAAAATATGGAAAAGTAAAGTAAAACTACATAGCTTCTTGCATGGTCCATGTAACAGCCCAAGATTTTATAAAAAAATATTCTTTTTAATTTTATTAATGTCTTGTGTTGTACGCTACACCAAAAGGAGCTTGCACAACACGTATCCTTGACTTTCCTTGCATTACACGCAATCGCGACCTTCCTCGATAGGGTGTGTAATACGCAATACCGAGTTTCACACAACAACGATGTGCTATTAAAATATTATTAAAACTAGCCGTTATGAATAGTAATAACCACTTTTTTAAAATTTTGTAAATCTTATTTTTCAAAATGAACTTCATTTTTGGATTCAGAGTATCGAATTTAGCCTAAGGTGAAATTTTGGTACTTTTCGGATAACTTTCATATTCTGATGAATAGTGAAAGTACTAAATTATAATTAAAAACAACTTTTTTAATCGAAATAATTAATAGTGATAAATTATTAATTTTAGTGGTTTTAAAGTATATTTAGAATATATTTTTACAATTTAATACAATGTTGGTCATTGGTTGTAATTTCACATTTAAACCAGACATAATCAAGTGTCAATCTTTTGATATATATTGTTTCCTAAAAACACGCTATTTATTTTAACAGCAGGATTTAATTATAAAATTAATTAATGCAACTTCTATGTTATGAATTTGGTAAAATAGATTTCATTTTTGAATTCGGAATATGAAATATAGCTTAGGATGAAATTTTGGCATTGTTCTGAAAAACATCAATTTTTGATGAATAGTGAAACTACTAAGTGGTAGTTAAAAAAACTGAATTTTTCATAAAACATAATTTTGCCGCTTCTGTGAATGGAATTTCGAAAATCCGAGAGACACGGTTAATATCAAGGACTAAAATGTGGTTCAATGAGATGAAAATAATTTTTTGGTGAATAGTAACTTTTTACTTTTTTTACCGCGGTTAATAGTAAATAGGGTAACTAAGGGTAAATATGATATTACTATTACCATAACACATGTCCTAATTCTATTGGACAAGTGTAATTCGACCAAAAACAAACTTAGGAATAAAATATGACCATTTAGGCCCACTTGGATTAGATTATGACATTTAATATTATATTATTTAATGAATAGTTAAAATAGTTAAAATCAAAGTTTAATAACTAAAACATTTTTAATATGGGGTTATACATAAGATAAATTCTACAATAAATATTCATTAGAAAGCTAATGAGATTTCCTACATGATGGTAGTTTATTTGTAATTTTTAGACATCAAATAATTTAATTTATTTATGACACAAAGATGATGCAGTAATTATCTTATTAATGAAATATTGACAAAATTGATAATATAAATACCAAAATAAATGTAATTTAAGACTTTTTATGAATTAAACTAATTTTCTAGGTTACTATGATATATTAATGTTGATGTAATTAACTTGGTTCGAACATTTAATTCTGTTATGTCTCTCACAAAAATCATATATCAAATAGTGTCAAAATTGACACAAAATAGTTTTTAAATCAAATATTATATTATTAATTGTTATTTTATTCTTAAAAATCTAAGGTTCGGCCAAATGACTTAGATAATGATATATATATTAATACTAAACAATTTGGGGTTCGTTTGGCATGTTATAGTAAGTGTATTAACCATATAGTGAAAGAAAACAAAAAGACACGGTAAAAGTTAAATTATTTAACTTAGAGTTAAATCTAATTGATAAGGTTTAAAATAAGATCCAAACATGTCTAAATTTGATTGGTTGATGAGATTACAACCCTATCTCATCTAAGCTTCGAATATGAGTCATTTTTGGAGGTTTTTAAGTGGGGTTAGATTTATTATAAATTAATATTTTTAAGAATTCCTAAGGTGCCCCTCTCCTCCCTTATAAAAGGACACCTCCTCCCCCTCCTCCTCACACCAATTTGAGCACTCAAGCTCGGCCAACCCCTGCCAAAATCTCTTCTCCACTTCCCTAGACACATCCTAGAGGTTCTGGTCTTCCTCAAAGACCAATTTTAGTGCCCTAAGAGGAGGTCTCAAAGAGGCACTTCAAAGAAGAGGTAATTACCGTTACCAATTCTTTCATCTTTATTTCTTCTTCCACTTCTTCTTCTTAGGTTGTTTCATTATGAAGTAATAACATCAGTATCACTCATATACTGATATGTTATTATAAGTATGAAACAACCCTATTTCACCATCTATCCATCCTACGGAAAAAGAAATCACCGCGCGTGCGTACGTACGGAATACCGTCTCCACGCCGTGGTGTAATCTATTTTCCGCCACCACCTTAATTGGATGGGTATAATGGTGTAAAGAATAACTATACATAGTTATTAAAACATCATATTGATTCTGATATATTGTATAATCCACTCCAATTCAATTCAATATTTATAGAAATGATATCATCGCTCGTGCGTACGTACAGACTACCGTCTCCACGACGCGATGAGATTCATTCTCCATGTTAACCATTTAAGAATGATTATAATGTATATATAAGAAATAATAATTAAATATATGACATTATAAAGCTACTGGATTTATGTATATATATACATATGTATGTCATCTACTTACTTCCATTTCAAGACAATAAGGAAAGAAAAACAGCGTTCATGCGTACGTACGGACTACCGTCTCCATGAACGGTGTTTTTCATTTTATTTATCTATCTATTATATATATATATATACTGAATATATATGATATTTAAATCATATTTTATATTCTGTAAGTAAGTAAATCATGATATAAGTAATAATGATGTCAAGAACAACAAGTCAAAACACCTACGATAAATGAAACGATTTTACCCAAAACGCTTCTTTAACATGGAATTTACAAAAGAACGGGTAATATAATGTCATAAGTGAACCATATATGATATCATAACAATGAATATGATTCTGTAATAAGTCAATGACATTATTTAAATCATTATACAGGAGGTTCGGACACATACGAAGCAAATTGGACCTAAGGTAAGGGAAATATCACAATCTCATTTTTATCCGAGATTGTTTATTCGTAAGTATTTACTGGGGTGTATTTTATCATCCACATCCATGTTTCATCAATATGTAATATTATTTCCATCCACCTAAAATTGTTTAAATCCATTTTTACCCTTCGATGAGTTTTTAGTAAAAGATATGAAAGGAATCTTTTGTCGTTTTTCATACGAGGTAATTTTGACTTTTCCGACAAAAGTACGAAGAATGTTTTTTTTAACTTATACGACATGAATGGATTTTTAAAACATTATTTCCAAGAAGCCTCCTTTACAAGTTTTCAAGTTTATTTTTAATCAACTTCTTTTATTTTAAAGTTGTATGACATGTTATGAAAGGAAAAATGTTTTTGAAGAAGAAAGGATATTTTCCTCAAGAATGGAGTTCAAGTGTTTTATCAAAATTATTTTACATCTAAGATAATAAAGGGTTCTGTTTTTATCCCTATTATTAAATTGATTTGATCATGTTGTGATGGAATTATTTTTATGAATTCCTTTAACTTATATGAATTGATTTATGATGTCATGATGTTTCAAGAATCCCATTTTGTTACATGTGTTATGCGATGATGTATGTTTTATGATTATGTGGCACACATAAGAAAGGATTCATTATAAGATGGGTGGGACCTATATCTCCCTCCAATGCATTGGGTAAAGATTTTATATCTCATGAGATAGACATGGCTGAAATGGTAGGTTATACCGGTTCAGTGAAACAGGACTGAAACGAGGGTTACTCGATTCAGAAAGGGACTTTGTCCACTAAGATATTCTTGGCAATGAGTCATGACTAACAAGAAATGATTTTCCATGATTATGTGTGCATGCCACAAAGTTTCAAGTTTCATGTTATGATTATGGTGATCTCATTTTCACTTCTATGATTTATCCCATGTTATGATATTATGAGCTCTTTTGCAGGTTAAGATTTCCAAAAGCTATGTTCTTATGTATATGATGTGATTGATATTTCTTTTGTTTACCCTTACTGAGCATTTGAGCTCACCCTTTTATGTTTTCTTTTCCCCAGGATATAAAGAAAAGTTTTTAGGTAAAAAAAAGGGGAAGATCTTTATGGGAGATATTGAAGATCTTTCACCACGATTAGAAGATTACGTTCCGAGTTTCCAAAGACACTAAACTATTATGATCCTTGTGTGTGTGTTTTTGTTATGTACTAAGTATTCCGCAAAAGTAATGTAATGTCCATGTACGATAAGCTTAGGGTCTCTACAGTTGGTATCAGAGAAAAGGTTTAGTCAACCTTTGGAAACTAGGATGTGAAAACGTTAGTGAGATCCCTAGAGATATTTCTAAGGTATGTCTAGGGATGTCCCTAGGGATAAGTATACGTATAGGTTATAGTAATAGAATTACGCTAACGATCATAGAATTAAACCTAAGATGTTGGATATTGAAGGTAGTCCCCCTTTATTATGTTTTTTTCCCTAGCATGATTTTTGCCTCTCACACTATTCTTTTTGGGTTTTAGACGATGGCTGGAACCCGAAGGAACCGTGTTGATCAATGCAATGGAGAATGCAATGATTGCCCTCCTGAACAAACAAATGTTATGGGAGATGGAGTGAAAAATCTTATTGCTATACTTACACAAGCTATGAATCATTCTGGACTTCCAAATGAGCAGAGAAGGGAACAATATTCTATTGAGTCCTTCATGAGGCAACGTCCACCTTCTTTCAGTGGGTCTTCTGATCCACTTGTGGCTGAACAATGGATCAGTACTACTGAAAAGATATTTTCAGTTCTTCAATGTTCTGAACATGATAAAGTCATCTTAGCAGTATATCGTTTGAAGGTGAAGCTGATCAATGGTGGAATCTTATCAAGAATACGAGGCCAAGAGATGAAATTGAGTCCATGGAATGGGACGAGTTCAAGAACTTGTTTTTCAGTAAGTACTTCCCTCGTATTCTTCGAACAAAGATGGAGAAAGAGTTTCTTGAACTGAAGCAAAGGGACGATGAATTTGTTGGTACCTATGAAGCAAATTTTACAAGACTTGCAAGGTATTCTTCTGGAATTATCATCCAACCTGAAAGTAAAGTTGATCGATTTTTCAGTGGATTAAAACCAAGTCTTCGAAGGGCATTAGCTATAAGAGACTTCAGTAGCTATGAAGAAATTGTGCGTTGTGCTATCAAGGTAGAAATGGAAGTTGGTGTTACATATCCATCTCATGGTTTTGACAAGAAACGAAAGATGGAGTTCAAGGAGAAATCTCAGAATAATGGTGAAAAGAAGATGAATGTTTCCTTATGCACAAAGTGTGGAAAGAAGCATGGTGGAGATTGTCTTAAAGGGACTAGAAAATGTTTTAAGTGTGGAAAAGAAGGTCATCGAGCAGCTGAGTGTCGAAGTAATGGAAAAAGGGTTTCTAATGATGTGAATAAAGAAAACACTGCAGAGAACGCACCGCCAACACTTCAATGCTTCAAGTGCAAGGAAATGGGGCATTATGCTAATAATTGCCCTAATCCAAGGGTTAGTGATGATCAACATGAGCAACCACTGAAGGCAAAGGACAAAGGGAAATCACATGCGATCACTATTGGCAATGTTGAATATGACAACGATGTGGTGGAATGATTAAGTGTTTATGTAATGGGATTCCAAAATAATGTTGTATCATTGAGTATTGCAATATTTATTGATGTGGTATTCAAAGTGATTGAGATATTTTTGGAAATAAGATGATATGCGCATAATGAAGACGAGAAAATGAAATGTTTAATAGTATTCATGAGCTCATGATTGATATAAGGACTAAGTGATATCATGGTTTGAGTATATAGAATTTTGAGGATTTTGGTATGTGGAAAGTGTTAACTTTTAACTGCACTCATGTTTTCACTAAGGTATTCAAGAGAATACACGATTAAGGACTTTGAATGTTTGGAATGTGACCAACAAGACATATCTTATGATATGTGGGGATCAACGACAGTATTAAATCTCTGGTAATCGTTGTCACTATATTATGATAGTGGATTGCAGTATTATGTATAAGACTAAAGATTAGACTGGATTATGTTGGACATAAGTTAGTATTGTTTAAGGATAGAAGATTTTCGATATTATTGATGGGATGTTATAGTAACGTAGTTTTAGAAAAAGGACAACCTGCAGGACGGGCGACATCCCATCGCTTCGGACAAGGCTGTAGGAATCGAACCCACAACCGAAGTGCGACTGGCCTTTATCGTCTACCACTGTCCTACAGGAAGTCCCTGTTTAGTAGAAACTAGTTTTATTATATTAAGCAGTATGATATATGAAGTATAAGTCCATTTTAGGAACCATATATGATTAATCTCACTATAGATCGACTTATGTATATAATTTTTGCTAACCTTTTGTTTGAGATAGATGAAATGACCCGTCATTCTATCACATGATCTGCTAACACATCACGAATAACAAATTCAACTTCATTTATTTAAGAGATGAAGTGGAAATTGTTCAAGGCATGAACAATAGTGAGATTGTACCAAAATAAAGAAAGTATTTATTCTGATTCAAATTTTCAACTTTAGGGAAATGATCTTGAAAACCAAAAATGTTGTCCTAGTGATCTTATACCTGATGAATCAGATGGTACCTTATATCATCACAAATCTATGGATTTGTGATTACTGGCTTTTCCATAGCCATGTTCTCTACCACTCTCCATCAGAACATGATGGTTATATTTCTCTTCCATATCCATATTTTCACCTATGTGGAAACCCAATGATTAGTTTATTTGGGTAACTGTTACGTTTCATACTTTTGTTTTTAAAGATTGGTTTTGACATTCCTTTTTACGATGTGGGTTTCTATTAAAGAAACTTTCGAATAGTAAACCATTTATAACCCCGATGAATTTCGAGGGCGAAATTCATTTTAAGGGGGGTAGAATGTAACAGCCCAAGATTTTATAAAAAAATATTCTTTTTAATTTTATTAATGTCTTGTGTTGTACGCTACACCAAAAGGAGCTTGCACAACACGTATCCTTGACTTTCCTTGCATTACACGCAATCACGACCTTCCTCGATAGGGTGTGTAATACGCAATACCGAGTTTCACTAAACAACGATGTGCTATTAAAATATTATTAAAACTAGCCGTTATGAATAGTAATAACCACTTTTTAAAATTCTTTAAATCTTATTTTTCAAAATGAACTTCATTTTTGGATTCAGAGTATCGAATTTAGCCTAAGGTGAAATTTTGGTACTTTTCGGATAACTTTCATATTCTGATGAATAGTGAAAATTACTAAATTATAATTAAAAACAACTTTTTTAATCGAAATAATTAATAGTGATAAATTATTAATTTTAGTGGTTTTAAAGTATATTTAGAATATATTTTTACAATTTAATACAATGTTGGTCATTGGTTGTAATTTCACATTTAAACCAGACATAATCAAGTGTCAATCTTTTGATATATATTGTTTCCTAAAAACACGCTATTTATTTTAACAACAGGATTTAATTATAAAATTAATTAATGCAACTTCTATGTTATGAATTTGGTAAAATAGATTTCATTTTTGAATTCGGTATATGAAATATAGCTTAGGATGAAATTTTGGCATTGTTCTGAAAAACATCAATTTTTGATGAATAGTGAAACTACTAAGTGGTAGTTAAAAAAACTGAATTTTTCATAAAACTTAATTTTTCCGCTTCTGTGAATGGAATTTCGAAATTCCGAGAGACACGGTTAATATCAAGGACTAAAATGTGGTTCAATGAGATGAAAATAATTTTTTGGTGAATAGTAACTTTTTACTTTTTTTACCGCGGTTAATAGTAAATAGGGTAACTAAGGGTAAATATGATATTACTATTACCATAACACATGTCCTAATTCTATTGGACAAGTGTAATTCGACCAAAAACAAACTTAGGAATAAAATATGACCATTTAGCCCCACTTGGATTAGATTATGACATTTAATATTATATTATTTAATGAATAGTTAAAATAGTTAAAATCAAAGTTTAATAACTAAAACATTTTTAATATGGGGTTATACATAAGATAAATTCTACTATAAATATTCATTAGAAAGCTAAAAAGATTTTCTACATGATGGTAGTTTATTTGTAATTTTTAGACATCAAATAATTTAATTTATTTATGACACAAAGATGATGCAGTAATTATCTTATTAATGAAATATTGACAAAATTGATAATATAAATACCAAAATAAATGTAATTTAAGACTTTTTAGGAATTACACTAATTTTCTAGGTTACTATGATATATTAATGTTGATTTAATTAACTTGGTTCGAACATTTAATTCTGTTATGACTCTCACAAAAATCATATATCAAATAGTGTCAAAATTGACACAAAATAGTTTTTAAATCAAATATTATATTATTAATTGTTATTTTATTCTTAAAAATCTAAGGTTCGGCCAAATGACTTAGATAAGGATATATATATTAATACTAAACAATTTGGGGTTCGTTTGGCATGTTATAGTAAGTGTATTAACCATATAGTGAAAGAAAACAAAAAGACACGGTAAAAGTTAAATTATTTAACTTAGAGTTAAATCTAATTGATAAGGTTTAAAATAAGATCCAAACATGTCTAAATTTGATTGGTTGATGAGATTACAACCCTATCTCATCTAAGCTTCGAATATGAGTCATTTTTGGAGGTTTTTAAGTGGGGTTAGATTTATTATAAATTAATATTTTTAAGAATTCCAAAGGTGCCCCTCTCCTCCCTTATAAAAGGACACCTCCCCCCCCTCCTCCTCACACCAATTTGAGCACTCAAGCTCGGCCAACCCCTGCCAAAATCTCTTCTACAATTCCCTAGCAACATCCTAGAGGTTCTGGTCTTCCTCAAAGACCAATTTTAGTGCCCTAAGAGGAGGTCTCAAAGAGGCACTTCAAAGAAGAGGTAATTACCGTTACCAATTCTTTCATCTTTATTTCTTCTTCCACTTCTTCTTCTTAGGTTGTTTCATTATGAAGTAATAACATCAGTATCACTCATATACTGATATGTTATTATAAGTATGAAACAACCCTATTTCACCATCTATCCATCCTACGGAAAAAGAAATCACCGCGCGTGCGTACGTACGGAATACCGTCTCTACGCCGTGGTGTAATCTATTTTCCACCACCACCATACATGGATGGGTATAATGGTGTAAAGAATAACTATACATAGTTATTACAACATCATATTGATTCTGATATATTGTATAATCCACTCCAATTCAATTCAATATTTATAGAAATGATATCATCGCTCGTGCGTACGTACGGACTACCGTCTCCACGACGCGATGAGATTCATTCTCCATGTTAACCATTTAAGAATGATTATAATGTATATATAAGAAATAATAATTAAATATATGACATTATAAAGCTACTGGATTTATGTATATATATACATATGTATGTCATCTACTTACTTCCATTTCAAGACAATAAGGAAAGAAAAACAGCGTTCATGCGTACGTACGGACTACCGTCTCCATGAACGGTGTTTTTCATTTTATTTATCTATCTATTATATATATATATATACTGAATATATATGATATATAAATCATATTTTATATTCTGGAAGTAAGTAAATCATGATATAAGTAATAATGATGTCAAGAACAACAAGTCAAAACACCTACGATAAATGAAACGATTTTACCCAAAACGCTTCTTTAACATGGAATTTACAAAAGAACGGGTAATATAATGTCATAAGTGAACCATATATGATATCATAACAATGAATATGATTCTGTAATAAGTCAATGACATTATTTAAATCATTATACAGGAGGTTCGGACACATACGAAGCAAATTGGACCTAAGGTAAGGGAAATATCACAATCTCATTTTTATCCGAGATTGTTTATTCGTAAGTATTTACTGGGGTGTATTTTATCATCCACATACATGTTTCATCAATATGTAATATTATTTCCATCCACCTAAAATTGTTTAAATCCATTTTTACCCTTCGATGAGTTTTTAGTAAAAGATATGAAAGGAATCTTTTGTCGTTTTTCATACGAGGTAATTTTGACTTTTCCGACAAAAGTACGAAGAATGTTTTTTTTAACTTATACGGCATGAATGAATTTTTAAAACATTATTTCCAAGAAGCCTCCTTTACAAGTTTTCAAGTTTATTTTTAATCAACTTCTTTTATTTTAAAGTTGTATGACATGTTATGAAAGGAAAAATGTTTTTGAAGAAGAAAGGATATTTTCCTCAAGAATGGAGTTCAAGTGTTTTATCAAAATTATTTTCCATCTAAGATAATAAAGGGTTCTGTTTTTATCCCTATTATTAAATTGATTTGATCATGTTGTGATGGAATTATTTTTATGAATTCCTTTAACTTATATGAATTGATTTATGATGTCATGATGTTTCAAGAATCCCATTTTGTTACATGTGTTATGCGATGATGTATGTTTTATGATTATGTGGCACACATAAGAAAGGATTAATTATAAGATGGGTGGGACCTATATCTCCCTCCAATGCATTGGGTAAAGATTTTATATCTCATGAGATAGACATGGCTGAAATGGTAGGTTATACCGGTTCAGTGAAACAGGACTGAAACGAGGGTTACTCGATTCAGAAAGGGACTTTGTCCACTAAGATATTCTTGGCAATGAGTCATGACTAACAAGAAATGATTTTCCATGATTATGTGTGCATGCCACAAAGTTTCAAGTTTCATGTTATGATTATGGTGATCTCATTTTCACTTCTATGATTTATCCCATGTTATGATATTATGAGCTCTTTTGCAGGTTAAGATTTCCAAAAGCTATGTTCTTATGTATATGATGTGATTGATATTTCTTTTGTTTACCCTTACTGAGCATTTGAGCTCACCCTTTTATGTTTTCTTTTCCCCAGGATATAAAGAAAAGTTTTTAGGTAAAAAAAAAGGGGAAGATCTTTATGGGAGATATTGAAGATCTTTCACCACGATTAGAAGATTACGTTCCGAGTTTCCAAAGACACTAAACTATTACGATCCTTGTGTGTGTGTTTTTGTTATGTACTAAGTATTCCGCAAAAGTAATGTAATGTTCATTTACGTCAGGCTTCGGGTCTCTACAGTCCATGAGTAATTTGGTCCATAAGGTGCTCATTCAGGCTATGAAGCATCAAAATCTACCCAACACAGGGATGAAAATGTCCCTACATAGGAATAACTAAATCAAAATTTTTTATGTTGGGTTTTCATAATTATTTTATATAGGAAACACCTATGATTTGTTAAGAAATTCATCAATGAAGGAAGAATTCTATGTGAGGAGAAGAAAGCGATGAGAGATCATAAATAACTTGTTTGCAAAAGGAATTGTTAAATTCCAAATGATTGACCCCCTATTTATAGTCATGGAGCTCTCTACAATTCCTAATTCATACCAAAAAATGGTTTTAAAATCGGACCAATTTATTCATTGAAATCACTTCATTTTTTTGTGACTAGAGAAAATTCCAATGGGGTAATTTGTTGGGTCTTAAAAACTCCACATTCAAATAGAAAAATATTTCATGAATTATGTAAAGGGAAATATAAACCTAAAGGAATAGTTGGAAAAATTATTCAAAGGATGTAAATTCAAGAATGACGGCTTGGGACGACATAGAAAATCTCGCTACATAGACTGCCACTCTGTCTGGAGTTCCTTCACTCACATGATGCCCCACTGCTCCGCATGGCTTCCCACAAATAAAAAACGTATTGTTTAGGAAAGGGAAGAGATTTACACTCCCTGAAAATGGAAATGTCATTTGTGGGTGAGGGCAGTGTTTCCCATCCTCCACAAATGAAATATCATTTTCTGGCGTAGGTTATGATTTCCAGCACCTGTAAATGAATAATTCATTCCCATGGGCTGATAGTATTTTCCATCCTACACAAATAATATCCATGTGGTAGATCATGGATGGCCAGTTTTGGCACTAAAATATGTTCCACGGGAATATTCTATCAATATTCATCTGATTTAGAGAAAATATTAGCCAAAACTAACAAAAAACCCTCTTAAGGGTCTGCTTCGTGAAGCTTTGTCTCTTCACAAACTACCAGATATCTTGAAGTTTCTTGATGAGAGATCACCTTCACAATTGCAAGAATCTGTGATAGTGTTCCTCAATGAGTCTAATAGTGATTCATGACCACACGAAGGTTTTCTAGTGTTCCTCTATGATTCTGATTGTGCTTTGCATCCACATGAAGGATTTACGGTGTTTTTTTGAGTTCGAAAGATATTGTTGCATTCACAAAGCCCAAAATTATTCTGTGAACTACTTTCCATATTCAAGAAATATCTTTCCTATAAATACTCATCATTCTGATTTTTCCAAGATGGTTACTCGACCTTTTTAGCTTCCAAAATTCTCCCAATTAATGAACCTTCTTACCATTGCAAAACCCCCTTAAGTGTGTTCTTGAAAGTCCCACCAATGGAAGAGATTCATTTAATGCAGACCAACACCACTCATGAAGAAATAAGTCCCTAACAGGAACTTAATGATTCATGAATAATTTTGCCTTCATGAATCACTCATTTCTTGAACCTGGACATCATCTACTGGCAGGGTCACCCTATTTCACGAAGACTCATCATTAATGAAGCCCCTAACCTCTAAGAAGAACATGAGATTCATGAATTACCGAAGCATTGCGAAGCACCTCTCTATGTGGATCTAATCATCATAAAACCTCTCACTTGAGAATCTATATGTTTCTTCCCTTCTTCTGACACTACTTCACGAAGGTTGAGTTCCCAAAGCCACCACACCCAGCCCTGACTAGTCCAACTGCACCTATAGTCCATATATGACATGTTCCACCTATTCATATGGTCCACTCAACTTAAATTATGGCATGAGACTCACAATTAACTTTTTATTCTTATCACAGGTTCACCAAATCCTATTTCCTCTCTATATAGAAATGATAACATGGACCTCGTGATTGATAACCCCTCTTCATCATTACACCCTATCATTTATAGAGCGATAACCCTCTTAAAGGTACATGAGTAGTGTTCATATAATCTTATGGGGTATGGAGTGAGTCCCCCATCACTGATATGTAGGATGTAAAACTACATAGTCCCAACATCCTCAACACATGATGTTAATATTTGGATTTACCCTATGCAATAATCACATGATGCTCTATGTGTGACTGGCATGAGATGTTCTCCACATAGCCTACCATCATAGGGAATTATATCCTCCTCACATGGAATGATATCCTCCTCACATGGAATTAGGTCATCCTAGAGAAGCTTCCATGTGTAAGCACAACACCAACTCTCGTTGATGCTTCTTTCACAACACGAGCATTAGGTATACTACATCCTCTTATTCCTCACACTGAGAAAGACACACATGGGCTTAGAGGTTAGTGGTGATCTTTAAATCTTCTCAATAACCACCATGGGAATTCACTCTCTCTCTCTCTATATATATATATATAAGCCCCAACCTCCACTCCAATGGTCTACTCCTATACATAAGACCCAATATCCATACCCGTCATATGGGCCAATTTCACACATAAGATCCAACCAATTGATATTATAGGCCTCCTCCTTTGGTATATTCTACAGATAATTTTGAACTACGTGGGGTTTCATTCCCAACTAACTAGGATATATATGAATTCTCCCTGGGGTCCAAACCCAACATCCACATCCATCTTTAGTTTCTCTGGGTCACATCCTCAGTAAGATCATGCCCCTCACATAGAAGACTAGATCTTCCCTGGGATCCTCAAAAATCTCAATGTGTAAGCCCCACACCAACTCCAACCCAGATAAATCCTATTCCAAAAGACATATTAATTTCATAATCCCCACATCATGCCTAACTGGTTCTTTCTTCTTGATGCAAACATCCTTACCACATGACGTTAAACCACATAGACTGAACCTGTCACATGACCTTAAAATATGGTGTCAAACTACATAGGGGTTTGATCCTTGTATTATAATCATGGTATTTGAGGTTCAATCCCAACCAATGGTAAACCATGTTTCTCCTTCTTAGGGATGTTCCACCCTAATCCACCTCTAGGGGTGTTCCGATCAACCTTCATAGTACAACATCTTCACTTTATACGACACACCTCATAGATCCGCCTCCTAGGGGAGTTATGATCCATGAATCCATAACCTTTAAGGTTCTAATTTCTAGGTATGGACCTCCCTAATCCACCTCTAGGAGTGATCATATCAACCATAATGTTGTTTCATCTTCACTTTATGGGACACACCTCTTGGGTATGCCTCCACAAGGTGTTCTGATCCATCCATCAGTATACCTTTTAGGTTCTCCCTTTTAGGGTTGTACCTCTTTGATCCATCTCTAAGGGTGTTCCACTCAACCTTCATAGTGTGAAATCTTTTCTTTATGGGACACACCTCCTAGATCAACCTCCACTGGGCATCTCGATCCATCTATCAGTAAACCTATCAGGCACTACAAAACATTTCACTTTTTCTAACAGGGTTGTATCTGTAGTTAAAAGTGAAATTTCTATTGGAAAAACATTTTACCAACATATATGTATTTTTCACTAAACTATCATTAAAAAAACATTCGCTAAATGTTTTTTTGTGACAGATAAAAATTGTTCTGTTGTAATTATAACATGACCAATAGATAATATATATGTTAGTTAAAGTGTTTACCAATAGATCTAGTGACAAATTTTTTAGTAGGTAATAATATTAACAACATATAATAATTGTTTATAAATAATTTTTAACTAAAAATTAATTTTTTTTGTTTCTAGTAAAATTTCATATTATATTTATTAATTTATCATATATAATACATTTGTTTTAATTATTAAACCAAAGAATATTTTAACATATGTTCAAAGCTAGAAAAAAAATTAATTATATTAATAATGGAATTCATTACAGAACAAATCAATAAAAAATTCACCCCAAAATAAGATCCCAACCGCCCAAGCTAGATCCCCCCCAAAGGGGAACCCCTACAATATGATTCACCCCAACAGTTGCGAAAAAATCTACACATGAAAGCAAGTCCCCTTTATTCCATGTCAATTTTCTTACACTTATACTAGTCGGTGTAATTAGAAATCTAGGAGATGATTGTCAATGATGTGGTTCACCAAGAAGGCCACATTATGTTTTTTATAGGTCACTTTTCTCACACTTGTGCTTACAGATAAAAGTAGACTTCAATAAAAATTTTCTATTATCATGGTTCACCACTCATGCAAGAAATTCCTCTTTCATAAACTTGTAAATGAAATAATATCTTCCCTTATCTCACATTGAAAACAACAAATATTATAAATCATCAAATATTCTAACTCGAATTCATTTCAAAGAGAATTAATATAGAAATTTAAAATATGTTTTATAAAATTTCTATAAGGTTAATTACAAGTCACTGGAATCTTAAAAAGATCACAAAAATAGTGTTGATTAATCCAATCCAATTTACTGGTATAGGAACATCTCAAAATTTTGTTTTTATAACGTGATGACTAATGATACATGGTAGAAAGAGACTACTACCTATATTTTTTTCAATGAGAGGCTGATGGGAGGTTCTAATTTTTTTAGATGTGACCATGCCATCCAGGTTCCTTCACATGTGTGGAAGAGGTTCACCATAGAACACATGTCATCTGGCCAACTCTGATAATAAATTCAAGGGAGTCCCTTAAAACCACAATCCACAATGGCTGTAGCATTCGATCGATATCCGACATCAAGTCCACCAAGATACACCTGAAATAATTTTTTTTATGTTTTTATAAGAATTAGAACACAATCTATTATTATAAATGAAACAAAAATATACATTAGATGAAAAAATGGAGTTTATAATTGTATTTTTCAATAATAGGTAAGATATCAAGAGGGAGGGAATCAACATGAGTGCATGCATCTTGTACAACTCATTTGTTAGTAAGTGCATCAGTAAGAGTATCGACTTCATGGATGTTATGAGTTATTATGTAGTTCATTGTAGATAACTTATTCATGTAATCATACCATCTTTTAGTGATCTTCTATGAAATATAAATTATACCAAACCTCACCGCCTATACAATAGTGGTCAAGTCACATTCAAACCAAACCCCATTTCAATTCCTTTTTAATGTTGTGTGTACAACTATAATGAAAGAAGTCAGTCATTTCAGCTTCAATGGCAGTCTAATGTCCACACGGTCTGTAAATGAAATTAATAACCACTCTATTATGATCCCTGGTGATGACCCCAGATAACTCTGGACTAGGGTTGGCTTTGGAAGTGTCATCCGTGTTGCATTTTTTAATCCAACAAACGAGTAGATCCAAAAAAAATCAAGCATGTCACGAATGGGAGTGTAGTTACCATGTATATTGATGTGCCTCAGTATAAATAAGTCCATAAAGGAGTTGTTAAAGTTCCATTTTTGAAGACGATTGGTATTTCTAATGGTCATTGTGACTTTTGAGAAAAAATATTGAAGTAGAAAAGGGGTAAAATCATGTATAAGATTGTTTCTCCCTCACCAAACCACCTATAGCAGTTCTGCATAGGGCACATAAAGTAGGTTTTTAAGCTGTTTGGATAGCTATAAATGCATCATTTCCTAGAACATAAGATAAAAACTCAAACATTTTATGTAAATCAATACCATTCATGCCAGTATACATAGCATTAATTCCATTAAACAGTTTATAATTAACGTAAGAGAAAATCCCGTGATTGTTTGGGAAATAAATAATACAATAAGGTCAATTAAATATAAGAGAACCAGATGTTATATAAAAATGGGGTTTTATTTCAGAACAATCCAAAAATGAACACTACCTTCTTATGGTTTAAGGAAATCCAATTTCTAATATTTATTTACAATGAATCTATCTATTTGGATGTAAAATATCATAATAACACTACTATTTTTATGAATTATTTTTTACTTGAATAATCCTAAAAATATTCCTAGCTAGTGGAAACACATCAAAAAAATCTTACCTAGGACATATTCCAATGATATAACTGCTTATACTTTATGATCTAGATGTGGGTATGCCCAAACATTCAAGAGGTGAATAAGAATATATTTTAATACTACCTCCACCACCTTTTGAGAAGTATACTTTAGCAAGGATTAGAAAAGGGTGAGTGCGCTCTTATTTCTTCCCTCACCCACCCCATGGAAGTTATATCCTTCACTATAATAGGCAGACTTCCTCTACATATGATTAATAAGTAGAAAACCAGACAACTAATTCATTACAAAGAAAAATAACATAATAACATTAATAAAATTTACTTACCCTTGATGTGTTGTAGTGAATTTTTTAGATAATGAAATGAAAACATGGGTCAATTAAGTTTCAATCTCACAACCACTAAGATGATAATAGGATTTGAAGCAGCCTAAATGAAATATACCTCATCTCCCCTAGTATCCCTTGAAATTACATGATCCAGGTCAATTATTTCTTATTACTTCCATTGTTTATTTATTTTCAATTTTAATTTTATTGTTATATATTATTTATCATCAATTTTAAATTTAGTTAATTTTATTGAAATTAAAATTCAACTCACCCACTTCAAAATATCATGTTTCTTTTAATTTCTTCAATGCCTCTTCTGGATTATAAATCTACCTAGAATCAATTTGATTCATATAAATAAGCATGAACCCTCTACATTTCCCATTTGGTCCAACATCACCACATGACTCGAAAATAAAAAAAATATACAATTTATAATATTCAAATAGGACCTTATGTTTACTTATTCTAGAGAAGTATATCATCATCATAATAGAGTTTTCTAATTTAATAAAAGTATATCATCATCATAACGTTCCTACAGTAAAAGTGATTCACTATATGATGTAAATGAAAAAAATGGTATAGTTTACCTGTGAAAAATTATTTACTTTCAATCTTCTTGAAAAGTGGTAACATATAAATTGACCCAGGGTATATTGTGTAACCATGAATCTAGCTTCCCAAACTATAGTTCAGAACTATCTAAGTTCTACTCACATAGGTGATATCAAAGCCTCCCCTTTTCACATGTTTGACTACTTACTTAGAAGACCAATCAATTATAATTCATAATATTTACTTCAACTGACATGAAGAAACATATAAATGTTCAATTCTATTGTCAATCTAAAAATAATAATAAGATTAGAAAAACACATAACTCATGCTTAAAAATTTCAAAATTAAATAGAAATATTACACTAAAATTTGAATAAATATTCTAATAAGAGACACCACTAGATAAACTATTTTTTACCAGAATCAAAAAATGAAAAGGTAAAAAATAAATAATATATCCTTACCACTGAAGGAACAATATCTGGAGACATGGAACTCTTCACTCACCTCAATTGTCTTCTATAATTGTATTAATGCCATCCAATTGAATTCTACACAACATGAAAACCTATAAAATCACATGAATGGACTATAATAATCTAAATTAATATGGATTATAAATAAATTTCTCACAAAAATAGAAAAAAATTAAATAATCCACCTCTAGTGAATCTGTGAAATCACAAAACGTCCATTGCATCAACACAATTCAGAGAACACCTAAAAATATAAAGACATTTCCATTAAATATGTATGACAATTAGGTCCATTTTATAACACATCATGAATAATGTTTAGAAAAAACTACTTCTCTATGATTCCATTTATTTATGTGGAGTTCTAATATTAAATTGTTAACATAGGCATAACCCCTTTTAAGATGAGAAAACATGTTAATGAGTTAACAACATGTATTTGTTTTATATACTCCACAATGAGAAGTCCAAAATTAATTCTAACATCAAAGAGTAATATCTGAAATGTTATGCATTAATATGGGAACAAAAATTATGTTGCATAACATTATTTAACAAATAAAAAAAAATTTACAATGAAACTACCTTTCAAATAACATGTACAATAATTAATTTTAAATACTAAAATAAACTTTGGTATTAACACGAAACACAACTACTACTTAATCACAAAAATTATCATGGTGGTGTTTACTATATAAATGAAATTCAATATAGATATCAACTGCTATACCTATTTCAACTCATTAAATCTATGAATATGAGGTGTTTGTGATGACTCTCATCTATCGATTCCTACTACTGTTATCCTTTTCCATATACTTACTACTGCTAAAATGAGATCTGATGTGAATCTATGTTCATAATTTGAAGCAGACATTGAAGAGGAATGAGTTAAGCTTGATCCAGTTGACTCCATCAAGGTTTGTGACAATCATCCACAGGGTGTTTTCCTAGTGAAGTTAATAGATAGGAAATATGCAGAAGTATATAGAGGCAGATGGTTTATTGGGAGGCATGTTGATGTGAGCATGGATGATTAGAGTGTTAGTTTCACGATGGTACAAAACCTGGATGCTGACGCTTCACATCTGGAGAAGTTCATCACCGAGAAAGAATCAACAAAAATGACTAAAATGAACAGATTATGCACTACCCTAAAAAATATTATACACTACCAAATACTAAAATTCCTTCAATAAATGAAGATAAAATGAATAGATTATGCACTACTATGAAACACCTTCAACAAACATGTCTAAGAAAACCTCAATCGAGCCTCATAAACCCTAACCATCAAGAATAAACAAATAAAATACCCAAATTGGGCTAGGGTTCACATGAGTCTCACACACCACAAGGAATAGAAGGAAAATCACAATGAAAAAAGAATAATATAGTGTAAGATAAGGAATTATAACATGGGGATACCACGATCGAAATCAGAAGGAGGGATGGGTAGATTACATGGTCGGAGGAGGAGGGAGACATGCAGTCAGGGATCCTCCTGACTAGGGCGCGCTACACGAACAAGAAGGGGATGTGGGTGGGGTGACACCAGGGATCAAAATTAAAATAATAATAATAATAACAGTAATAATAACAACAAAACATTTTTTATAGGCCTCACAAACAATTTATCAATACAAAATTATATTAACTAGGTTAGAGGGTCACAATAAAAATGCTAATGGTGATGTGAACATCATGGTTTGAGACTTTTAATTTAAAGAAGATTCATATTATTGGTATAATTTAAAAAAATATCATGATGTATAATAAATTTATATATAATTTATATATAAATAAAAAAGTTTTAAATTTATATATATTCTATATAAAAATGTATATTATATACATATAATGAAATTATACATATGTAACTTTATTTTTTTAGTTTTATCTTATGTACAATCTATCATATTAAGTTTATCAAAAATTAAAATCATTTACCATCAGTTCTATATCATATATACATTATATATCACAAACATATAATTTTTCAAAAAAAACATATTATTAAATTATTTTATTAAAATACTTATAATTTATAAAATTTACTGAAAATAATATACATATATCAAAATGTGATTATTGACATGATAAAACAATATATTTAACTATTGTTAAAATATTTTTTGGTGTTAAATAATCAATCTCAATAGATAAAACTGTTGGTAACAACAAGTGTTGGTACATTTAATTAATACAAATAGAACTTAATATCTGTTGTAATTGTTCATTTTTACCAATAGATATATTATCTGTAAATAAATATATGTTGGTATAAGTCATTTTTTTAATTGAGGTGATCACTCTTAGAGATGTACCTTTTTGATACACCTCCAAGGGTGTTCTGATCAACTTTCACAGTGTGAAATCTTCCCTTTATGGGACACACCCCTTATATCCTCCTCCATTGGGCATCTTGATCCATCTATCTATAAAAATTTCTGGTTCTATATCCTAGGGATGCACCTCCTTGGTCCACCTCCATGGGTGTTCCAATCAACCTTTGTGGCATGAGATCTAACTTTTATGGTACAAACATTCTAGATCCACCTCCAATAGAATTTTAATCCATCCATCAGTAAACTTCCAGGTGTGATATCTTCCCCTTCTAGGGATGGACCTTCATGATATTCCTACATGGGGAATTATGATCAACCTCTTACCATCCCTATAAGATGTAAAACTCATGGCATGTCTCATGATGCTACCTCATGTAAAACATGGGATGCCTGAGGTGAAATACATACAAAATATGATCCCATAGCGTCAGCTACCTCATAAAAAACTTGGGATTACTAAGGTGAAATCCATGAAAGATATGTTCTCATGGAATCATCTACCTCAGGCATAACATGGGATACCTAAGGTGAAACTCTTGGAAGATATGTGACCATGGAGTGATCTAACTCACACAAAACATTGTATTCTAGAGGTGAAATCCTTGTATTATATAAAACTATGGCGTTAGATAATTCATGATTGAAAAGTGATGCCTTGGGTTCTGTGCATGAGATGCCTCCAACATATTTCCTCTGAAGAGAAAGAATATAAGTGACCAATGTTCTTAGCATACAAACATCCTTGTGATTCCCAACATGACTACTCTCCTGACCGATGGCTGTTACCCTGTCAAGACCCACTTGATATTCCTAAAAGTAGTAGTGTAATTAACCAGTGTCCAAAATGAGATGGCATAAGGAATCAGTTCCATTATATTGAATTAACTCAATGAGGGAGACACAGAATAGGCGAAATGTTCCAAATAGGAATCCATGTAAGGAGGAATTGATATCCCATCATCTTGTTTCAATCAAAGAGTATACATTTCCATTGAAAGGGATTAAAGACATCCACCCTTGGGAAAATTAAATATGGGGTAACAAGAATTCCAATTCAAATTATCACATAGGTGGTTAACCTAAAGAAATCATAAAAAATAGATATGTTGAACCAGAAGTGAATCAATTCTCCTTAACATGGGGAATAATAGTGTTTGAGACATCAACAGATTATCATGTCATTGGATCTAGATATATGAAACTGGGATCCACCAAGAAAATAGTTGGCACAACATAGAACTCACCAGATATTGGGGTAATTAAACATTTGGAATTCCAGTCTAGAATATTGTAAGTGAAAACCTCTCTCTCTATCCATGGATGTTTAGATGATGATGGGACATTAGACAACAATTTACAAACACATATATAGACGTGTGAATCCACATTATTTGTTGGATTCCTTCCATATGAAAGCAACCAACCAACACTCACAGACACAGAGGAAGGAAAAATGTTAATGTGTAAATACTACAAGACACCACCTCCATCACAACTTCCAACATGACCTATGCTACTGGGCACCTATTCCCCATCTCACCCTGAGGAATTATCTAACATAGGGTGATGGACACAAATGAATGTTGATACAAGTAGAAGGGGGTCATTACTACAAGGAAAAATCCCCTCCATGAGTTAGAGGCTTCTCCTCTCCAAAACCACTACCCCCAAGGGCCGTGTAGGGAGCAACCAATCCCAAATCCAATAACAAATCACTTCAAGAGTCTTTTTATGAAGAAATACTTTGACACATTCCCCTATGCTAAGGAGGTAGGGGATTCTTGAGTTACCCTAGATACGTCTACAACCTGGTATCCACCAATGAGGGATCCCAATAGGCCTCGTAAATTCCAATAGTGACCAGTCCCTCTGGCTGAAGAGGGGGAAGAATTTACCCCTACTCCACTGACCCTTGTACAAACCATGAGATGTCAACTTTGGGCGCGTGCTCAGAAGAATTCTCTTCAGGGAGAATCATCTTATATTTCTCGAGTGTCCCCACCCACCAGCAGAACATTCCACTAGACCCCTTAGAAAAATAATAAGAGACTCATCTTCTTCTAGATAGGATCAAGACCTCAACTATCACATAGGCAGGTTGGGTCTACTTTCTCAATCTTTGACACCACCAAAATCTATTAAGAGCCTAACCATGATGATGAATTTTAGTGAGGAGGTCCTCTCCACACCACCACTAACCAAAGAAGAGGTCCTACCTACTCTAATAATCCATGCAAGGGTCCTCCTCATTCTGTTCCCATATCAAGCGAAGGTCCTCCCAGCTCCAACATCGATCAAAGCAATGGTCCTACCCACTTCATCGACAACCAGTACGGTGGTCCTTCCCATACTATCACCATTGAACTTCATGGAGGTCCTCCGCATGTCACATCCAACCAGAGTGGAGGTCCTCCCCACTCCTTAAACAGTCAATAAGGAGTTACTCCCCAAGTACCTACTAGTCTATGAGGAGGTCCTCCCCATGATTTTTGTATATAGTATGGAAGTAATCTGCGTATTCCCACTCCTCAACATGATGGTCCTCCCCATTCCCATTTTGACCAGTGGGAAGGTCCTCCTAGATCTTAAAAAAATTATTTTGGAGGTCCTCCCCATTCCATTACTATAATTCATTAGGAAGGTCCTCCCCACATTCCCATCGATATAAGGGAAGTCCCTCCCCACTTCATCAATACCTAGAGGGGAAGTCATCCTCACTCCTTCACCAGTTAACATGGAGGTCCTCCCCACTCTAACAAAAACTACTATAGATACCCTTACCATAATGTCGATAATCAAAGATGATGTCCTCTATGAACTATCACCCACTATTATATAGGTCCTCATAGTGATGAAGAACTACCCTTCCCATAATAAACATCCCAAGGCGGAAGGGTGAACCACACCACCAAAGAAAAAATCTTGGGAACCATCATGTTTTGTCAATCAAATCCACCTCTCAGATTCTTAGGGGGGATGAAAATAAATGATAGAAGATTCACCCTAGTCATTGGCATTAAATTCTAGGGTAGGATCCAAGCTGGTGAAGTTCATCATTCTAGAAGGTGAGATTCAAAGGATCCCCAAATCCCTCCATAGGCACATGGAGATGGAAGAAGTATTAGCTCCCTTCTAGTGTCTCATAGTGAAATAGTTTTCATAATGTCCAGTGTCCCTCTCCACCACTATCCTAGACCATAGAGATCTAAAATGGTTAGGTTTTCCTCATTCGGATTGTGATCTATCAAAGGATACATCGATAAACACCACCACTCTTGCACATGAGGTAGTGGAAATCATGCCATACTATAGGGATGAAATAATGATGTTTGTGCAAACCTCAAGAGAAGACCCAGTGTGCAATGAAAAAGTAACTCATAAAGTAGCTCCACTTCTATTAAACCACATTCCAAACTCATCCATGTTAGTTCCACTACCTATCTCTCGATTAGTTATAATCAAACCTTGGGATGATCAACAGTAGGTCCCCACTTATTATCCAGAAATATTGTGGGAGACTCTAGATTCCAATAAACTATCCATTGTGTATTGGATAAATGAAACTTTAAAATTTTACATTCTAGAGTCCCTTAATGAGGGCCAGGTTGTGGGTATTTCCCAGACCATCTGGATGATGCTTCATCACCTCCATGGACATTATATGATCTAACTAAAAATATGAGAGAAATGTCTATGACATTGATTTGCATTGCCGAATGGTTGAGTTTGAAACTCTCATAGTGGATCAACACCCTTCATCACCCAGCTATAACTGGATCCTCTAATAGAGATGCATCAAGAACCACATAGTGCTCTATAGAATCATGGAAGATGAATACCTGAACATAGATATTTAGGGATGGGGAAAGTACAATACTCTCCATTTCAACCCTATCCTGGGATAAATAGACCTAACCATTGATATTGAGGATTTTCTTCTAGGTATCATTATGGTAAACATGATTGTTTCCATGTTTTCCAAGGAAGGGGTAGAGACACATGTTCTGACAGAGAAAATCCACCCCTTAGAGAGGTGAATTATCAGGTAGACCCCCATACATGTGTTCTCACTCATCTACAAAGATAGACACTCAGCCTTAGATATCCCTACACATTACTACCCACAGATTGGTACACCAACAAGGGAAAGGGACCTATCAAGCACTCCAATCCATCTGACATCACACTAAAGGAAATGGCTTTTCCTATAGTTTTCAACTTTCTCCAATAGGTTATATATCATAAAAGGATCATTGTTGAGCTCCTTATTGAGTGGATATCAAGTTATGGTACATTTTGACAAGATCATATTCCTCTTTCGGGGAAATAATAATTCTTCCTTGGCTAGTTGTCCACAGACGAGCTTAGTGATCCAACACATGTAGATATAGAAAGGATGGGGTTTTATTGTAAGCGAAAAAAATATGTTCTGATGAATCTTTTTTAATAGTGTGACAATAATCTTCGAAACCTAGATTGATCTGATCTATGAGACACTAATCCTTGTTACTCAGTTTCTGAGCCTATCAATGAATTGGTGGTTAGGAATCCTCATCAAGAAAGGGAACCTCACTAAGAAGATTTTATATCTCCACTCATCGCTCGCCTCAAATACTTAGAGCTGCGACAGGTGGCCATACCACTTGAAAAAAATTCATACTTGGTGTGAGTGGATGACTTGTGAGATCCCCCATATTTTGAGAACCTGAAATTTTACATGTCCAATGGGATGGGTTAACAACTGTAGCATTTAGCCCTGTTAATATCAAGGTGTGGGTCCATGATTGAAACCCTAGAGTAACAGGAGACCGGTTAGCTTTGATTTTTCTTATAAACATTAGAAGGACCTACCTCCATCTGGTACATCCTCTTTTCAATTAGGTCTATCATTGGTTGTGAAGATATTCATAGGTTGTTCCTCTACCAGTTCAGCTCCACCAAATGTTAGACAAGAATTGAATACCACATCACGTTTAAGAAACTTCCTGATGAGTATTTCACAAATATTTTTTCTTGGAGGAAGGGCCTCACATATTCACTCGATATGCCAAGAACTCATGAGTAGCCGATGACGATGTGCATGTGAAACTTCAATACTGAACTGGTCCCTAAAACCATCAGTCTTAACTTCCCATGTGGGTTTTTTGATTTCTCAGATAAGGAAAAATGTTTGGAAGAAGCCTTAAAACATGCTAATAAAGCATTCCTAATGCCACTTCCAACTTCTGCATGAAAAGCCTCCAATTATGAGACATCCACCACCATATAGGTAGAGGAACCATATCTACTAGATTTTTTTACCCCTTTTCCATCAAATCCTTACTGAGTGTAACGACCTCATAAATCTCAGCCTTGCCTAGTGAAGAATTGACATGCACTTTCCCACCAAGAGAATCCACCTAGACGAGAGAATATTGCCATGACCCCTCATCAGGATCCATCCCCTAGTTAAGGCTAGGCTCCCAGAGTTCCCTTCCCAGCTAGGAGGAACAAAACCTGTTCTTTCAAAGATCCGCATGTCCCTGGTTATTTCCTCAATACTCTGGAATAGGGGATTCTAATGCTTCCAAATCTTAAGAAGCTCCATGAAGTTGAGAATACTTATCACCCAAACCATTGGCCTTACCATAGGATCCTTGGACATAAAATCAAACAATTCTATTTGTTCAATAATTGGATTAAATAACAAGTGGATAAACATTTGTTCATGTTGGGAAATGTTCTCGCACATGTGGAACACATCTATACCAAGCCTAAAAGTGACTGAGAAGGTGAAAGGCAACATATTTTTAACCATGGAAATCTAATGTATAATGATTTGTTATCTTACAGAGCAGTTTCCCATTCCCAGGGTCTTATCTATACTCACTTTGGATGGATTGAATCTCCTAAAATCAGAATGCCTTCCTCAGATACTGCTTCTACATCCACATCAAAACCTTCTATATATCATAAGAGTAGGAACCGGTGGAATACATGAAATAAAAATCCCCCACTGACATCAAATTCATCCCATAATCTTGGTGACTTTATCCCTACATAGTTTGTAATCACTACCAAGGTCCAGCTAACATTGGAAGACCCCTATGATGATAAAAAAGATTGCGCCTCTATGAACACTTATGAGTTGGTAGATCCTTTCGTGGTCCCTGATGATGATGAGTATTAGAAAATAACACTGAGTGACTCTAGTCAACATCACCGAAGAAGAATTTAGGGAAATGAAAACTTCCAAAATTATCAGGCTAATTCATCATGCCATTCCATGAATTCTAGTGAGACTATGTAGTAGGTGTTACAAAAAGCTCAGTAGGTATAGTCCTTTTAGCCCACTGTATTAGATATGCCACTATAGCTAACTTCTCAAAATGATTGGGAAGAACATTCTTAGCCAAATCATGATCGATTTAATCCAACTAAATCCTAGCCTCATTAAGGTGAGAGTCACCATATAGTAGTTTTGGGTGAGTTAGCCGATGAGAAACATGAAATTTCCAGCACCACCAAGAACCCAGTGATACAACCAGCATCACCAATCAGGCTTCCTTCCAATGAGAAAACCTCTGTGGGTATAATGTTTTGTCTAGCATGAAAGTATGACATACTAAAGAACCTCACTAACATACCTACATGGATATAGATTCTTGAGGCCCTCTTCTTATCTAAGAAAATGTGTGAGTCTCTCAGAAAGGCCTTGAAAATACCCCACTATTTCTATGTAAAAGTAGCTTCCCCAGAGGCTGACTATGCAAGGAACATTGAGATTGAAGAATGATAATACATAAATTTATTATTTGGATAATATGAGGGATCCATCATGAAGGGGAACTTCCACCCTTATACATCACAGACTAATTCAATGGAATGGAAATCCACTGTTGCCTAGTGTACAATGGTTCTGGGATCAATCTCATCCTAAATAGGATGATACACATTCTAGGACTGACTGAAGAATATTTGAGTCCATCAGACCTATAGATTAAGGGTTATGAATGGACTAAGCAGGGACGGCGTGGAGGAATCTAGTTGAATACCCAGTTGAGAGGCAGGGCAGCAAGTTATCAATTCATGATTGTCTCACAAGATACCACTTACAACACATTTATGGTAAGGCCTTGTATTAATCATCATGTACCTATGTCCTCATCATATAACCAATGCATCAAGTACACCGTCAATGGTTGATTATGATTACTTTAGGGTCATTCTTCCCCCTTCGACTCCTATAAATCCCACTACCTGGATTATGGATATTACAAAAGAGAGGGGAATCAAGTTTAGACCAATGAGGTCGAGTGTAAAACTATTGTAGATAGTCCATAAAAAGAGTTGTATGATTCTTTCATACTCATGATTCATCAGTTGAATCCACGATGCTATACTTGGGAAGTTTCTTTGTCATTTCCTAGAGGAAAGGGTCTTCTATCTCTAAGTACAAGGAATGTTGGAAGACTACCTCATACTCTTACAAAAGCCAGGATCGAGTATACCATAATACCCTACCCCCATGAAGTATTGAGAGGATATCCCTATGGATACCATTTTATATCATACTAACCTATTTCACTGAGCTAGGTTGAATCACCCGAAGCTAACCAGCCACCATTACTATGATATTATGCATGGACCCTGCGATCATAGGCTGGATGTGATTGGCTATATAGCCTCTATCGCTATGGTATCAACCATTACATTGTCCCACAACAATGATTCTATATCCACCCAAGTAGAAAGTAGTGTTCCCCCGAATTCAGTCACCCTAGATGAACCACCTACCATTAATTCTCTTACCTCATATGATAAATAAGACTTGTAAGACACTCCTCCCACATTTGAAGATGGTGTCTCCACCACTCTAGATGTAATTATTTAGATGAACCTTGACATTGAGATAGATCCAAGGTTAACATTGATCAATGCATCCTTTTTTCTAAAGGAACAATAGTAGTATGTGAATTTCGTGAAGCAAAATCATTAGGTATTTTATTAGAGTTATGATGAGATTCTAGGAAAAGGCCCTCAGGTTTCCATCAACCATCTTGGTCTCCCGGTGAGTCATCATAGGTTCAAGAATCCTTCTAGAAAAATAAACCCATCTCATGGTGCCATGGTCGAGGATGAGGTTGATAAGATTATCATATACAACTTCATTAAGGAAGTTCAGTAACCCATTTAGATTTCCAACATAATTATCACTAGAAAGAAGAACATTTAGATAAGAGTTTGTATCAACTTTCAGGATATCAACTATCATTGTTAGAAGGATAATTCTCCCCTTTTTATGATAGAAATATTGGTCGATACCGCATCTAGGTTCAAGGATATCTCATGTATGGATAGATATTCCATGTACAATCAGATCTAGATGGCCCCTGAAGATTATGATTCCACCAACTTTAGAGAACCTCAAAGAAACTTTTACTATTTGGTAATTATTTTTATTCTAAATAATGCAAGAGCCACTTATTAGTTACCCATGCACCATATCTTCAAACCGATCCTTGAGACCCTAGTGAATGCTATGTGGATGATTTGGTGGTAAAATACCACTAGATTAAGGACCATCACAAAGATATTGAGAAAGTGTTCAGCTTCCTCCACTCTCGATATTTGAAGATGAAACCCTTGAAGTGTGAATTCAGGGTTATGTTTGGGAAGTTTTTCAATTTCATCGTCAGATATAAAGGCATTAAGATCTACCTAAAGAAGATCAAGGACATCATCTAGATGCCTCCCCCGAGAAATCTTTAAGAGATATGAGTCCTTGAAGTCCAATTGGATTATATATACCGATTCATCACAAATATGGCTATAAAGTGTAAGTACTTTTCCATTATAATGAGTAAAGGTACCATCTACTGGTGGAATGAATAGTTACAGGCTGCCTTCAAGTAAATCAATCAGTTTCTACTACAACCGTCAGTTTTGATGCCACCCATCTCAGGGAAGCCTCTGATCCTTTATGTCACATACATAGAATGGTCTATAAGTGACCTTGTAACTGAAAAGAACAATAAAGGAAAAGAAAATAGTTCATACTATCTCAATTTCATGATCCTCAAAACGGAGGCCATATATTATCCTATCGAGAAGAGTCGTCTCATACTGCTTTTTGTAGTCCCGATGTTGTCATATTTTTTTAGTATCATGAGATATAGCTGATATACCATTTAGAACCACTAAATTATGTCCTGAATTTCCCCATATTTATAGGAAATCTAGTGCTCTAGGTAGTAATCCTTCATTAGTTCAACATCATGTTTGTCTTTTAGAAAGCTATAAAAGGCTAGGCCTTGACTGACATTTTTTTCAACCATCTAGGCCTTAATATTTTGTTTTCTCTTATATGTTAATGTTTTCACATTCCATTTATGTTATTATATGTTAAAAGCTAGTTATGAGTTACTTTGGGTAACTTTTATGTGTCTGACTTTCCACTTTTAAAATGAGTTTTAGTATTCATTTTTACGATGAGGGTTTCTATGAATGCAACTTTAATGGATTAGAACTTTGAAAAACCTAACAAAATTTGAGGGAGAAATTCATTTTAAAGGGGGGTAGAAAGTAACACCCTTGTATTTTTATGAAATTTATTTTTTAAAGTAATTTTATTTCTTTAGTGTATTTCATTACATGCAACACCTTCTTAGCTTGTGTTTCACACAATATTCAGTTTCTACAAAACATCATTTTATTATTTTAATTATTTAAAAAATATAATTATAACCTAGCAGGTAGAATGATGGGAATGAACAAGATTAGATAAATTACAAAAAATTGTTTATATATATATATATAATTATCTCTCTGGTGAAAAATTAATTATAAAGTAAAATTAAACCCTTTTTAAGATAAAAGGAAATGTTTTTATGAAAAATAATTTAAATATGCACTTGTATGTTTTATACCAATGAATAAAAAAATCACTCTTGCTGGATTATATTAATGAAATATATGTTAAATATAATTTTTAACATTTGTATTATGTGTTTTATATACATGATAAAAAAAAATCCAATTTTAAACATAAAAAATGTATTTTTCTAAAAAGACACTATTCTCATCTTTTGATGGAGTGTTTTTTTAAATATAGTTTTGACACTTTTATAAATTATATTTGATAAGATAAACTTATAATTTGAAATAATAAATTCAAAATTTACTTTGGTTGAATTATTTATATTTTTTTGATAAGTTTTAGGTTTTGATGAATAGTGAAAAATACCAAATTTTAACTGAAAAAATCTTTTTCATCTAAATAATTTATAGTGTTAAATTATATTTTTATTATTTTTAAACTATAATTAGATCATTGTATTCATATAATCTAATATATATCATTTAAATAATTTTTACAGCGAATTTGGATATATAAACATTTCAATCTTTTGGACATTTTCACTTTAGAAACATGTTTTCTCACCCCATATATGAGATTAAATTTAAATTAATTTTATCCGTTTATGTGTTTTGAATTTTTAAAAATGGATTCTATATTTGTGATCATAAGTTAAAAATTTATTAAATAGGTACCTTTTTTTTGAAAATATAAATAGTAATTTTAGTGATCTTTATTTCTATGGATAAGGGTAAAATGAGAAATTAAGGGTTAAAATAATATTATAAATAATAGAAAACTACCCTAAAATTTGACTATATGTTATTGGATGAAGTATAAATTACAACCTTAACACATAAGATTTTAAATTTAATTTTTAATTAACACTTTTCCTTGAAGAAAACATAGATTTTATTAAAATCAAAGAGAGTGAGAAAATGTCACACTCTTTCTAATACTAAGTATAATAGTTTTATTATGGGGTTAAATTAAATATATTATCAAATATATATATAAATATATATTATTATAAAATATGAAATATTTATCTACATCATGTAAATTTATTTTTAAATTTTAGTGAAGAAAATTAATTATTATATATAATTATACATTGATGATGTAGTAATTATTCAATTAATGAAATAATCAATTAAATGATATTAGAAACATTAAACTAAATATTATTTGACTTAATTAATGTGATACATGAATTTTATAATTATTATGATATATTAAGGGTGTATTAAATTATTTGGTTCGAATATATATTGTTGTCTTGAGTTTCATAAAGTCAATTTACTGAATAATGTTAAAATTGACACTTATGATATTTTATGAAAATAATATTTTATTCAATTACTCGGAAAACCTAAAAATATTCTAAAAGAAAAAAGGGGATGATATATGGTATAAAATATCATAAATGGTAAATTTATGATCCAATTTCCACTTTATATGTAAAAATTACATCCTCTTAATATAAAGAAATTTGTTACTGTAGTTTAAATTAAGATTGATTAATTAAGTGTTAATCAAGATGATAAGGTTCAAAATAACAAAAAAACATGTCTAAAATAAATTGGTTTATGATATTTAAACCATATAATATCTTGGATTCTAATGAATGTAATTTTTGAGGTATTTGTATTGATATTTAATTTATTATAAATTAATCTTTCGAGAAATTCCAATAGTGCCCATATCCTCTTTTATAAATGGGAACATCATATTTTCTATTGTTCACACTTCATAAACTATTTATTTTGGACATAAACTATTAAAATATCCTCCCAACATCCATAACTTTATCCTATATTTCTTCCTTTAGGTATAAATCAAACCATGAAAGTAACTTAGTGTAAACCAAAATAATATATTCGAAGAAGAGGTAACGTTCATCAATGAATGTTTTTGTATTATTTATTCGTTAAGCCCCTTAAAATACTTTTATTTAATTATTATGTAATAAAATAATAATATTAAATATATTTAGGTATTTTTATATTAAGTTTATGACCTAAAAAGTTACACACATTCATCAAATATGATTCATAATCATCGGTCATGTGCACGACAGATTACCGCCTCACGAATCGATGTCGTTCGTTCTTCCATTGCAACCATTAAAAGTTATACGTAATGATGGATTTATAGTTTATATATGATATATATTATTTTTATAATTTTATTATTATTCTTTAATTTTTATATCACACATACATTCATTCTTTCCATTTTGTGGGAATACGATAACGTCATTCGTGAATACATCAGACAACCATCTCGCGAAGCGATGCGATTCATTAAAAATTTAGATGGATTATATTAAGGATAGTTTAAATAAAAATATGTGATATATAGGAAATACATTTTTTGGGGAATTATAATATATCATATATTTTTCTTTCTTTTAATTTGAAAAGAAAATGAAAATAACATTCATGCGTACGTACGCCCTACCTCTCTATGAATGGTGTATTTTATTTTTTATCTCTAACTTTTATAAATCACCATAAATATATACATATAATGAATATATATATATATATATATATTATATTTATATCATGGTTATCATTATATATATTATTAAATCATGATCTAAGTAAGAAGACCAAGAATTCCAAGTCAAAACATGTACAAAAGTCAAATCAGTTATTACCCAAAACATAACATTAACATGGAATTATCAATAAATGGGTAATATAAAGTCATAAGTAAATAATATTTGATATTATATATATAAAAAAGGATTTTTTTAATATTTATATTTTACTTATATTTATTATAAATGGTTTTTAAATTGTACGAATGAATTCAAGACTTAAGGTAAGGTGGTTTTTTTGTATCACTTTTATTTCTACGGGACTTATTCCATATTCACCAATAGTTTCTTTTTTGTGGTGTATATAATTAACATGAATTTATTATAGGATAATATTAATTTAATTTATGAGTATTTACATATCCATTTGATGATCTCTATTTCATGGGGTTTACATTTCAAAAGTTACCAAATCGGTGAGGGGATTTTGTCACAATTTTCCTTCTTTGAGACACATGTTATGTTATGAACCTATATTATTTTACAAGGTGTATATAATGAAATTTGACAAGTTTTATCATAAATATACTTCATTTAATTATATTATATGTTTTATGTAATTGTATTTCGTTTGGAAAAAATCTCTCAAGGTAACATTGCATCATTTTTGGGTTGATTGTGTTTGTTGACAAAGTAGGTTTACATGGTAAATTATCAAGTTCCAGAGATATTGTTGACAATAAATTTTGACAATGAACCATGACAAAGAAAGAATAATCTGGAGGTATTATAAAAATAACAGATACAAGGTGGCGTCGTTTTCCAATGTTTTCCAAATTTTTGGGGTCTAAAATTTGATGTTTGGTGAGAATTGTGAAATATGGATTTCCTTGAAGATATTTTTTAAATATGGAAAAGGCATGATTTTCATGAATATAGGCATAATTGTTTGGATTTCACGAAGACCAAAAGAATTTTGACGGGGATTATTCATGATTACGACGAGCTTCGCAAATAAACAAGGTTGAAGTGCATCACGACGATGAAGGGATTTGCGAGGGAGCTTCGCAGCGAAGGCGCAAAGGAATTGATGGGATGCTCCACAATTATGACAAGATCCGCGATCGGAAAATTTTCATAGTGCTTCGTGATTTTGAGAGAATTTTGGTGGGAACTTCAGAGCTTTGTGATTTGAGATGACGTGGCGTTGACTTCGTGTGGAAGGATAGAGGGTCGATGGAATCACCTAAAAATAGGGCTCGACCCTCTCAGGAGAAGTAGATAGAGTTTTAGAAGAAAATTATTTGCTCTCAGCTCGTGAAGGTGGTTTGAGAAAGTGGTTCATGAAGGAAGTGTGCTTCGTGAAAGAAGAGCTTCGCGGCGGCTAATCTAGCTTCGTGAAAGTTGTGAGCTCAACATTGGATAAGTGATCTTCACAAGGGAAGTCACTCTGCGATGACTTGAGCTTCACGAGAGTGCTTCAAAAGAGTGCTTCACGAAAAGGCAGGAGCTTCGCAAAGGATAGTTTGAGCTTCACGAAATTGGGAGCCTCGCGAAGTTGTGTCCTTTGCGAAGGTATTTCCAAAGGAATTGTCTAGTGTTCAGAGGAAAAGGGGCATTCATCAGTGGATGAAATTTGGACTTCAACAGAGTATCTATCAACAGTTGAGGATGCATGTATTCATGCAAATAAAGGGGCCTATAGGTCTATAAACTGTGAGTGGATCCCTTCAAAGTGCGGTGAGAAAATGAAGAGGAAGAAGGTTATTATTTCTACCCGCCAGTGAGGAAGAGAGAGAGAAACAGGGAGTGACCCTTGGGAAAGCAGTGTGCTAACCCAAAACATTGTAAAGGCAGTGAGCCTGGGCATATATGTGATCTACACTAAACATTATTGGCAGTGAGCTTTAGTGGATTTGGTACAAGCAGCACATCGTCGTTGTATGCTCCTTGGACGTAGCCCAGTGAGGGTGAACTAAGTAAAAATCTATGTGTTTTCCTGGTTGCTTCCCTACATTGAGTCTAAAGAATAACCATCAGATAAAGTAAAAAAAAGTGATCAACATAAATACATAATAGAAATCAAAGTGACCCTTATAATATATAGGTCAAGATCCAGTGGGGCAAGAAGAATTTTCGAAATAGAATATCCATACCCTAATTCACCCCCCTCATGGTACCTAGGCCCCTTTTGGTCCTAATATATTCTATATTCAATTAGAAATTTGTTTTTTTCAAAAACCATGTTTTCTAAAAATGTTTTTAAATGATATTTTATGAATTTTAAAGGGAAAGGATTTGAAAATGTTTTATGTAATTAAAATTATTTTAAAAGACTCATTAATAGAATCTAAATTTTATTTTTATGGAATAAGGTTCTATAAATAAGTAATTATTAAAAAAGCGTTTTATTTCAAAAATGGAAATGATATTTTCATAAAAGAATTATTTTAAATGATATTTTAAAACCATTTTCCTTATAAGATAACATTATTTGATGTTAATTATTATTACTAGGGCAGAGATTCAAGGATGATTTACTTCTTATTTATATGGATGGTTTATGTTTATGATAACTGATTTATGTTCTTATGGCACACATTTTTATAGATTTCATTATTTAATAGGTGAGACTTATATCTTTCTCCAATGCATTGGGTGATGATTTATATCTCATGAGATTAATATGGATAAAATAGAGTTTTAACCTGGTTTAGTAAAGGAAATTTTCAACTAATATGGTCTTGGGAGTGAACCTTGACTAATAAAATGATTTAGGGAGTGAAGCCATTCCACTAAGATAGCCATATCCATGAGCCTTGAATAATATGAAATTCATTATATATATATGTCTGTGTATGCAGAAATTTGATTTCTTATTTATATGTTTTAATTTCATCGATTATTCTCTTGAATCCCTTATAATTAATGTTTTATGAACTACCAATCTTTATTTAAAAACTCATGTATATGATCTTTGATATAAAGGGTATGATCTCAAATGTTGTTCTTATGTTCTCCAATCCTCATGTTCATGTTATACTTTCATATATCCTTTATTTACCTTTAATGAGAATATGATCTCACACATTATTATTTTTCCATTCTATAGGATTAAAAGAATGGTATTAAATAATATATGTGAAAAAGTGTTATAGTTATAAATAAATATAATGGAGAATTTGTAGATATATTATGAACCAATTGCTTATGTTTCTAAGTTTTCAATGGCACTAAACTAATCAGGTATTTGGGTGTGTGTTTGTATAATATATGAAATATTCAACAAAAATAATTTAATATCCATGTATGAAAAGCCTCGATCGTTTGATTGGTATCAAGCCTTCTTGGACCTCATTCACATCGAGGTTGTCACCCCACCACACTACATACATTTGTTCAAAGATCCTCATGGAATGAACTATATTACCTTAAAATAAGAATCATAGTCCATGAAGCACAACATTAAACTATGTGCCATGGTAGATTCCACATGACCTTGAACTATTTACAATGTTTTAGTCACATTAAATTAAACTATGAGATGCCTCCTGATTACATGACCTTAGAACGTACCATGAATCTTCCCACCCTATGACATTAAATTTTGTATCTATCATCCTCATTGTTTGATGTTAAACTGCAAGGAATCCTAGGATTTCTCTTGAGAGGCCATCTTCTCCACTGATGGTTATTTATTTCATCATTTTCAATTTCAGTTATTTCTGAGGATCAAAGATGTCACTCTTCTACAAGATAAATTTCACCTTTGAGAAGACCAATACACCTACACCAATGTTCTCAAATCCATTGTGGAATAATTCTAAGAGTGTTGGAATCCATTCGAACATTCCACCACTCTATTTCCCCACATTAGGTTCCCTTTATTTGGATCCCCATCCACCTTCATGTATGATGGGACCCCCTGATAGAATGTCATTTGGACAAGGATCATCTAATGTCTTGGGCCAATGCCTCGAAAGATATTGGATGGTAATCTGAGACATGTTCCATGTTTCGAACATGGCCAGTGTTCAACCCTCTTTTGTTTGTCCCCATTCCTGAATAACCATAAATATACTATGTTTCAAACATGATCAATAATTATGCTGTATTTCTAGGACACTTTCCTTATGTTCCAAATATTTTAAATTTATATTCACACTCCCCATTCCCCTTTTTTATGATAAATTCTACGCCCCTAGGGTTATCCCGTTTGTGCACTAGAGCACGTTGGAAATGAAAGTTGGTTATTCGGAGAGCCTCATTCTCTACCCACAACCTCTATCAACCTAGACACTCTTAGTGGTTAGTCAATGATAGAAGACCCTAAGTGCTTGATGATTATCTAAAAACCTCATATGAAGAGAAATCACATGTACATACCTTGTTTCTCACACCTGGCATGACCGACATGAACATAGGGGTTTTTTATTCATTTTCTCATAAATATGATCAAAGTAAGACAAAAAATACAATGTTCACAGATGAAAATTAAGAAAACTAGAGTTTTATTTGTTCATACACATATTTGAGACTCCCCTCCACAAAATGTACCTCTATGTATCAGTTTTAGTGATAGACTGCTCGAGATTGGATAGCCTCATTATAGTGGTCTCGAAGACCTACTGTCGCACTTCTAGGTCTTCATTATCTTCATTGTACATAGAGAAAGAATCATCATCCCTAAACCACTTTTGGTATTACTCCTCCCATAATTCAGCCTCTTCCTTCTCGATCTCAACATTCTTGGCATCAAACCATGCCAGTTGAGCCCTAAGACTACTAGAAATATAATCCTAAGTAACAATGGTCATCACATTCTCCTGTGCCTAACCCTCTAGATGGTAAATCGCTTCCATAGTATTCTAAATCACCTAAGATCCATCAACCTTATGTTTCCTCTAGTAAAGATCAAGCTCATATCATTATTCACATGCCAGCTCAATAAGGATATCATGGGCCAATGCATGTAGAGTGATGAAATTCACCCCATCGGTCCCCAGACTGACTAAACAATAGAGGAGAGACCCCACTTGTTGTGGTAGTTTAGCTATCTAGATGTGAGTGATGAAGTTCTGTATATTACTCCATGCCATGTAATGGATGGACCAATTATCCTAAAAGAAATATAGTATAGAATCCTCAAAATCTTTAGGTGGAATAGTGTCATAATGAGGAATGTTTTCTAGTATATTTTTAATTGGAATCCTTAGATATATGTCATCAAATATAAGAAGATGGAAAATTATTCCATTTTCATGAATCAGTGTCATGATGACTATCCTATAGAACCATTCCTTTTTTTCCTCTCTACCTATGGTAGATGTTTTTGATACATCGTGAAGAATCATAAATGTGGACATAATACCCCAATCTCCCTTGTATACCCCTACTGGTGGCACAATCTCAGCTTCATCTCCTTCATCCACCATCGGTGGAAATTCCACTACAAGAAAATTCAATGAAGACTCCCCAGTCGCTTTATCCTTTGAGACATTCACTACCCTTTCTATCAAAACTATGACTCTAATATCCACTTCTAGTGGAACCACCACCACCAGATATTCCACCAAATCCCCTTCAACTAGATTTATTATGGGCCACGCATCGACCCCTTTTACTGATAATTCAGTCTCAGAAGTCCCATATAGTAGTTCATTGGCAGTTGGGCCAACCTTTGTAGTCTCCCTGGCCATCTACGGTAGGAGGGAATCCTCTTCCATCACTGCCTCAGCCTCTGTGTCCATTTCCTTAGTGGAAGGCACTGATGGTTGGTCACTCGCTACCACAATTTCAAGAAGCATCCCCAGATTCTCCCTTTAATGGTTTGAGGTTCCCTCTCCCTCCACATGAGGTCTGTCATGAACTTACCCTTCTTCAGTGCTCACTCATTCATGAATGGGTAAAGATATTTTTAGACAATTAGTTTGGGGATTGAGTTTTGTTCAAAAGAATTCAATGATTAGTGATTTTACCTAGTCGGTAGTAGAACACCTTTCTCTATCTGAGATCTGGTAGGCATCACTCCACCAAGAATCTTCTTGTTCCTCGGCACTCATCATATTGGTTATTTCATGACCTATGAGAAAAATTATAGGGTAGGATATTTCTAATAACATCATTTACCGATAAGTCAAGGAATGGATGACAACCTAGGAATAGATGACATCCTCTAGCTCTGCCATGTATTGCATAGCTTCAACATGGGGGGTATAGAAACCAATCTTTTCATGGACTATCCTAGAAATAAATATCCCATAAGTGATGGGATTCTTCCACACCTCTCATGTGGTGATCTTATTGTAAGCTCCCCAGGCCTCTTAGGCGTTAGGATACATGACATCACTGGGTAAATTAGGAAGATGTAATCATTTCCCTAGCCCTTGAATGTGAACCATTGGGATCGCCCTAGAAGGACCACCTTCTTCCCATGACCACCTACCTAGGAGCATTGTGCCTAGTACTATTCCTCTCCCTATTGATTTCTCCTATTTGGACCCATGGAATACTGGTCCCACTATTGTTGTCCTACCCATCGGACCAACCCTTTTTCCATAACACCCTCCATCTACCATTTGGCTTCATCCCCACAATGGAGGGACCACCACTTCACTAGATTAGGAGCACTATTACCTCAGCATGACCCCAGTATCGGTGATCATCCAACTCTTCATGTAATCACTAGTAAACTTGTATAAAAATGGGTGTAGGCTTCTCATTCCACATGTTTCTATATTTTCACATGATCATGTACCATAGACACATCATCCCCAAATAATAGAACTCATGACACACCTCTGAGTAAAACTTCTTGTTCAACTTTTTCAAATAGCTAAACTACCTTTCAAATTGGTGTGGATTGTACATCTTGAAAACCAGATCATAGTCAACTCTTACTACTGGTACCCCACCTAAAAATAATAAGAGGTATGATCTTTGCACATTGTCTTTACATCATCTGATGTATCCAAGTCATGATTAAAGTATCACTGAGAAGTGGAGGGGGAAAATATATGATATCTTTTTCTTTTAAGTTTCCTTATGTACAAAACTACCTTCACCTCCTATTAAATATTTATTTCCTAGATGAACACAATTCAACCACACATCCATATGAATAAAAGAATTTATAATGTTTAGTAAACAACAAGAGTATCTACATCCTTGGTATGATTTTGAAAAAATCCAAAACCATAAAATACACTAGAAAAAAATCCTTTACAATGAAATACAACAATTAGGATATTCCCTCACACTCATATAGCACTATGAAGACAATCCAATAGTGTGTGTGCTTATTCTATCACAAAATGATGAAATATAATGTTACAGTGATTCTTGATCCACTTCCAAAAATTCGATATTTCAAAACAATTATTCTCTTCCCTAACCAAAAGATAGGAGGAACTTTCTTTAGTCCTCCAAAAACTATCCTGCTTCCTCCATGAACCATATGTTTCCTCTTCGAACTAAGTTTCACCATGTGGTGTGAGTTATTTTCAGACCAGTTCTTCTTCCATGAACCTCCTCCACTATATAGATGGCTGATTCCTCATAGGGAACCTCTCATATGTGATACCTTCTCCTTTGTGGGGTAAAATTCCTTACAAACTACTTCTATGAACTATCCCAGTGAACTATATCCTTCAGGAAAATCTTTCCTCTGTGAACTCTTCTCCTTCATCGAATTATCCTTCACAAACTAACCCAGACATCTCCAAATTATTCCCACATTGATGATCACTTATTATAAAATTCTCTCTACCTAATGATGGGATTGTGGTCTTTTATAGAGGAAAATAAATCCACAAACTAACTAATCCATTTTACCCAAACTTTCGTTGTGGTACATCATTCATCATGGACTGTGCTCTAAAGTATTCATAGCGCCTTAACCATTTACTCATGATGGTGGATTCCATCCATAAACATACCACCACCTCTTATCCTCAAACAACATGGATTCTACAAATGGATGGCTTTCCTCTTACCATAAGCATCCTATGAGCTATTTTTCCTACACGGTCTGCATAGCGTGCTTCACAGTCCACACAACACTACTATGTAGAATAAATCTTTTACGTGTTTCCTTCTTCATTCTACGAACCTTTTATGTGGTCCAAAAACCATCTTTCATGATTCGAAAACAATGAACATATTTTTCATAAAACACCCCTTTTACAAAATAACAAACTCCCATTTTTTAGGCTAAATTTTTTTCCAAACACTGGGAAACAATGCCACCTTAAAATTATTCTTTGGTTAAACCAACCGTACTGATTATCAGTCATGTTATTTTATCACAAACCTTATCTATCATGTTATTTAATCTTTGATCAATCACCTTTTGCATCATAAGATTTTCAAAGGAAAGTATTGTAAATTTATTATCTTCCATCAACATCTTTCATTCCAATCATACCTGAATACGATTGGAGAACAAGTTTCTCCCCCTTTCCATCATAAGGATTGCATCATAAGTTCTCCAAAAAACATATAATATTTGAGAAATATAAATTATCAAATAATCATTATATTTTCCAAGACTTTTACAAAGTCAATTGATTTATCCATTTTGACAATAATATAAAACACTCTTTAAAAACAAACTTTTCTTACTTACAAAAACCTTCTCCATACAAGTTGGTCCCAAGAGCGTCAATGGTCAACACCACCTTTGGTTGGAAGAATGAGTAAAAGATGAAGTTATCCACCATCCCAACTTTATCGAACACTTCCCCCAGAATGAACGTGAATGGGTGACTCCCTATGATGTTCAAGATTGGTGGCTGAAATTTTTTTATGGGAAGGAAAATGGGGTTCGGGTAATAATACCCTCCATTTGTGTGGAAATACAACTATAATATAATTGAAAAATACCACACATGCACATCAAAATCTTCCCATTACCGATATTCCAAAGTACCTTGTATAACTTCACAAGTACTCGCACAACAAGGTTGATGAACTTCTCTATTTTCAGCATTACCACCATTATGAAGTTCTTGGCTATACCTCGTTGTGTGTATCCTTCACTAGGAGAATCAAACCAAAAATTAGAGACGTAATGAATCCCTCCATCCTAATTATGGGTTGAGCTTCAGTCATGAAACTGTATCCCCATAGCTTCTACCAGATCACTTCAAGAATATTCGTACAGGAGCGCTCCTTTCCCCACCGGTATCCCATGGGGCATGTGCATGGCCTAATCAGAAACTTCCTTGATAGATCCTCCCCCATAGTAGGCTCCTATTTTGTTCCGTTCAAGAAGAATCTAAAATAATACTTAAATGGAATGACTCCCATCCATGAGTTCTCTTCGCTATTACCCTTGAATAGATCCATTATTGCCTTTGCTAAGGCTAGAAACTACTCTTTGTCCCCCCATACATTATCCATGGGAAGAAATTCTTCATACATCACCCCCAGTATCGGGATCCTAGAAATCTGATTAAGGTCCTAGAGGCTGATGTCGACATCCCCATGATGTAAATGAAATGTATTGGTCCCTAGTGACCATCTTTTGAGTAGCTCAGGAATGATTTATTATAACTGGTAAATATGGAACTGTGAATCCCATGATAATTTATAAAGTCTTACCCACATTAAATCTACCTCAAATTATCATCATGATGTGCATGCTAAGTAAGAACATTCCCACTCATATATGAATTTCTCACCTTGTCTCAAATCCCAAACATCATTACTAAAGGACCCTAGACCACCCTAAGAGGGGGGGGGGGTGAATCTGGGTGTCAACTGTTTCTCTAATTTTCTAGATATTGTTACCACCATGGTTGGAACTCATTTAAACCTGTATGATGGATATGTGAAGTAATTAAAACATTCACACGCAGAAGGAAAACACATCCCTTTCACTTGGTTCACCACTATAGGCCACGTCCAAGGAGCATACACATACAGGTTTCCAGAGATACCTAATTCCACTAATTTTCACTAGTTGTGGATTACAAAGGTTCGGGCATAGTCACTCTATCCCAAGCACACTGTCTAAAGGTTCAGGGATAACTCAATACTTCTCTAGGATAAATTACATATACTCCCCTAGCTCACTACCTTGGGAGAGGTCTTAGTCATTTTGTTAACTTGAATGTCCCTTCAACAGATAGGCATAAAAGTCCTTGTCTCTTATTTAGCATGAGACTTTTCTTGCATCAAGGTCCAGAGTTGATTCTCTTTTAATTTCAATCTTCTTATTTAGTGAAAGAACTGAATGCACTCAATCTTATTATTCTTTGATGCTTGGTCAACATATTTCAATAGCTCTGTGTATTATTCCTTCTCCGCGTATGGTGCCTGCTTCATGTACTACACCTTCTCTACGTACTACACAAGCTATGCATATGACGCCTGATCTGCGTACCGCACCTAATCTGAGTACCGTGCCTGATCCACACCTTCTCCGTGTACCACCTCTGTGTACCGCCTCTAGGTATCACCTCAGCGTACCACCTTCACGTATCACCTCTGCGTACCACATTCACATCCCACCTCTATGTTCCGCCTTTGCGTACTGTTTCTTACTTCCAGATAATTTTTCTTCAAATTATGAGAATTATTTTATCTCCTTCATAACAATTTTTATTATGCCTAATCTTTTATACAGACTACTCCTTCCAATTTCATGAACCATTTCATGTTTCATGTACCACTTCTTTCTACACAGAATCTTTCCCGTATACCACTTTTGGGCTTAGTTGAGTTCTTCCACAATGATGATATTTTCTTATCGAATTCTCTCTCTCTCTTAATTACAAGATTAAGACTCCTTATATAAGAAAATAACTTAAAAAATTTCACTAATCAATTTTACCCAAATTATAATTGTGGGACAAACTTCACTGCATGCTGAACTCTATATGCATACTATAAGATTCTACCGTGTACCGTTAACCCTCTTGCGAACTGAGAACCATCATCGCATACCATGTGTCTCCCAGTACGGATACTACATCTCTTTCACCAACGATGATCCATTCTGTGTACTGAAACTCCTTCCTCGGTGAACAATTTTTCATATTGTGACCTGTTATGTGAATCGTTCCACGTAACTTTCCCACTACATAGTACGCGACCGCAAACCAATACCATACATGGTACACAGTTCATGTTCTGAGGTACACAGTTTTCTTCCTTTTCCGACTTTCTTCACCGTTACACATCTCGTTCACTCCTACATAGAAATCCATCCATTTCCTAAAACAAAATCCTAATTTTGAGGTCCAACAATTACAAAAACACTAGGGAACAACACCACCTTAAATATATACTTCAACAAGAACACCTATACTAGTTCACTATCATATTTACTCTCCAACAACCATCTATTTTAATCATGAAACGTATCCTTCGTGATATATAGTCTTTGATCGACCACCTTTTGCATCCTCAGATTTTTCATAGAAAACCACTACAACTTCTTTGTCTTTCAGCAACATCAGTCTTTCCAGTTAACACAAAATATGATTGGAATCATCTTCTTGGATTTATGATCATTCTTAGAACTATAAATTTTCACATGATTCCTCATGAAATGATGAATTTCTCTTCAAGTAGGATCTTGCTTGGTCACTTTGAATAGTGAGATATTGCATGATAACTGTATAACTTGAATCCCTTCAACACTATCTGAGAAGATTTTATTATTGTATAAAATTTATAACCTTTGATACATGTATTTTGAACTTAAGATCAGTAAAAAAATTGTCTGAATGTCCACTCACAATAACTTTGGAGTTCTTCTTCATCTCCTTCTTCATTTTCATCTTCATTGACAACTGTTGAAAACAAATATAACCTTATACACAATGTGGTCGCAATAATACCCCCTTTTTATTTTTTTGTCAATATCGTAATGTCCTCCTCAAATGAATGTGTCACTATCAAAATGAAAATCCTCTCTCCCCCCCATTTTATTTTTCTTTATCTCTCACTTTTCAAGATTTCATTTCACTTTATTTCCCCTTATTGATAAGAAATACAAAGTTAATGGGAAAAGGGTACCGATCATTTCTTATGAAATGTGCCATCAATCATTTCACTCTAAGTCTACATGAGAAATGCTCGGTATAGAAAATAAGAGGATTTGATTTAGACAACAAGTATGTCCATTATTCACTAATCATGATACCTAATGAGATGAGAAATAATATACTTTTTCTTCAAGGGTTTTCCACTTTCATTATAGGCTGAAGAAATTGAATATGATATGGAATAATCAACCTGAAACTCATGCACTCACTTTAACGAATAGATAAATAACATTCAAGTGTAATTGGAAGGATAAATGGCCTTGGAGAACTTTCATTCTTCTTATGTCACTGATTAAGTTAGTTACTCCCCATCTTTAAAATGATATTTATTCTGAGTAACCAAGGACACGATATTGAGAAATGACATACCATTTCCAATGACATGTTTTTAAAGAAATTTCTAGAGTAATTGAATTTAATACAAACTAAAGTTGATGTTGATTGAAATAATAACTCTAGAAACTTCTTCATTTTTCTCCCCCTTAAGGGAAACACTCATCATCATCTTTATAAAATGTTATACTTTATCATTTTAATCCTTGAAAATAATTTGAAGAATCTCAAAAGGATGGAAAATTCATCAACTTAGCTATCAGGAGTTGACAACATTCACTACTTCTCAGGTTCTCCCCCTGAGAGAATGATTCAACTTCCATTCCCTACACTATCATCACAAATACAATTCGCAAATGATTATGGGAATAAATTGGTTCCTATTTTCTACTTTAATATGATCAGAAAGGCTGAGATTGTTTTCTCAACCAAGATGCTCCATTTTCTCTGGTCTTCATGCTTGCACATCTGAACATATGTTATGATCTGTGTTGATGTGGCATGGATCTCTTCACATTATCTTTCATATTGTGTGGAGAATTTTTCTTATTATTAGGCATCATGAATGATACATTTTTACTCCACTTAAGGACTACTTCTTGAACTAGTATTATTGTTAGAAAACCTTTTTCAATGTGAAAATATTTCATATATCTCTCACACATAACTTCTTTAACACATGTGTTACTCTTGGATTGTAAAATATCATGCACTTTATTTTCATCATGTGAAATTTTTTCTTTTCCTTTACCAACACCCTTGGCATATTCATTTTCAACATTCCTTATTATTTTTAAATCTTCTGGAAAGATGAACAAAATGACATTTGGAACTGTTGTAGCAGATCTAGCTCTTCCACATGGGTTCATCTGAGTGTAATCCCTATTAGTTTCTCTTTTGGATGAAATGGCCATCAGTTTCATTGATCTAAAAATCAGGGTCCTCTCAGCTTCCCTACTTGAGATCTTCTTGGTAAAATTTGTGTTCATAATATTCTTCTGATTTGTTCCCTAGGTTGAATTTTCATTATTAGTCAGATTTTGTGGTCTTCTCTGCTTATCATATTTTGATGCACTTTGAGATGATCACACACCAACCTTGTGACCACTACTATTGTATACATTAGAGAAGTTTTTAGGCATTCCCAACCTGTTTGCAGTATATAGAAGCTTCTGAATCTATGGATGTGAATTCATCCTCTATAACATGCTTCCCCTTGTGATGATCTTTATTTTTGATTTTTCATTTTTAGTATAGTACCAACAATATAATGAAGAATTCTCAATCCTATTGCAGCACTAACATTAGCCCGAAATTCTTTACTTCTTGATATCTTCTTGATATGTTTGTTAGGTATTCTTCTTGATTTGTTGTGCTCTATGTGGGAAACTATCTTACAACTTTTTGTTCTTACTATGCACCCTAGCCATGGTGGTAGGTAACTCCTCAACTTTCTTCATCCATACTTGTTTTGAATTTCTCTTCTAGCCTGCACTACTTGTGGAAAATATTTAGAAACACGAGTACAAGATGGTTTGGATGGTACCTTATTCCTCTCATCTTCTTGTGGTATGTGACTAAAATATTTCATGATATTCTTATCACATGTTAGAGGTCTTTAAATTTTAGGTTCCTCCAATGAGCACTAACTACTAGTAGAAATTGTTTCCTTCTTTTGTAAAGGCTGAATATGTGTCTTCTAATGATTGGTCAACTGACCTTCCAATTTCAAACATTCCATATTAAGGATGATCTTTTGATTTTAAATCATGATCATATTCTCTTTACAATACTTATTTAATCTTTCAACCTCATCTTCATGCATCTTAAATTTTTTTTTCAAAGAATATTTGAGGTCCTTGATCTTTTTAGATGTTTTTTTTCCAAACATAAGCCGTTTTCTTCATTACTATTCTTCAGATCATATTCAAGTGCATGGATACTTTCTTCCAGAGTCTTATTTAATCCTTATTTCTTTTAAAAAGATTCAATCTATCTAGAGAGCTTATAACATTCTGAAATTTTTTCTTTATAATCCATTTTCCTTATTTTTCTGCTTCTCTTTCTAGTCGGGTGATCTAAACTTGAATGCATTGAAATAATCTACAAACACCAAAAAATATTTCTTAAATAATATCATGGATATAGGTTCTAAATTTATCCATATTACTTGCAAGCTCATGTGAGTTCAAAATTTGATCAACATCACCACTGGTGCTTGAATCCATATGTTTAGTAGAAACCTATCCCACCTTATATTTACTTTCCCAGACTGATATTTCTTCATTATTGGAAAGGCATGGAGAACCAAAAACATCATCTTATTTAGATAAGAGAGACTTATTTAACTATCTATTCTATTTCTTTTTCCTATTCGTCATGATCTTGTTGGGTATTGAATTCGTTTTAGAGATAACAGAGCTTTGATCGAGAATTCCATTCATTACTAACTCAGGAATGAAAACTAAAATCCTCTTATATATAGAATTACTGAAGAGTATCCAATATATGGAAACATTTTACAATTGATGCTAATGGAAAGACCCTAGACCACCCTGAGAGGGGGTTGAATCTGGGTGTCATCCTTTCCTATTATTTTTTGGATATTGTACCCATGTTGGAAGGAAATTATTTAAACCTATATGATTTATATGTGTAGTAATTAAAACATTCACACACAGAAGGACAACACATCACATTTACTTAGTTCACCACTAAGGGATACGTCCTAGGAGAATATGCTGACAGGTTTCCAATCATACCTAATTCCAATAATTATCACTAGTTGTGGATTACAAAGGTTCGGGAACAATCACTAAATCCTAGAAACACTGCCTAAATGTTTAGGGATAGAACACTGCTTCCCTTGGATCACTTCTGTAGACTCCCCTAGCTCATTTCCTTGGGAGAGGTCTTACTCAATTTATTAACTTAATGGTCCCTTCAATAGATTGGCATAAAAGTCCTTGTCTCATGTTCAACATGAGACTTCCTTTCATAAATGTCCAGAGTTGATGCTATTTTATGTTCAATCTTATTCTTTAGTGAAAGAACTGAATGCACCCAATCTTCTTCTTCTTTCACGTTTGCTCTGTGTACTACACCTGCTCAGTGTACCATTCCTGCTCTGCATATGAAACCTGCACTGCGTACTGTGCTAGCTCCGCGTACCACACCTTCTCTACACTTGGAACCTACTCTGCATACCGCACCTGATCCACATACCGCGCCTGATCTGCGTACCACCCCTGATCCGCGAACTGCGCTTGATTCACACCTTCTCCACATAACACCTCCTCTTACCACCTCTATGTATCGTCTCAACATAATTCCTTCATGTACCACCTCTAAATATCACCTTCACATACTACCTTGATGTACCGCCTCTACGTTCCGCCTTCACATACCATTTATTCCTTCCACATACTTCTTCTTATTCAAATACTATGAATTATTTCTTCTCTCACATACCACTTTTTCTTACGCCGAATCTATTTTGTTTTCTTCTCCTTCCAATTTTGTGAACCACTTTCTCTTTCGTGTGCCACTTCGTCCTACGCGAAATCTTTCATGCGTACCACTTTTGGACTTATCAGAGTTCTTCCAAAGTGATGATATTTTCTTATCGAATTTTCTCTATCTTAATGATGGTATTAGAACTCCTTATATATGAAAATAACTTTGAAAATTTATCTAATTAATTTTACCCAAATTTTCAATTTGGGACAAACTTCACCTCATACTGAACTACATCTGCGTACTATAAGCTTCTACTACGTACTGTTAACTCTACTATGAAATATGAACCTTCACCGCATACTGAGTGTCTTCCAGTATGCATGCTACATATCTTCTGCCAATGAAGATCCATTACATGTACTGAAACACTTTCCACGGCTATCCATTTTCGGTACCGTGACTAGTTTGATGAACCGTTCGATGTACCTTTACCGCTACATGGTACGTGACCACAAACCGTTCCCAGACATGGTACGTGGTCCATGCTATGAGGTATGCAATTTTCTTCCTTTATCGATTTCTTTCTCCGTTATGCATATTGTTCACTCTAATACAGATATCCTTCTATTTCAAAAAAACAAAATCCTGATTTTGAGGTCCAACAGTTTGACAAACACTTGGAAATGACATCGCCTTAAATATTTTCTTTAGCAAGAACACCCATTCTTGTCCACTATCATCTTTCTTCTACAATAATCATCTGATTTCATAACAATATTTATCTATCATGATATATAGTCTTTGATTGATCACCATTAGAATCATCAGATTTGTCTTGGGAAAGTACTACAAATTCTCTATCTTCCAGCAACATCATTCATTCCAGTCAACACTGAATATGACGGGCATCATCTTCTTGGATTTGTATGATCATTACTAAATATAAAAATATTCACATGATCCCTCATAAAATGATGCATGTCTCTTCAGGTAGGCTCTTGTATGGTATCCTTGAACAGGGAGATGTTGCATGATCACTTTATAACTTGAATCCCTTCAAAACTCTCTGAGATGGTTTCATTGTTGTTTACAATGTATCACCTTTGATACATGTATTTTGAACTTAAGATCAGTTCAACAATCGTCTGAATTTCCACTCTCAATAAATTTTGAGTTATTAATCATCTACTTATTCATTTTTATCTTCATTGACAACTATTAACAACAAATACAACCTTATACGCAAAGTGGTCCCCACAATTCTGTCCCTTCTGAAGATACTCCAAACCCGCCTTGGAAATCATCTAATATTGTGGCAGAGATACCTCATCCACTATTTTTCCCCATAGACATTGTTTATATGGTTGTATAGTAAGTCAGTTGTGATGGGTGCATGGTCTTTCTAGATATGGCTTTTAGTAGTCCTGTGTCACTGGTATTGTCATGATATGTCCCTGAACCAATAAGTTGTCCCATCCTTGCTTGTCGTTGGGATAAAGACATCATCAATCAAGATGAATCCATAAATAAACATCCTATTTCACAAAGTTTATTATTTTTGAGACTTTTAGAATAGTTCTAACTATAACTCATGGTCCTTGTTGTTTCAGATACACTCACCAATCATGATGTTGTTCTCCATTTCATCCCGACAAGAAGCATCTGCATTGACTTCCTGATAATCCTTTGGATTCAAGACTTATGTGTTTTCTGAGTCTCATACATGGAGGTCATTCTTGAATCTTATTCATAGATCCTAATTTTTGATGCTTTGGGTCACATGGATTTCTTCCTATATATGTGGTTCACGATGTCTGATTCGATATACAACATTTATAGAGAGAAGGACCAGAAGTCCATCTTTTTGAAGAAGCGTTCACATAGAACATTCATGGTGATAAGGATCTTTGAAAAAAGAGATCCAAATATTTTATTTCCACGAAGTTTTGGTGCATTTATGGTCCCCTAATACTTTTATTTATAGGCATAAGACTAGGAAATGGTTTACAATGGCCTCTATAAGAGACCTGATCACACACTATCTTCACGAGTAAGCTTCACGACTGGGCTTGGTGAATGGGACATGATTTCCAATTTTCAGTAATTCTCCCTTAGTATAAGACACATATCCTTTTCCCAGTAGCTCCCATTATGGGAGGGGGGGGGGGGGTTTGGCCTCGAAATACATTCCAAGGGAATAGTCATCGAAGATGCACTTGATTTGGAGAAAAACCAAGACAAAATGGACCAAAAACCATATTAATGGTCTAATTCATGAATCATTGCCTCTTCATGAACCAAAAGAGCTCAGAGAAGAGAAATAAACTCTAATAATGCATAAATATATTATGGTGTACCTCTGTGTATTTGACAATGCTTTGTGACCTCCTAAAGTATTGAAGGTGTTCCTCTTCGAGTCTCATAGCACTTCGTAACTACATGAAGGATTGACGATGTCCTTCATGAGTAAAATTGATCTATACCCATTCAAAAAGACCAAAAATCCTTCAGGATCACTTCCCATATTTTCAAAACCCCATTCCAATAAATACTCCCCCATTCTGATATTTTGAGTATGGTTACCTGAAATTTTAGATTCTAAATTACTCCCAATTCACAAACCTCCTGAGCATCAAGAACTAGATGAAAAATAGACCATCCAAGTTACCTGTTCTTCACAAAAACACATTTTGTGTGTTATTGAAAGACTCCAACCACGGTGGATAAGCCTTTCATGAAGCACTCATTTCACAAAAATAAGGACTTCATAAGAACTTGAGAATTCGCGAAGCATTCCGCCTTTCTGAAGCACTCCTTTCTTGAGATAGGATTTCATCCCGAAGAAGGGTCACTCTGTTTCATGAAGCCTTTTTTTCAAATCCCCTAACCACTAAAAAGAACTAGATATTCGCGAATCACCTCTCTACAAGGCCCTAAGCTTCGTGAAACCACTCTAGTGGATGTCTACATGCTGCCTCCCTTTTGCTGACACCTCTTCATGAAGGTTGACTACCCAGACCCCTCAAACCCATCTAGGACCATTCCAACTATATCATGAGTCCCTATTAAACTTATTACACCCATTCTCATGACCTACTCCACTTCATGTGTGGCCCGAGACTCCCAATTATCTTTTTATTCTCATCATTGTTACAATAATGCCTGTTTCTTATCTATATAGGTATACTAATGGGGATCTCATGATCGACCACTCCTACCTGGTGTTACCCCTAGTATTTTGAAAACAAATTCCCTCCCAGATGCGTATGAGTGGTGTTCATGTAATCCAAATGGTTAAAGAGTTATTCCCTCATGTTCGAGCTGCATGAAGTAAAACTCCCTAGCCACAACATCCACAATACACTACGAATTTACCCAATGAAATAAGAAAAGGATGATCCTTGTGTGAGCAGTATGGGGTGCTCTCCACAGCACCTACCCTCACAAGGAATGAGATCCTCCTAAAAAGAAATGAGATCCTACCCACACTAAATTATATCATTCTTGGGAAGCTTCCTCACATACAACCCACACCATCTCTCATTGACACTTCTTTCATGACAGGAGCATCAGGTATACTATTTCTTCTTATTTCTCAAAACAAACATGACTCATGTGGGCTTAGAGGTTAGTGGTGATCTTTAAATTCACCCAATCACCACCATGTGACTTCTATATAGATAAAATCCCCAACCTCTACTCCAATGGGTCACTCCTATGTGTAATCCCCAACATCCATACTCATCATTTGGGCAGTTTTCATGTATAAGACCCAACCACATGCTTTTATAAGGCTCCTCATATAGTATAAGACCCAAATCATTATAAACCATGTGGTATTTGATTCCCAATTTATTGGGATACTAGGAATCCTCCTTTAGATTTAAAACCCAACATCCATATCCATCATGATTTTCTTCGGGTCAAATCCCTCATAAGATCATGCCCCTCACATGGGAGACCACAACTCCTCTATGTTCCTCGAGAAGATCATTGCGTAAGCCCCAAACCAAATCCTACAAAGAGAAATCATCTTGAGAATGGTAGATTACATGAATAATCCCCACACTATCCCTCAATGGAACTCCCTTCATAACGTGAGTGTCCTTACCACACAATGTTAAACTAAATGGCTTGATCCCATCACATGACCTTAAACTACGGCATCAAACTACATGGATTTTGATCCCTATCATTTAAACAAGGTATTTAGGATTCCACTTGGAGGTTAAATCCCAACCAAAGGTAAACAAAGGTGCTACCTCATAAGGATGTACCTCCCGAATTCACCTCAAGGGGTGTTCTGATCAACCTTCATGGTGTGACTCTTCTATTTATGGGACACCTCCTGGATTCGCCTCTATGGGTAATTCTAATCTATTAATCGATAAACCTTTTAGGTTCTCCCTCTTAGAGATGTACCTCCCGTATCTACCTCTAGGGGTGTTCTGATCAAACTTCATAGTGTGAAATCTTTCTTTTATGGGAAACATGTCACAACCCATCCATGATTTCTCTTTGTTTTTATCATTTTCTTGGTGCTAGATCTCTTAGTCCATGTTTGGGTCGAGTTCTAGGTGATTTTTTGTTGAGTTTTAGAGCCTTCTGGTTGTTTTTGTCCCTGTGCATGGTTTGATAATGGTTTGGACCAAATAATGTGAGGCCCAAAAGTGACCGTGGGAACTTCTTTTAGCATCAGGGACAAGGAGAATTTCTTACGCATGTTCAGAGTAAACCATGTGAAAAGCATGAAAAATGGATCTGCCAAATGATAGAGATGGGTTGCACAGTTAATACATGGTTTCTCAAACTATGTGGTCTGCCCGTGAGAGGGTTCATTCACTCTAGTGGGGTGCGTATGATTGGTGAACACTCTAGAAAATCGTGCAGACAACCCGTGAAGTTGGCCCAATGTTAAAAAAATTAAATATAATTAAACATAATAAATAAATAAATAATTGTTTTAATAATAATAATAATAATATTATTATTATTATTTTGATGATGATGATGATTATTATCATGTATATTATTTTAATTATTATTATCAAGTTTATAAAAATAGTATTAACAAATATTATTATTATTTAGGTTTATTAAACCGATAAGGGTTACCCCTTACCCCTCTAAACTTTCACCCCTTCCCTTTCCCTATGCAGTGCACCCCTATCCCTTTCCCTCTATCACGTGACCCACCCCTGGACAAAGCCCCTCCGGTGCGCCACCTCCCTCTATGCAATGATCATTATCCTCCTTATTTAGTTTTTTTTACTCTCTGATAAGTCTCTTATCCTCATTCTGCCTCAATTTTGTGGTTTTCCTCTCCTCCGTGTGGTGAACGCACCTTGGCTGAACCCTAAATCATTTTTTTCGATACTTTTCTTGTTTCTTCATGATGATGATGGTTTATTAGACCATTGAAGACTGTTATTTACATTTTTTTCAAAGGTAGTGGGTTTCTCTTCCAATTTAGGTATGAGTTATTTTATCCTTATTATTGTCTCAATTTTAAATTTGGGGTTTTGTGGTTTTTCAGTTCCCATCATTTTTCTAGATTACAATGGACTTCACTACCATGGTTTCAGGTTTTCAATATCAAAAGAGACTAACATGGGTAGGAATAGGAAGGCATATATATTTGTATGTTCTCTCTCTCTATATATATATATTCACACATGGTGGTATGAATATATATATTTGGGTTAGGTGTGATGATATATATATATATATATATATATATTTGAAAATGAATATGGGCATAAGTGTAAACATGTATATTCACATAGAAGCCTATTTGTAAGAATCCCCTTGTATATATTTGGCCATAAAAATATGTACATAGAGGCTAGGTGTCCTTTCATATAAGTGAAGGTGCATATGAAAAAAATCGGAAGAGGAATCTTTGAGTTGTCGTTGTATAAAACAACGTGCCTTGAGTTTGAGGTAGGTTAGCTATGCTTAACCCTTTAATTTGAATTCCAAAAATTACATGATTATTTTTAAAATAAGTTTTATATTTATGTAGTATGTATATGTTATGCGATATGGTTTTGGTTTTCAGAAATGGTTTTTCATTGGTTTCACATAATTTATCTAAGCTTCCAACATGGGTTTTTCATGTTGAAATATTCTCTCAACCTCATTTTGGAAAACATAATGTATTTATATTTCTCAATTTGTTCTAAATGTTATTTATTTAAAATTGGATTCTTAAATGGTTTTGAGTGTGTAATGGGTACTTCCAAAAAAAATTGTATGTGTAAAATATATGTGACGGTTAACACGAATTAAAATAGGTTTGTGTGTTATTTTAAATAGGAGAAATTTCATGTTTTTTTATTTTTGGAAAGTCTCATGGGTTTTGGTGTAAATTTTTGGTTAAATGGTAAATTTTATTTCTAAAATGGGTTTATTTGACTTGTTCATGGATTCATGTTTGTTTTTAAATGTGTGGTTCCTTTGTTGTTTAATTGAGATTTTAAATGGTTTTGGAATATAAAAGCATTGGGTGATTATGTTTTCTAAGGTAAGGATATTTCTTTTAAAGTAATGAGGATCATTTGGAACATTGAGAATGGTTTGTTAAAGTGGTAAACCCATCTTGAGGCATGCCCCATTATTTTAGAAATATGATGTGTATGTTAAATGCCTTATTTGTTATATGTTCATAGTGAAGAGGATTGTGTTTTATTATGTGACTAAAAAAGTGGATGTGATCAAGAAGGGAGATTATTGGTGAGTGATTGGATGAGTTTTTGAGTAAAAAAATAATACGTTCATGTATTTTAGTTTGATAAAAACTCACCACACATTAATATAGATCACATGGGAAACCTGAGTACCTAGGTGGGAAACTAGAAATAGTATGCTAGTTGAGTCGGTGGGACTAAGGTCCAATTTATTCTAGAAGGATTAACACCACAACACTAACTAAACATGTTACATGATTAGAGACCACTAGGACTTGGTATTGATTCCCTCTAGTGTGTTGTACATAGAAATTATATAGGTATTAGATTATGACATTGAGACCACTAGTCCATGGGGATGTAATCCCCTCTAGTGGATCATTCATAGGAACAATAATGATTTTTGAGTGGAGGATTTGATCCATAATGTATGATGATTCTAGGTCCCCACTTGTGCTAGTAACCTATAGGGATTTTTCCATGGTGCTCGCTTGTGGCATGATACTTGTGATGTGATTTCCATTACCGTTGCTTCATGTTTATTTTCAACTTTATGAAAACCAAGTTTTAGGAAAAATTTATTTCCTTCTATTTTTAAATGTCTATGCATTAATAGAAACTATTTTGTCCATTTTATTGAAATAAAATGGGGTTTCTTGAAAATGGAACCTTGTGATTTGAATTTGAAAAGAATAGAAAAACTTATTTTTATATGGAATTATTTCTCAAACTAGATTGACATGGTTTTCTTTTTAAAGGTTAGTTATAGGGAATAATTTATCTAAGAATGCCTACTCAGATTTATTACTCACTCCTATAACTTTATTTTTGTTTTTAGCTTATGATGATGCTTCCCTCTTTGGGTAGCTTAGGGAGCGAGTGTGATCTTATGGTTGTAGGTGACCCATGAGGTCATATAGAGGTACATGTAGTAGTTTATTTCTTTATGTTGTTCATGTTATTTCTTATTGTTTAGTTTTTATTTATTTATTTTTATTTTTATGGTTCAAATCATTACCAATTTCTTTATTTTGATTCATGACACTGGCTTCTATCTCGGGAGGATCAGGAATGCCTCTCGAGACCTGTTGCAGGACAACTCAGGTGACCGGTTTAAGGTTGACCCAGGTTGATTTGGGACAAAATTGTATCAGAACCAGACCCTTGAAGAAGGTTTTCATGAACCATTTCTTGTCCTGAGCCTCTAGTAGTCAAGGGTAGTCTAAGATTTGAGTTTTTTGTTTGATTTGTGTAGATAAGGGAAGAAAAATGGAGTGAACGACTCCATTTTATAGGATTTTTGGGAGTAGAAACCCATGTATATCTAGAGTGTATGGTTCACAATACTTCATATGGTTTATGGTCTCTTAGAGAATGGTCTTCTAAGCTATTTTTCTTGGTTAGGCATAACCACTAATTCTTTATTCATTAAGTTTTGGCATGACTTATGTTTTTCCTTAGGTTTGGTTGGCATGAGTGTAATTAAAAAATAATTTTTCAAAGAAAGGGGTTTTCAATGTAACAAATAGTATTTAGAGTGTAAAATTATATTTGAAATTAAAGTTATTTTTTGAAATGGTTATATTTTAATAGAATGGGTGGTTTCAAAGGAAAAAATTGAAGCTATTTTTAAAATTGTTTTGGGATTTTGGAAATAGTTTTTGCAATCTGAAATGAATGTTTCTTGGAAATTTGGAAATTTTTTTCTTTAATGACAAGGGGGGACTTCAAATTGGTTGTGAATTTGGGATTTAGTTTGAATGGAAATTTTTTTAAATGAGTAATGTTTTTAATTGACCTTGGTATTTCTATGAATTATCACATATATAGATGTATGTATTTGGAAAGTGGATAATTGGTGGTATGTGTGGATGGGTTCTTGAGCCATCACAAGGAAATATATATGTGGGACTTCATGGAATACCAATGGATGGTATTAATGTTCTTTTTCTTAGTGAAATAAGGTTTTTTAAAAGGGGATATCAATGTTTTAAAAAGTGAGTGAGTAGTTTTTACTGTTTTCTCTTCATGTTTGGAATTATCATTCATGGGTTCTTTGTTTTACCATGCTAAAAATTTAGTTAGAATGGTTACTGGTGTTTGGGTTTTGGTTTGTGATTGAAGTTTGGAATTTCAGTTTATGATGCATTTTTATTTGGCCTTGTGTTTCTTGTTTTTTGATTATTCCCTAGAAATGTCTCGATAAGGAGTGGAATATCTGAATCTAGGATGACTTCATCCACATTTAGGTGAAGGTAAATTTTAGGAATCAATGTTGGTCATCATTTAGTGGTTTGAACTTTTCAAAACAAAGATGGTTAGGGTTTTTTGAGGATATTATAAATAAGTGTTTCTCTGAGTATCCCTATTGATGAATCAACCCAAAATTTGAATTGAGTCATGGAGTAGGAAACATTTCTTAATTTGGACCACACCCAAGTCTTATTGGTTTATATCGGAACTTTGTTAGCTGAAAAATAGAAGAATGTATCATTCGTAGTGGATTATGAAAATATGTTATGTTTGGCATGGTTTCTTGGGTCATATGAAGGGGTTCAATAATCCACAATACCCAAAAAAAGATGTTTTAGTTGAATATAGTCAGCCCTTGGTTGCAAGGTAGTGGATGCTTCAAGACATCAAGGCTCTAGCTATAGGACCCAGAGTGATGTTTTTGCATAGTCAGGAATCATTGGGTGTGGGGAACCATGGACCATATTTTTTCTCTTTTACTAGAATATGAAATTTTTTATGTTCCGCTATTGTAGATTCTTTGTTTTTGAAGTTTCATTTCTATTGTAAAAATCATAGAGGCCTCATTTCCCTATTATAGTCTTCTTTATTTTGAAATATATTTTGATGTAGTTTTCATGGAACTTGAATGTTCCTTTTTATTTCTTTGAAAGGCCTGGTATCCTTGTATCCTTTTAAAAAATTATACTTGTGATTGTGACTTATGACTATAAAGCCATGAATAGTGGTATCCTTGCAGATTGGTTTTAGTTCTGGTTTGTTCTCATTTTGGTGGGGTGTTCATCTAGTGGAGATGAAGAATTGTGGTTTGTTTCGATACTTGATGTTGGGTTTCATTGGGGACCTCTTGTGGTGGGGGTTGGTATGTATGGGGAATCCCTGGGTTGGTTTTTCACAAGGGTTTCCACTTTGGTTCCCAATAGTAGTTATAGAGTTGGCCCATCCTGGGTGTTTCATTGTTGTTCGTGCTATTTGGGTTCTTATGGTGGTGAGAAACATCCCCTATTTTGGTTATGGTTCCTTTTATTCTGCTTCTCTCAAGAGCTAGTCATGTGTGACTTATAGAGTTAAAAGGTCACCCTAAGGTGTTTGGTTTGGTTTGGCCTCATGTAGTTTTGAGTTCTAGTCTCATTCCTCATTTGGATTAGTTAATTTATAGGGGTAAAATGTTTTTTGTTGTGGGGAGAATTGTTACCCCCCGACCTCAGTTTCTCTTTATTTTTTTCATTTATTTAGTGCTCGGTCTTTTAGTAGGGGTTGTTCGGGTTGAGTTCCTGACGAAAATTTTGAGTTTTAGATCCTTTTGGTGGGTTTTGGCCTTATGCACAGTTTGATCACAGTTGGCCCAAATCATGTGAGACCATAAGTGTCCATGTGACCTTATTTTGGTATCAAGGAAAAGGTGTACAACTTTCACAGGGTCATAGAAAACCGTACGAAGAGCATGAAAAATAGATCTATCAAATGGTAGAGTTGTGTTACACGGTTGGGGCATAGTTTCTCAAAAATTATACCCAACACATATGAGGATCCTTTCCCTCAAGTGGGGTGTGGATGGTTGGTGCATGGTCTGGTAGACCATGCTGCCAATTCGTGCGACCTGTCCAATGTTCAAAAAAAAAGGAAAATTAAAAAAAGAAATGTTTTGATAATAATAATAATAATAATATTATTATTAGTATAATGATGATGATGATGATTATTATCAAGTTTATAATAATAATAATATTTTTATTATTATTTAGGTTTATTAAACCCACAAGTGTTCTCCCTTACCCCACTCCACATGCACCCCTTCCCTTTCCCTATACGGTGCACCCCTTCCCTTTCCCTCTCTCGCACGACCCACCCCCAGCCGAAGCCCCACGGGTGCACCACCTCCTTCTTTCTCTTGACCATTATCCTTTGGATTTGGTGTTAAATCTCCCCCAGTAGGTCCTATCTCCCTTATTCTCCCTTGATTTGTTTGGTTTCCTCTCTTCCATGTGGGGTGTACACCTTGGCTAAACCCCAAACCGGTTTTGGGTATTTTTCTTGTTGATTCTTGATGATAAGGGTTGATTAGTCTCATTGAAGACCAATCTAGCCATGATTTTCAAATGCAGTTAGTTTTTATTAAATTGATATTAATGGTTTTGGGTTCCTTTGTGTTGGTTCAATTTTAAATTAGGGGTTTTGTGGTATTTGAGTTCCCATTATTTTTTTTAGAGTGTGTTAGACTTCGCTACGGTGGTTCTAGGTTACCAATGTCAAAAGATACTGACACGGATATGCATAGGTCAACATATATATGAATAAGTTATCCCTTTATATATATATATGTATATATTCCCACATGGCAGTATTAATATATATATTGGGGCTTGGTTTTCTTATGTATATATATGAAAATTCAGACACGTGTAAGTGTAAAGGGGTGAATTCACGTATAAGCCTATGTTTAAGGATCCCCTTGTACATATTTGTCCATGAAAATATGTACATAGGGGTTGGTTTTCCTTTCATATATGATAAAGTGCGTATGCATGAAAGAAGAAGAGAAAGCTTCAAGTTTCTGTTGTATAAAGTGGTGCACCTTGAGTTTGTGGTAGGTTCCCTATGCATAACCCTTTAATTTTAATTCCAAAATTTCTTGATTTTTTTAAAATATGTTTTATACTTATGTATTATGAATATGTTATGTGATCTTGTTGTGGTTATTATAAATGGTTCTTCATTTGTTTTACATAATTTATCTAAACTTCTAACATAGGTTTTTCATGTTGAAATACGATTCCAATCCTATTTCGGAAAACATAATGTATTTCTAATGATCAATTGGTTATAAATGATAATTATTTAAATGTGCTTTCCAAATATGTTTTGTATGTGTAAAATAAATATGAATGTGTACATGAATTAAAACCGATTCATGTGTGATTTTAAAAAGGTGAAATACCATGTTTTGGTATGTTTGGAAAAGTGTGTGGGTTTTGATATAAATTTGAGGTTAAATGGTGAATTTCTTTTCTTAAATGGGTTACATAAAATTAGGCATGGTTTCAAGTTTTTTTAAATGTGTGGTGGATTTTTTCTAATTAGGATTTTAAGTGGTTTTGTAACTTATAAGTTTTGGGTGATTATGTTTTCTAAGGTGAAGATATTTTTAGTAAATAAATGAGGCCCATTTAGAATGTTGATAATGGTTTGTGAAAATGGGAAACCCCTCTTGAGGCATGAATCGTTGTTTTAGAAATATGAAAAGTATGTTAAATGTTAGATTTGTTAAATATGCATAGTGAAGAGGATTTAATTTATTTGTGTGACTAAAAAGGTGGATGTGCTCAAAGAGGGAGATCTGTGGCGAGAGGTTGAGTGGGTTTTGGAGTAAATAAAATGATATGTTCATTTTTGTTAGTTTGAAAACAAATCACCACCCTTTGAAATAGAGCACATGGGAAACTTGGGTACCTAGGTGGGAAAACTATAACTAGTATGCTAGTTGATTCGGTGGGACTGGGGTCCTATTTCTTCTATCAGGACTAACACCACAATACTAACTAAAAAGGTGACATTATTGGAGAGTACTAGACCTTAGGATGGGACCTCATCTAGTGGTTCATGCATGAAAATGATGTTTTTATTATCTTATGGCATGGATACCACTAGACCATCGAATGTGATCCCCTCTAGTGGCTTGTGCATTGGAACATTGTTGGTATTTGAGTGGAGGATTTGATCACATAGGTATGAGGTTTCTATGGTCCCAGTTATTCTAGTTACTTATAGGTATTTTCCATGCTTCTCACTTGTGAAATGATAATTGTGACGTGATTTCCATTTCAGTTGCTTCATTTTTGTTTCCTCCTTTATGAAAACCATGTTTTAGTCTAAATTTATTTCCTTCCATTTTTAAATGTCTATGAATGCTTGGAAACAATTTTGGAAATGTGATGGAAATAAAATGGTTTTTCTTGAAAATTGAAGATTGTGATTTAAATTTGAAAAGAAAAAAAACGTTATTTTTATATGGTTGTATTTGTCACACTATCATGAATTGGTTTTATTTTTAGATTATATTCACATAGTTTATCTACGAACACCTATTGAGTTTTAATACCCATTCCTATATCGTTTTTTCTATATTATGGCGTTTCTTTGATCTTTATTTCACTCATGGAGTGAGTGTGATATAATGGTTGGAGGTGACCCATGAAGTCAAATGGAGGTACGTGTAGTAGTTTATTTATTTTCACTGCTCATGTTTGTTTTTATTGTTTAGATTTTATTTATTTATTTTTCATTTTTTTGGGCTAAATCATTCCCAATTCCATAATTTTAATTCTCGGCACTTGTTTCTAGCATGGGATGATCGGGAACAACTCTCAAGCCATATTGCGGGCTGACATAGTTGACCGGTTCAGGGTTGACCAAGGTTTGTTCATGAAAACACACCACCTAGATCCACCTCCATGAGGAGTTCTGATCCATCCATCGATAAACATTTCAGGTGATCTCTACTAGGGATTTAATTCCCCCATACATCTCTAGGGGCATTACAATAAATCTTTATGGCATGACACTTTCCCTTTATGGGACACACCTCATGGATCTTCCTCCACGGGGTGTTCTAATATATCCATTGGTAAACACTTCAGGTCCTACCTTATAGAGATGTACCTCCTTAATCCACCTATAAGAGTTTTTGATCAACCTTCATGGTGTGGTACCTTACCTTTATTGGACACACCTCATGGATATTCCTCCATGGTGCTTTCTGATACATCTATCAGTAAACCTATCTAGTTCTCCTTCCTAATGATTTACCTCCCTGATCCAACACCAGGGTGTTCTGATCGAAGATCATGCTGTGAAATCTTACCTTTACGGGACACACCTGCTCCATAATTCTCTTCTAATGTTATGATCCATCCATCGGTAAACTTAGAAGTGTGATATATCCCCTCTTAGGGACACACCTTTTTTATCCTCTTCTATGGGGAGTTCTTATCAACTAATTCCTGTCTATAAAATATTTAAAACTCATGAACTATCTTAGGATGCCACATCATGATAAAAATTGGATGCCAAAAGAAAAAAGACTTGAAGATATAAACCTATGGCATCAGTTATCTCATAAAAAACATGGGATTTCTGAGCTGAAAGCCTTGGAAGATATACAACCATGACATTAGCTACCTTATAAAAAACAAGGGGTGCCTAAGGTGAAATCCTTGAAAGATATACAACCATGGTGTTTGCTACCTCTTAAAAAACATGGGATTTCTGAGTTGAAAGCCTTGTAAGATACATTCCTTCAAATTTAGATACCTCATGATTGACATGGGATGAAATATGTTAGGTGCTTGAGATGCATCCATGTGATTCCCTCCAAAGAGGAAGAATACAATTGAACAATGTTCCTAGCATCTAAACATGCCAACAATAACCAACATAACTACTCTCCTGACCAAAGGTTACTTCCCTATCAAGACCCATTGGAATGTCCAGAAAGTAGTAGTGTAAATAACATGAATACATAAAGAGATGGGATTGGGAATGAGTTCCTACAACATGTCTGATCTCTATACGAGAGACTCAGACTAGGCGAAAAGTTCCAAAGAGGAATCCATGGAAAGAGGAACCGAAATCCCACTATCCTATTTTACTCAAGGATAAGAAATGTCCATTGAATGAAATGAAATATGACTAACTTTGGAAAGTGGGAATGTGGGGTAACAAGCATGCCAACAGACAATAACACACTGGCGGTGGCCCTAGTAAAATCGTCAGACACAACCGACCATCCCAGTAGTCAGTTACCCCCATTCCGCTATAATCCTCCTGAGGAGAGCCAAATAGGGAGAGACATGCAAAGGGACACATTCATATGAAAAGTGGAGAAATTTTATAGAGAGATTGATTTGAAGCATATAATCCTACTGTATAGAATTAAGGTATAAAGGGAATTAAACCAGTCATCTATAGACCCAAAACCCTCTGTGAACATTTACCCCTTGATGTATAAGTAAATAGACCCCTTGTGGTTGATCACCTTGCATAGTAAAAGTCTCTATGAAGGGATACATGCCCTAAAAATAAAGATGCTACATAGGATGAGATCAAGCCTGTGTAGGAAGATTCTATGTGGGAGGAACTTAGACCCAAGTAAGAAATCAATATGTGGACACAACCCATACATGCATTGAAAAATACTATTCTAAGGGAACCTTATCCAGCATTACAAAATGGAATGTAGAATGGGGGCACCCTGATGTGTTTTGATTTTCCAATTACATTAACTTCCTATGATTTAGTCTTCGGTCTCACCTTAGTCCCTGTATGAGCTGCCCTAATAGCCTTCTGAATCAATCTTTTTTGTGTGAATATCTAAGCCCTATGTGGCCCCCTTATAAGGCATCAGGCTAAAGCCTCTCCTAAAACCTCTATATATATATATATGATCATTTCATTAATCCCAATATCATTTTATCTAGATAATACGTACCAAAGTTAAAAGAGGTCCTATTGGTAACCTACTTAATAAGGAAGATGCTCAGAATACTCTCCAGGAAACATTCCCATGGTAAAAAGGGTCCTAACCTAGGAGGTACTCACATGGAACTCCCAGTTTCAGGGATTGAGGGGGACCACCCACCATTCCCATTGATGATGGATAGTTCAGGATCCTTCTCTCATATTCTATAAAATGTATAGAAGGGAATCCCTCTTGGATTAATCCCATATCCTTTCTTATAGAAGGTTTCACTCATTATTTTCTTCACTTTCTAGGTCATAGACATTAGTCATTGTGACTATCCTAGTAACCAAAACAAAATAGGTGATGGTCCCCTCAATTCCCCCACTCTTTCTTTCTCTCTCCCCCTATTTGGGCCCAAGCTATGAAAATAAGATAGGAGATGGGTATCATAACCATCTATATTTCTCTCTTCTATTAGCCACATGACTCATCACCCAATGGAAAAGAAAGATTGTGTGGTTTCCAGATCTATAACTTCCTCTTGTTTCACACACTGATCATGACTCATGTGGAATTACAGGTTAATGGTGATCATAAAATCTGTATGATTACAACAAAAATGGGCATCCTCATAAGTGTTATCCCAAAACAAACTTCCAAATCACCCTAAGTTGATACTTTACTCATGGTTACAGAAGTAGGACCTCCTACATAGGTGTAATCCCCAAATCCATTTTATTATTCTCTCAAAAGGGCTATTTAACATATGGAACAAATTTTCAAAGGGAAATATTCCCAATGAAACACCCTTGGGCCTCCTTCATAAGAGTAAGACCCATCCCATCTGAACAATGTGTGATTTCATTTCTATCCAAATGAGATACGTAGGAAACCTCAATGAGGTCCAAACCCAACCCCCCAAATGCTCCCTAATATTTTCCGGTCCATATCCTAAGAAAGGGAACATTACAATTTGAGGGCCATATTGCTTCTAAGACCATTTACTCACCATCCTTATTAGTCCATATTCCCAATGAGATCATATCCCCACATGGCAGACCACAGTTTTTCTAGGTACAATATACTACATTAGCATAAGTCCCATGCCAAACATTGACTAGATGAATTCTACCTAGATGTCCTTGGCACATGAAATTAAATGGAATGGTTCAGTCTTTATGACATGAACTTAAAACGTATGATGTGTCATGTTACGTGGTACAGAAATACATGGGTTCTCATTCCTTTCACAAGGATACATAGGAATCCCAAATTATGGGTTTGATCCATTCATCAAAATAATTCTCATATCCCTAGATGACGATAAGTTCAATAGTGAACCATTGAATGGCCTAAAATCAGCATCATAATGATAAATGACATAAAGTTCTTTGGTCTACAAGTAATATTGAAGGAGTACCTCTGATACATATTGATATCTTCATTGATGTAGAATCTCAGATACATACATATTATTCCAAATGCATGTCTGTTAATGATTGATTGTTAATTCAAAGGTGACCCATGTCATACTTGGTAATGAATAAAGGATTCTTAAACATATATTAAATATATAAGAAAGTACCAAGATAGGTAATAAACCCACAAAGGGTGTGATGGGTCCGATCTCCCATCCTCTTGATGAATATGAGTTCATAAAGTTTCATTGGAAAAGTTTCCCAATGACCACCACCATTTGGAATGTAGGTCCATGATTCATCATGTATATGATACCAAATGGGTGTTTTTGGTTCTATAAACAAACCCCATTGGAAACCGACCCATCAAAAACTAGTGAAAAATAAAAATGGTTAACTGGATGTAAATTATTGTGTAATATTCAAACACCCCACAATCAATAATACCAGAAAAAATCCATGATTATTTACTTAAAATAGACATATATGGATTATATAGTACTTACCTTCTGAGTTGTCCCATGGTCACACCCTTCTTGTTCTACATGGATTTAGTGGACCCAAGATATTTTTTAGGTTTAGGTTATCATTAAAGTTTTCTCATGGAGTGGGTTGGTTTTGTGGATGGTGGTGAACAAGAGGTCACATAGAGATCACGTCAGTTTCTAGGTTAGTTTTTGTTTTTATTTCGTATCACTTATATTGATATGGTAATGTATTTATTTATGTATAGTGATTTATTGTATCCTAGTTGCGTTTTATACTCTATTTTATTTCAATTTATAGTTATTGGGTGAAATATCCCCCAATTATTTATCTTGTGGTTCACTGACACTTATCGTTAGACTGTAGGGATTGGGGATTCCCTTTAGTCCGAACTATGGACAATTTTAGGTGTATGGTTTAGGGACGAACTAGGTCAGTTCATGAAAAATTGGTATTTAAGTATCCGTTTATTATTTAGGGTGTAATTTAGGTTTATTATTGGATTATCAGAACTCAATAGGTTGGTGAGGAGATATTTTCATGGGATCTTACTAATAACGATCCTTGATTTTCCACAAATAGTCAAGTTTTGGGTCTTGGTTTTGATTTTGGGTTTATACTATTGGTGCTAGTTTGGTCTGATGTGATTTTTTATTCTAGGGGATGGTAATGGAAGTGATATTGTGTCACATATTATGCATAAATGGCATAGAAACCCTTTTAAAGTATGAGTTAATAGTTCAATATTCTTCTAGTGGTTGGTGAATGCTCAACATATGGTCTTATAAATCATGTTCCCAAGTCATGCATAATAACTATTACCCTATTTTTAGAGGAATTTGTGTGGGTGATTCTATTTGTTGGATTTTGGTCCATGTGAGTGGTTTTTTTAAATGAAAAAAATTATGGAAATTTGGTTTTATCAAAGAGGATTTGAAAATGAAAATGGATTTGGAAATTTGATTTGGAATTGGGTGGATAAAAAGTGGTTGTGGTATTTTAAATGGTTCGGTAGTGAAATTGTTTTGAAATTTGAAATAAAGGAGACAATTTATTATTATTTTTTATGTTATGTTTGGGCTTATGGTATTAGTATATTGTCTTGATATGTCTATTTGTTGGAGTTTTGGTTTGATGTTGATTTTGGTTTGTGTTATTTAGATTAAGTTTCCCAAAAAGGTCATGGAAGTTTCTAAGGATTCTACCTCAGTTTTTGGCTATTTCTAGACACCTAGTGGAGTGGTAGAGTTGAGATATTTATAACCATTTTTAATTTTTCTTAGTTATCATGGTCCACTATAGGTTTTAGAGTAGCTTGATTAAATTTAAATTGTTTTTCGGTCCTTGGGAACACTAGAAGTCTTGAGGGCACGAGTTGTCTTGGGACAATTTGAGGGACCTGGTTTAGATCAATGGAATTTGATGGATCTATACTTTTTGTAAGTTGGTATGAATTGAGAAATCTTAAAAACCACTTTTATTCAATTATTTATCCTTAAGAATGTAAAATTTAAGAAAGCGGTAGAGCTAATTGTTATTAATAAAAAACAATAGATGGTAAAGGGTTATGTTAACCTCAATAACAAGATAGTTTCATTTTCTATAGAGATGCCATCGAGTGATTTGTTGAAATATCATCTCTTTGTGTGGGGTCTTTATCTAGATATTAAGGATCATGTTCTTTCATCTAGGGAATTATTGTTTAGGATGTTGGTGGATGAGGTGTTTCTAGCAGAGCTAGTTTCATGAGGAATTACCATGGGGGTTGGAACCTTGATCTATCTCAGTTATAGTGAGGATTCCCCAATGGACTATGAGTGTATACTGAACAAATATTTTATAAAGGAGCCTTATTCAACAGTTCATACATCAAATCGAAAGGAGCACTTACTTGTGGGATACTAGTGTGGTTAGTTTCGGAAATCTATGATATCTTTCTTTATCACTCCAAAGACCAACCATTGGTGTGACCAGCTAGTACACCTTCAAAAGTTCTATGGGGTTGAGACCTCGATAGAAGAAAAATAATTTTAGGACAATATTAAATCGAAAAATCCTTTCCTCACCAATCTTTTAATCTAACCCTTTTATGATTTACCCTACCTTATTCTTTATTCTTAAACCCTTGTTCCATTTTTATTCCCTTGTATTTTTGTAGTTTTATATGTGTGTGTCACTTTTAGTGATTAGTTATCTCATATAAATTGGGAGATTCATGTGTATTATGAGAATTACGAATTGTGGTTTAATCTGGTGTTCTAGTGAAGTTTCATTGGTTGGATTTTACCATGTTGGAGATTGGTACCATGTATTTGAGTCCTAAATAGCACAGAGACATACTCTGGATCTTCTTATTGTTCTACCTAGAGCTATTTGAGTGTGATTTTGGGTTAAATGGGTCCGAATAGTTTTTTTAGTTTCATTTGGTTATATTTGGGTTTGGTTTGGTGGTTTTGTTTTAGGAGTTCTTCTTTTGGGTTTAGAATTCTCGTTTTATCCCCTGTTCTAGACGAGTTGACTTTCGGGGGGTATAAATTTTTTAGGGAGGGAACAATAAAATAACATTGACCTTGGTTTATTATAATTATTATATTTATTTCTTGTACATTTATATTTTTATTGATCTTCTGGTTGAATTCATGGTGAAGGTTTTTAGTTACGGTATTTTTTGTGTCATTTTTTCTATATGAACATTTAATGTGGATGGGTTGGATGGAAACCATGATACCTCTTGATTAGTGAATAATTCCCATTTCAAAATTCTCATAATTTTTTTATTTCATGGTAAATGAATAGTTTTTTCCTAAACCATTTGAGTCTTAGGAATAACCATGCGGTATTCTTAGGTGTCTGAGAACTAGAGAATGACTTGTGCATGGTTAGGGGAAACCAATTAGACAATAATGTGGGGATGTCTGTATTTTTAGAAATTTTAGTTTTCCTAGATTCCACACATTATTCAGAAATATTTTTCTAGACCATTTGAGGATGGGTTGTATTTCCAGAAAGGTGCACATAGCTGGAACATGGTCTGGTAAACCATGAAACCTAACCGTTGGCCCTTCCTATAATTTCTAAAACATGAAATTCCTATATTGTCCCTTTTATAATAAAAACCCAAAAAATGATTTTTCTCATACCCCATTAATTTTAGCGGCCCCTTGGGAGCCTTGGGTGACCTCTCCCTATCCTAATATTGGATTTTGGGTATATTATTATTCAATATTTTGTAGATTTCTCCTTGGATAAGACTTATTCTTGATATACATCCTTCAATATCATATTTATTTCTTATATCTTGTCTTGGTTATCTTTTTCCTAAACCCTAGAGGATGGATAATGATGTTTTTTTGTGAGTTTTATTTTGATTTATGGTGTTTGGTTTAGTTCTTTAGTCCTTATCCCATGCATGCATTTTTATTACATGCACACATAATTGTGGTGGGGATTTCCATCCATTTCAATTTTGAAACATTGTATATGATGCATTATATTTTCCTGTTGAATTTTAGTTGTGTTACTCATGCTTATGGTATTATAAAATGTTTTTATGGATTTCAATGTTAGTGTTCATATAGAAAACAACTTTTCAAAGGGTTTATATGGTTATGACTATATGTATATATTGTATATGTATGATTGGTGTTTTATAAAATTATAATTGGACTTTTAAATGGATTTGGGTGTTTTAAAATGACTCCTGGACATTTTGAGTTTTTATATAATTGGTTTACTAGTGGAATCGTGGTTTGTACTGGTTTTTGGATTCTTTAGGTATTTTGTGCTTATAAGAGAGAACTCTTATATTTTGTCATGATGTTTCCTTCTGTTTATTTTATCGAACCATTGACATTTATATAGACGTCGATATATATTCTGGTGTGATATTGGAATATCCATATACACACAAGGTATGAACATAAAAGTGTGAAAGAATATAAATGGAACATTAAATTGAATTTACTCATTTTGAAACCATGTTTTCCTAAAATGATTTTTGAATTTCTCATTTTTTTAAAAATGAGGTTTCCTGCTATGTTTTTTATAAATATTTATTTGAAGGAGTTTTTAGTATGTTGTGAAATGATGTTTCTTAAATGTTTTTGGAGGCCTGTTTGGAACCTTCGAAATATTTGATGATTCTCTCATTGTCTTTTTAAATTGTTCTTGAAATAGAGATATTTTAATATGAAATGGTTTCGTATTTTAAACTCTAAGGAAGTTTTATTTCTTTAAGTGTTTCTTGGAATTTGTTTTTAAATCTCATGTTGTGTAGGCCTGGTTGAAACTTGTGATAGTTTTTTGTATGACAGAAACCCCTATGGCTGTTATCTAGTTAGATAAGGTCTTCGCATGGATGGTGTTGGGGAGTGGGTAAGGCATGAATGTTGGAATATGTGGGTTATGGTTTATATCAATAATGGGATGAACTCCTCACATTACCCCTTTTTTACTATCATCATGGGATCCTAGACATAATCTAGAGGGTTGCAAGATGATTACTGTCTTGATCCCAATGAGATGGAATAGATTCCCCTTGGTAGAAAAATTTACAGGGTGGGTTGTGCCACTTGTGAGGCTGTTTGAGTGTAGACATGTTAATAATAGACTATAAAACACATCATACAGTGGTTGGTGGATCCATATTGAGTATTTCTAGGGTTTCCTATCAATATTTTTTTAAATATTCCCATTACTATTGACCATGTATATTCCCTTTTTAGTTTTTGTTAATTTAGCTTCTTATTCTCTCTAATTTTGGTATATCTACATTTTTATTATTTCCTATTCTTTTGGTACTTTTTTCTAATATTCTATACTATTATGATATTTTTTATCCCTCCTATTTATTTACATACCAAGGCTGTGGTTTTCTTATTAGATTTGGTTTTCAAAACTGGATTTTGAAATGGGAACCTGTTTTAAATGAAATCCATGTTTTGTTTTTGAAATTGGATTTTCGGAAAGATGTGTATTATATTTAAATGATAAAACACTATTTTATATTTTAATTTTCAAACCAGTGTTTGTGGAATATTTTGGAAAATAATATGTACAGATTCTGTGGTTCTTATATACTAATTTTTTGTATTCTCTCTCCCTACTCAAACCACTTAGCATCAGTAGAGCCGATATGTTTTCAGGTTAAGGTTTTCATTAATATTTTTTAATAGATAAGGGGTTGGTTTTATAGATTGTGGTTACCATGATGTCAAATGGATATCATGTCAGTTTTTGGGTTTGTTTTAGTTTTTGTGTATCATATATCTAGATCTAACTATATTCAGTGATTTATTGTATCTTGGTTTTGCTGCAAACTCTATTTTATTTTATTTTATGGTTATTGGTAGAAATCATCCGTAGTGATTTATATTTTGATTCCATGAAACATGTTTTCAGACCATGGGTATCAGGGATACCCTTTATGCCATTTAATAGACTGGATTGGGTGTCTTGTGTGGGGATTACCTAGGGTGGTTCAGGAAATTATAGTTCATGGTGAGTGTGTTATTACTACACACTTAGTTTGATACTCTCTAGGGTATGATTTGTATAATTTACATGTTATTTATAAACCATTATAAAGGATTTGAATACACGATGAAAATGAATAATATTGGTTAAACATAAGGTGTCATATATTGAAAATAATGTGACATGATTTCGATTTCCAAAAATTATTTTTCATGTTTATGTGGTTTAACAATATGATTATAGTTTCTCACGCAAAGATTTTTAGTTTTATTCAATTAATGAAACCTAAAGGAACTATTTTAATCATAAATGTGATGAACAATTAAATGATTTTCCTCCCATGTAACCAAATTTTAGGTGATTTGGAATGAAAAATATGATTTTTAGGATTACAAAAATTTCCTTAGCCATGGTTCATATTGATAACCCAAATGATAAAAGGATGGAACATAATCATATTGAGTTTTGTATGAGGAAATATCCACATTATTTTAGTGGGTCTACTGAACCACTAGTTTCCGAGAAATAGATCCATACCATTGAAAATATATTTTTCATTATTTAGTGTTTTGAGTATAAAAAATTCATTTTGGTTGTCTATCGCTTGGATAGTGAAACATATCAATGGTGGACTCTAAAAACGAACATAATTCAATGGGATAAAATTTAATCTATAGAGTAGTACAAGTTTAGAATTTTATTTGTCATCAAGTACATTCCATGTATTATTTATATGAAAATGGATAAAGAGTTACTTGAGATAATCCATAAGGATAATGAATCCATTAGTAAATATGAGGAAAATTTTACAAAAATTGTGAGGTAAGATTATCATATTATCGATGAACTAGAAAGTATGATAGATAAATTATTTAGTGTATTTAAATAAATTATCTAAAGGTATATATCCATAATGGACTTTAGTAGTTATGAATAAATTTTTCAATGTACTACCAAGGTAGAAATGGTCATTAGAGTTATCCATCAATCTCACAGCTTTGATAAGAAATTAAAGATTAAATTCAAAGAAGATTTTAATCATAAAAACTATGGAGGGAAGAAGAATATCCTTCAATTATGATTTATGTGTAGATGGATTAGTTGGCCTAGATCAACCACTATTACTGAGATCCATAGTTTTCTTGGTTTCACTATATATTATTGATGATTTGTGGAGAATTTATCTTGATTATATATTTTACTCACTATTTTACTCATATGGGAGCCAAGTTCTTTTGGAAATATGAATGTTAATAAAATTTCAAGGAACTGATGTAAAGGTTAGTAAGTGAAATTATATTTACAATAATATATATTGGAGAAGGGTTTTTGATCTATAGTGATGCATCAAAGAAGATACTGAGATTCATCCTCATGAATAATAATACTGAATAACCTATGCCTTATTAAAATAGAAGGGTCATGAGAAAAATTACCCAAATCATTATTTGGGGTTAGAAATGTTAATTTTTTATTTAAAGATAATGAGGAATTATATTTATAGAGAAAAGTGTGATATATATATTTATAATAAATGATTAAAGTATATATTCCCAAAAAAAGATTTGAATATGCTCTATAGAAGATGGTTGGAATTGATTAATGATCATTATTCCTCAATATATTACCACCCTAGGAATATAAAAAAGTTGTAATATGATATGATTAAAAAGTATCATGATATATTATCTATTATGAGGATCCCAAAAGATAAAATATTCCTCAATTTTCATAGGATGGATCTAGAAATCTTGAAGGAAGGGGAGAAATCCTATCATGCTGAATTGATTGTTCAACCATTTATCCAAGTTAATATTAAAGAGGTTTATAAGGACTATAAAGGTTTTCAAAATAAGGTATGAAATATTCCTAATTTCAACCTTCATTGTGATGGGATGCAAAAGTTCATGAACTGTGTATGTGTTTTGTGCATACCATATTTAATGAAAGAGTTGTTGGATGAAGTTCATAGTTCATCATTATCTATTCATCCTGGAAGTATGATGATATATAAAGATGTGAAATATTATTTTTGGTTGGAAAACATGAATAAAGATATTACAGAGTATATATCTTGATTATTGGTATGTAAACAAGTTAATCAAGAGAGACAGAAGTCTAATCAGATATTACAATCATTACCCATACTAGAATGGAAATGGGAAAAAATCACCATAAATATTGCTTCGGGCTGCCCACAAATTTTAAATCCTATAATAATATTTGGGTTATAGTCAGTAGGCATATAAATTTAGAAAACATAATTTATATCAGATAATAATTCTCTCTTAAATAGGTTTCCAAAATAAACATTAAAGAATTTATAAGGTTTCATGTAGCTCCATATTCTATTATATTTGATCGGGATCCAGGATTTACCTCAATGTTCTTGTGAAATATTATGTAGGATCTTCATACATAGTTGATTTTTAGTATTTATTATCATCCTCATGAAGATGGTCAGTCTGAGAGAGCCATTCAAACTCTAGAGGACATTTGAGACATTGTTCTATGGATTTCAAAGGTAGTTGGGATCAATAAATTCCTCTAGTTAAGTTTTCATATAAAAATAACTTTCACTCAATCATTCAAATGGATCTTCATGAATCTATATATGGAAATATGTGTAAAACTTTAGTGTATTTTAATGATGTTGGAGAATGAAAGCTATTAGGGATTGAGTTTTCTGAATAAATTGAATAGAAATTCCAAGATACTCAGCAACACATAATGGTGTCTTAGAGTTGATAAAAAAGTAATGCTAACAATCATCATATAAATATGGAATTTAAATATAGTGAGAAGTTATTCCTATTAATTTTCACACTGAAAAAAGTTATGAAATTCTAAAATAAGGGAAATATAATACCTAGGAATATTAGTCCCTTCTATATTCTTGATCAATTAGGGACAATAAATTATTTCTTAGCATTTACACCAAACCTCTCTCAATTTTATGATGTGTTCTATGTATCTCCCTCCAAGAAGAACATACCCAATCCATCACATGTTCAAAAATCAAAAGTCATACAACTGGATCATGATCATTCCTATAATAAACAATCAATAGCAATTGAATCATAAATATAATGTGTTACCGAAGATAACTACTCACTTGGTTAAAGTTTTATGGAGGAATCATAAATTCAAAGAAGATAAATGGGAACAAGATGATATGATGAACCATATACATCCTAATTTTTTATATTAGATATATATAATTTTTAGGTTGAAATTCATTTTTAGGGGGGGTAGAATGTAACACCTTAAGATTTTATGATATATTTATATTCAAATAAATTTAATTTCTTCGACAGCTTACGATACATGAAACCCTAAGTCTAAATGAACCATAATACAATATACCATTTAAACCTAGCCATTAAACTAGAAGAGGTGTGTAGAGACCCGAAGCTTATCGTACATGGACTTTACATTACTTTTGCGGAATACTTAATACATAACAAAAATACACACACAAGGATCTTAATAGTTTAGTGTCTTTGGAAACTCGGAACGTAATCTTCTAATCCTGGTGAAAGATCTTCAAAATCTCCCACAAAGATCTTCCCTTTTTTTTACCTAAAACCTTTCTTTATATCCTGGGGAAAAGAAAACATAAAAGGGTGAGCTCAAATGCTCAGTAAGGGTAAACAAAAGAAATATCAATCACATCATATTCATAAGAACATAACATTTTGGAAATCATAACCTGCAAAAGAGAGCATAATTTCATAACATGGGATAAATCATGGCAGTGAAATATAATCACAATAATCATAACATAAAACATGGAACTTTGTGGCATACACACATAATCATAGAGAATCATTTCTTGTTAGTCAAGACTCATTTCCAAGACTATCTTAGTGGACAAAGTCCCTTTCTGAATCGAGTAATCCTCGTTTCAGTCCTGTTTCACTGAACCGGTATAACCTACCATTCCAGCCATGTCTATCTCATGAGATATAAAATCTTTACCCAATGCATTGGAGGGAGATATAGGTCCCACCCATCTCTTAATGAATCCTTTCTTATGTGTGCCACAAAATCATAAATCATACATCATTGCATAACCCATGTAATAAAAATGGGATTCTTAAACAACATGACATCAAAAAAACATTCATATAAGATAAAGGAATTCATAAACATAATTCCATCACAACATAGTCAAATCAATGTAAAAATATGGATAGAAACAGAACCCTTTATTATCTTATATGGGAAATAATTTTGATAAAACACTTGAATTGAATTCTTGAGGAAAATATCCTTTCTTCTTCAAAATCAATTTCTTTTCACAAAACATCATGCAATTTTAAAAGAAAGAGATTTTATTGAAAATAGTCATGAAATCTTTTAGAGGAAGCTTCATGAAAATAAGGCTTTATAAAATAGTATAAATCTGTTCGTGCCGTATAAGTTCAAAAAAGCATTCTTCGTACTTTTGTCGGAAAAGTCAAAAAGTACCTCGTATAAAAACGACAAAAGATTCCTTTCATATATTTTACTAAAAACTCACCGAAGGGTAAAATTGGATTTAAAAAATTGTAGGTGGATGGAAATAATATTACATATTGAAGAAACATGGATGTGGATGATAAAATACACCCCAGTAAATACCAAAGTATAAACAATCTCGGATAAAAATGAGATTGTGATATTTCCCTTACCTTAGGTCCGACTTGCTTTGTAAGTGTCCGAACCTCCTGTATAATGATTTAAATCATGTTATTGACTTATTACAGAATCATATTAATTGTTATGATATCATATATGGTTCACTTATGACATTATATTACCCGTTCTTTTGTAAATTCCATGTTAAAGAAGCGTTTTGGGTAAAATTGTTTCATTTATCGTAGGTGTTTTGACTTGTTGTTCTTGACATCATTATTACTTATATCATGATTTACTTACTTCCAGAATATAAAATATGATTTATATATCATATATATTCAGTATATATATATATATAATAGGTAGATAAATAAAATGAAAAACACCGTTCATGGAGACGGTAGTCCGTACGTACGCATGAACGCGGTTTTCCTTTCCTTATTGTCTTGAAATGGAAGTAAGTAGATGACATACATATGTATATATATACATAAATCCAGTAGCTTTATAATTTCATATATTTCATTATTATTTCTTATATATACATTATAATCATTCTTAAATGGTTAACATGGAGAATGAATCTCATCGCGTCGTGGAGACGGTATTCCGTACGTACGCACGAGCGATGATATCATTTCTATAAATATTGAATTGGAGTGGAGTGGATTATACAATATATCAGAATCAATATGATGTTGTAATAACTATGTGTAGTTATTCTTTACACCATTATACCCATCCATGTAAGGTGGTGGTGGAAAATAGATTACACCACGGCGTGGAGACGGTATTCCGTACGTACGCACGCGCAGTGATTTCTTTTTCCGTAGGATGGATAGATGGTGAAATAGGGTTGTTTCATACTTATAATAACTTATCAGTATATGAGTGATACTTATGTTATTACTTCATAATGAAACAACCTAAGAAGAAGAAGTGGAAGAAGAAATGAAGATGAAAGAATTGGTAACGGTAATTACCTCTTCTTTGAAGTGCCTCTTTGAGACCTCCTCTTAGGGCACTAAAATTGGTCTTTGAGGAAGACCAGAACCTCTAGGATGTTGCTAGGGAAGTGGAGAGGAGAAATTGGCAGGGGTTGGCCGAGCTTGAGTGCTCAAATTGGTGTGAGGAGGAGGGGGAGGAGGTGTCCTTTTATAGGGGAGGAGAGGGGCACCTTAGGAATATCTCAAAATATTATTTTATATTAAAGTCAAAATCGGTTTATAATGGTTCCAAAGGGTCTTATTTTGAAGCTAAAGTGTGGATGGGTCGAAATCCTATCAACCAATTGGATTTAGACAAGTTTAGGGTATTATTTTAACCTTATCAATTAGATTTAACTCTAAGTTAAATAATTTAACTTTTACCGTGTCTTTTTGTTTTCTTTCACTATATGGTTAATAAACTTACTATAACATGCCAAAAGAACCCCAAATTGTATATTATTAATACATATATCCTTATTTAAGTCATTTGGCCGAACCTTAGATTTTTAGGAATAAAATAACAATTAATAATATAATATTTGATTTAAAAACTATTTTGTGTCAATTTTGACACTATTTGATATATGATTTTTTTGAAAGTCATAACAGAATTATATGTTCGAACCAAGTTGATTAAATCAACACTAATATATCATAGTAACCTAGAAAATTAGTGGAATTCATAAAAAGTCTTAAATTACATTTATTTTGGTATTTATATTATCAATTATGTCAATATTTCATTAATAAGATAATTACTGCATCATTTTTGTGTCATAAATAAATTATATTATTTGATGTCTAAAAATTACAAATAAAATACCATCATGTAGGAAATCTTTTTATCTTTCTAATGAATATTTATAGTCGAATTTATCTTATGTATAACCCCATATTAAAAATGATTTACTTATTAAACTTTGATTTTAACTATTTTAACCCTTCTTTAAATAAATTAATAATAAATGTCCTAATCTAATCCAAGTGGGCCTAAATGGTCATATTTTATTCCTAAGTTTGTTTTTGGTCGAATTACACTTGTCCAATAGAATTAGGACATGTGTTAGGGTAATATTAATATCATATTTACCCTTAGTTACCCTATTTACTATTAACCGTGGTAAAAAAAGTAAAAAGTTACTATTCACCAAAAAATTATTTTCATCTCATTGAACCACATTTTAGTCCTTGATATTAACCGTGTCTCTCGGATTTTTGAAATTCCATTCACAGAAGCGGTAAAATTAAGTTTTATGCAAAATTCAGTTTTTAACCTACCACTTAGTAGTTTCACTATTCATCAAAAATTGATGTTTTTCAGAACAATGCCAAAATTTCATCCCAAGCTATATTTCATATTCCGAATTCAAAAATGAAGTCTATTTTACCAAATTCATAACATAAAAGTTGCATTAATTAATTTTATAATTAAATCCCGCTGTTAAAACAAATAGCGTGTTTTTAAGAAACAATATCTATCAAAAGATTGACACTTGTTTATGTCTAGTTTAAATGTGAAATTACATCCAATGTCCAACATTGTATTAAATTGTAAAAATATATTCTAAATATACTTTAAAACCACTCAAATTAATAATTTATCACTATTAATTATTTCGATTAAAAAAGTTGTTTTTAATTATAATTTAGTAATTTTTCACTATTCATCAAAATATGAAAGTTATCCGAAAAGTACCAAAATTTCACCTTAGGCTAAATTCGATACTCCGAATCCAAGAATGAAGTTCATTTTGAAAAATAAGATTTACAAAATTTCAAAAAGTGGTTATTACTATTCATAACGGCTAGTTTTAATAATATCTTAATAGCATATCGTTGTTTAGCGAAACTTGGTGTTGCGTACGACACACGCTATCGTGGAAGGTCGCGATTGTGTGTAATGGAAGGAAAGTCAAGGATGCTTGTTGTGAAAGCTTCTTTTGGTGTAGCGTACAACACAAGACATTAATGAAATTAAAAAAAATATTTTTCATAAAATCTCGGGGTGTTACATTCTACCCCCCTTAAAATGAATTTCGCCCTCGAAATTCGTCGGGGTTATAAATGGTTTACTACTCGAAAGTTTATTTAATAGAAACCCACATCGTAAAAAGGAATACCAAAACCAATCTTTAAAAACAAAAGTATGAAACGTAACGGTTACCCAAATAAACTAATCACTGGGTTTCCACATAGGTGAAAATATGGATATGGAAGAGAAATCTAACAATCATGTTCTGATAGAGAGTGGTAGAGAACATGGCTATGGAAAAGCCAACAATCACAAATCCATAAATTTGTGACGATCTAAGGTACCATCTGATTAATCAGATATAAGAGCACTAGGACAACATTTTTGGTTTTCAAGATCTTTTCCCTAAAGTTGAAGAATTTGAATTTGAATAAATACTTACTTTATTTTTGTACAATCTCACTATTGTTCGTGCCTTGAACAATTTCCACTTCATCTCTTAAATAAATGAAGTTGAATTTGTTATTCGTGATGTGTTAGCAGATCATGTGATAGAATGACGGGTCATTCCATCTGTCTCAAACAAAAGGTTAGAAAAAGTTATTAAATATACATAAGTCATTCTATAGTGAGATTAATCACATATGGTTCCTAAAATGGACTTATACTTCATATATCATACTGCTTAATATAATAAAACTAGTTTCTACTAAACAGGGACTTCCTGTAGGCTAGTGGTAGGCGATAAAGGCCAGTCGCACTTCGGTTGTGGGTTCGATTCCTACAGCCTTGTCCGAAGCGATGGGCTGTCGCCCGTCCTGCAGGTTGTCCCTTTTTCTAAAACTACGTTACTATAACATCCCATCAATAATATCGAAAATCTTCTATCCTTAAACAATACTAACTTATGTCCAACATAATCCAGTCTAATCTTTAGGCTTATACATAATACTGCAGTCCACTCTCATAATATAGTGACAACGATTACCAGAGATTTAATATTGTCGTTGATCCCCACATATCATAAGATATGTCTTGTTGGTCACATTCCAAACACTCAAAGTCCTTAATCGTGTATTCTCTTGAATACCTTAGAGAAAAAAGTTAACACTTTCCACATACCAAAATCCTCAAAATTCTATATACTCAAACCATGATATCACTTAGTCCTTATATTAATCATGAGCTCATGAATACTATTAAACATTTCATTTTCTCGTCTTCATTATGCGCATATCATCTTATTTCCAAAAAATATCTCAATCACTTTGAATACCACATCAATAAATATTGCAACACTCAATGATACAACATTATTTTGGAATCCCATTACATAAACACTTAATCATTCCACCACATCGTTGTCATATTCAACATTGCCAATAGTGATCGCATGTGATTTCCCTATGTCCTTTGCCTTCAGTGGTTGCTCATGTTGATCATCACTAACCCTTGGATTAGGGCAATTATTAGCATAATGCCCCATTTCCTTGCACATGAAGCATTGAAGTGTTGGCGGTGCGTTCTCTACAGTGTTTGCTTTATTCACATCATTAGAAACCCTTTTTCCATTACTTCGACACTCAGCTGCTCGATGACCTTCTTTTCCACACTTAAAACATTTTCTAGTCCCTTTAAGACAATCTCCACCATGCTTCTTTCCACACTTTGTACATAAGGAAACATTCATCTTCTTTTCACCATTATTTTGAGATTTCTCCTTGAACTCCATCTTTCGTTTCTTGTCAAAACCATGAGATGGATATGTAACACCAACTCCCATTTCCACCTTGATAGCACAACGCAAAATTTCTTCATAGCTACTGAAGTCTCTTATACATAATGCCCTTCGAAGACTTGGTTTTAAGCCACTGAAAAATCGATCAACTTTACTTTCAGGTTGGATGATAATTCCAGAAGCATACCTTGAAAGTCTTGTAAAATTTGCTTCATAGGTACCAACAGATTCATCATCCCTTTGCTTCAGTTCAAGAAACTCTTTCTCCATCTTTGTTCGAAGAATACGAGGGAAGTACTTATTGAAAAATAAGTTCTCGAACTCGTCCCATTCCATAGACTCAATTTCATCCCTTTGCCTTGTATTCTTAATAAGATTCCACCATTGATCAGCATCTCCTTCCAAACGATACACTGCTAGGATGACTTTATCATGTTCAGAACATTGAAGAACTGAAAATATCTTTTCAGTAGTACTGATCCATTGTTCAGCCACAAGTGGATCAGAAGACCCACTGAAAGAAGGTGGACGTTGCCTCATGAAGGACTCAATAGAATATTGTTCCCTTCTCTGCTCATTTGGAAGTCCAGAATGATTCATAGCTTGTGTAAGTATAGCAATAAGATTTTGCACTCCATCTCCCATAACATTTGTTTGTTCAGGAGGGCAATCATTGCATTGTCCATTGCATTGATCAACACGGTTCCTTCGGGTTCCAGCCATCGTCTAAAACCCAAAAAGAATAGTGTGAGAGGCAAAAATCATGCTAGGGAAAACAACATAATAAAGGGGGAGTACCTTCAATATCCAACATCTTAGGTTTCATTCTATGATCGTTAGCGTAATTCTATTACTATAACCTATACGTATACTTATCCCTAGGGACATCCCTAGACATACCTTAGAAATATCTCTAGGGATCTCACTAAAGTTCTCGCATCCTAGTTTCCAAAGGTTGACTAAACCTTTCCTCTGATACCAACTGTAGAGACCCGAAGCTTATCGTACATGGACTTTACATTACTTTTGCGGAATACTTAATACATAACAAAAATACACACACAAGGATCTTAATAGTTTAGTGTCTTTGGAAACTCGGAACGTAATCTTCTAATCCTGGTGAAAGATCTTCAAAATCTCCCACAAAGATCTTCCCTTTTTTTTACCTAAAACCTTTCTTTATATCCTGGGGAAAAGAAAACATAAAAGGGTGAGCTCAAATGCTCAGTAAGGGTAAACAAAAGAAATATCAATCACATCATATTCATAAGAACATAACATTTTGGAAATCATAACCTGCAAAAGAGAGCATAATTTCATAACATGGGATAAATCATGGAAGTGAAATATAATCACAATAATCATAACATAAAACATGGAACTTTGTGGCATACACACATAATCATAGAGAATCATTTCTTGTTAGTCAAGACTCATTTCCAAGACTATCTTAGTGGACAAAGTCCCTTTCTGAATCGAGTAATCCTCGTTTCAGTCCTGTTTCACTGAACCGGTATAACCTACCATTCCAGCCATGTCTATCTCATGAGATATAAAATCTTTACCCAATGCATTGGAGGGAGATATAGGTCCCACCCATCTCTTAATGAATCCTTTCTTATGTGTGCCACAAAATCATAAATCATACATCATTGCATAACCCATGTAATAAAAATGGGATTCTTAAACAACATGACATCAAAAAAACATTCATATAAGATAAAGGAATTCATAAACATAATTCCATCACAACATAGTCAAATCAATGTAAAAATATGGATAGAAACAGAACCCTTTATTATCTTATATGGGAAATAATTTTGATAAAACACTTGAATTGAATTCTTGAGGAAAATATCCTTTCTTCTTCAAAATCAATTTCTTTTCACAAAACATCATGCAATTTTAAAAGAAAGAGATTTTATTGAAAATAGTCATGAAATCTTTTAGAGGAAGCTTCATGAAAATAAGGCTTTATAAAATAGTATAAATCTGTTCGTGCCGTATAAGTTAAAAAAAGCATTCTTCGTACTTTTGTCGGAAAAGTCAAAAAGTACCTCGTATAAAAACGACAAAAGATTCCTTTCATATATTTTACTAAAAACTCACCGAAGGGTAAAATTGGATTTAAAAAATTGTAGGTGGATGGAAATAATATTACATATTGAAGAAACATGGATGTGGATGATAAAATACACCCCAGTAAATACCAAAGTATAAACAATCTCGGATAAAAATGAGATTGTGATATTTCCCTTACCTTAGGTCCGACTTGCTTTGTAAGTGTCCGAACCTCCTGTATAATGATTTAAATCATGTTATTGACTTATTACAGAATCATATTAATTGTTATGATATCATATATGGTTCACTTATGACATTATATTACCCGTTCTTTTGTAAATTCCATGTTAAAGAAGCGTTTTGGGTAAAATCGTTTCATTTATCGTAGGTGTTTTGACTTGTTGTTCTTGACATCATTATTACTTATATCATGATTTACTTACTTCCAGAATATAAAATATGATTTATATATCATATATATTCAGTATATATATATATATAATAGGTAGATAAATAAAATGAAAAACACCGTTCATGGAGACGGTAGTCCGTACGTACGCATGAACGCTGTTTTCCTTTCCTTATTGTCTTGAAATGGAAGTAAGTAGATGACATACATATGTATATATATACATAAATCCAGTAGCTTTATAATTTCATATATTTCATTATTATTTCTTATATATACATTATAATCATTCTTAAATGGTTAACATGGAGAATGAATCTCATCGCGTCGTGGAGACGGTATTCCGTACGTACGCACGAGCGATGATATCATTTCTATAAATATTGAATTGAATTGGAGTGGATTATACAATATATCAGAATCAATATGATGTTGTAATAACTATGTGTAGTTATTCTTTACACCATTATACCCATCCATGTAAGGTGGTGGTGGAAAATAGATTACACCACGGCGTGGAGACGGTATTCCGTACGTACGCACGCGCAGTGATTTCTTTTTCCGTAGGATGGATAGATGGTGAAATAGGGTTGTTTCATACTTATAATAACTTATCAGTATATGAGTGATACTGATGTTATTACTTCATAATGAAACAACCTAAGAAGAAGAAGTGGAAGAAGAAATAAAGATGAAAGAATTGGTAACGGTAATTACCTCTTCTTTGAAGTGCCTCTTTGAGACCTCCTCTTAGGGCACTAAAATTGGTATTTGAGGAAGACCAGAACCTCTAGGATGTTGCTAGGGAAGTGGAGAGGAGAAATTGGCAGGGGTTGGCCGAGCTTGAGTGCTCAAATTGGTGTGAGGAGGAGGGGGAGGAGGTGTCCTTTTATAGGGGAGGAGAGGGGCACCTTAGGAATATCTCAAAATATTATTTTATATTAAAGTCAAAATCGGTTTATAATGGTTCCAAAGGGTCTTATTTCGAAGCTAATGTGTGGATGGGTCGAAATCCTATCAACCAATTGGATTTAGACAAGTTTAGGGTATTATTTTAACCTTATCAATTAGATTTAACTCTAAGTTAAATAATTTAACTTTTACCGTGTCTTTTTGTTTTCTTTCACTATATGGTTAATAAACTTACTATAACATGCCAAAAGAACCCCAAATTGTATATTATTAATACATATATCCTTATTTAAGTCATTTGGCCGAACCTTAGATTTTTCGGAATAAAATAACAATTAATAATATAATATTTGATTTAAAAACTATTTTGTGTCAATTTTGACACTATTTGATATATGATTTTTTTGAAAGTCATAACAGAATTATATGTTCGAACCAAGTTGATTAAATCAACACTAATATATCATAGTAACCTAGAAAATTAGTGGAATTCATAAAAAGTCTTCAATTACATTTATTTTGATATTTATATTATCAATTATGTCAATATTTCATTAATAAGATAATTACTGCATCATTTTTGTGTCATAAATAAATTATATTATTTGATGTCTAAAAATTACAAATAAAATACCATCATGTAGGAAATCTTTTTAGCTTTCTAATGAATATTTATAGTCGAATTTATCTTATGTATAACCCCATATTAAAAATGATTTACTTATTAAACATTGATTTTAACTATTTTAACCCTTCTTTAAATAAATTAATAATAAATGTCCTAATCTAATCCAAGTGGGCCTAAATGGTCATATTTTATTCCTAAGTTTGTTTTTGGTCGAATTACACTTGTCCAATAGAATTAGGACATGTGTTAGGGTAATATTAATATCATATTTACCCTTAGTTACCCTATTTACTATTAACCGTGGTAAAAAAAGTAAAAAGTTACTATTCACCAAAAAATTATTTTCATCTCATTGAACCACATTTTAGTCCTTGATATTAACCGTGTCTCTCGGATTTTTGAAATTCCATTCACAGAAGCGGTAAAATTAAGTTTTATGCAAAATTCAGTTTTTAACCTACCACTTAGTAGTTTCACTATTCATCAAAAATTGATGTTTTTCAGAACAATGCCAAAATTTCATCCCAAGCTATATTTCATATTCCGAATTCAAAAATGAAGTCTATTTTACCAAATTCATAACATAAAAGTTGCATTAATTAATTTTATAATTAAATCCCGCTGTTAAAACAAATAGCGTGTTTTTAAGAAACAATATCTATCAAAAGATTGACACTTGTTTATGTCTAGTTTAAATGTGAAATTACATCCAATGTCCAACATTGTATTAAATTGTAAAAATATATTCTAAATATACTTTAAAACCACTCAAATTAATAATTTATCACTATTAATTATTTCGATTAAAAAAGTTGTTTTTAATTATAATTTAGTAATTTTTCACTATTCATCAAAATATGAAAGTTATCCGAAAAGTACCAAAATTTCACCTTAGGCTAAATTCGATACTCCGAATCCAAGAATGAAGTTCATTTTGAAAAATAAGATTTACAAAATTTCAAAAAGTGGTTATTACTATTCATAACGGCTAGTTTTAATAATATCTTAATAGCATATCGTTGTTTAGCGAAACTTGGTGTTGCGTACGACACACGCTATCGTGGAAGGTCGCGATTGTGTGTAATGGAAGGAAAGTCAAGGATGCTTGTTGTGAAAGCTTCTTTTGGTGTAGCGTACAACACAAGACATTAATGAAATTAAAAAAAATATTTTTCATAAAATCTCGGGGTGTTACAAGGTGATAGGAATGACCAAATTTTGATAATATTATTTATTTTTTTAAATAAACAAAATATATTGATAAATAAGTACAAAATTTTAGTGATGTCATTATATGATTTATAATAATTTTCTCCTCAAAAAATGTTTTTCAATGATTTTTTGTGAGAGAATAATATAATTAAGTCACCCCACTTTAGAAAATTTTATATTTTAAAAATGATTCCATATTTTAAATAAGAATGCCAAATTTGGTAAATAGGCCCCTTTTATTTTTGGTCAATATGAATTGTAACCATAGTAAATTTTTGTTACTAATATAAAGGTAAAATGGGTCAATTAGGGTTAAAAAAATATGATAAGGATTCAAATTCATTCAAAACCTATTTTGTATCTTATTATATGATTTTAGTTCAGACAAGTCAATGCAAGTCTCGAATATATTGCCACTTCGTGCTATTTTTAGTTGATTATGACCTTTATAAAAAATTAATGAAAGAATAAATAAAAAATGTACCTCTCTTGAATTTAATAACTTTAAATTTTTTTGTAAGTATAAAAATAGGATGAGTTTAGTCATAAATAATTATTTTTAATAATAATTAATTTTTTTCATGGTAAATTATTTATAGTATTTAGTGATTGAATAGTCACCTTAAATGGTTACACAATGTTGACACAATATTTATTCAATTAATAGAAAAATAAAATAAATGATTTTAAAAATATTAAATATAATACAGTTTGGGTGAATTATTATGTTCCATGAATTTTATAGAAAAATATAACATTTTAGGGATGTGTGAAATTTTTATATTCAAATTCCACAACTATCTTGATGTCTTTAAAGTCATATTAAATAAAGGGTGTCAAAAATGACATTAATGGTATTTTATGTAAAATAACATTCTAGAAAATTATTTAAAAAACATAAAATATATTTCATTAGAAAAAAACAGGTTTAGAAATGGTTTCAAATTTCACACCTTATCCATTTATGATCCAATTTTTTATTTATAAGTAAAATTATAAAATTTTAAGATTGAAAAAGTCATTACCGTGGTTGAGGTTAAAATCGGTTAATGAAGGGGTTAAACTAAAGGATACTATTGAAAATGACACAAAAACTAATCAAAATTTAATTGGATAATTATATTTATAACATAGACTCTTTTTATTTGAATATATGTGAATTTGGAAGCATTTTGATTGAGAATTACTTAGTTATATTTTAATCTTTTTGGTAATTCCAAGTGTGTCCTTCCCCTTATAAAAGGACACCCTCATCTATTTTATTTACACCATTTAGATCCATATAGATAAAAAATACCCTGACCATTTTTCCTATAAAATTTATTAGCGATGATTTATAGGTTGTCTTCTTCTTTAAATTCCATTCTAAGGGCCTTAAGAAGGGATTTAAAGGGGGCCCGCTGATGAAGAGGTAATATTGCTACCCAACCGCTTTGAATTTATTAATTATTATACATTCTCTAAACCTATGGAACTCATAATAAAATAATAACTTAATTATCCAAAATATAATTAAATTTTATTTTTATTATTCGACTACCATTATCAACCCTCTTTTCAATCAAATGGGAAGTGAAAGTATTACTTGTGTGTATGTGTGGGAAATCGCCACCACGTAGCAATATAATTAATTTTACATCATTGTCATTAATGTATAGTTATTATGATGGTTTTAGAGTTTATATGTGATATTTAGGAAATAATTATACATATTTTATATTAATATCATATCTACGTTCTTACCTTCCAATACGTTTCAAAATGATAATGTTTCTCGTGCGTACGTATAGACTACCCCCTCCATGAAGTGATGTGATTTATTTTTGATTTAAAATTTATATGGAAGGTTATAAGGAAATATTTAATGAATATATGTGATATATATGATATAATAATGATTCTATAAAGTAAAATTATTATTTACCTTTCTTTTGTTCCATCACTCGTAAAGTGAAAAAAAATTCATGCATACGTACAATATACCATCTCCATGAACAATGTAATTCATTTTTCAATATCTTTACATTATGGATGAATATATATATATATATAATTAATATATATGATATTTATATGATAATTAACATTTTGTGAATGATTTAACCATGATCAAGGTAAATGAACCATAACTACCGAACCAAAATGAAAAATGAAACAGCTAACACCCAAAAACAATGATTTTAATAAAAAGTTATTAATAAATGGGTGTTAAAATATTATAGGTGCATAATATATGATATTATAATTGTTTAAATGACTGTTTTATATAATTATATTAAATTTAAATTTTTTATACATGCGGTTAAATTACTTTTAAATCTTGTCAAACATGAGGTAAGAGATTTATTTTAAAATATCAATTTTTATCCATATCATTTATGATAATGTTTCTGATGATTTAATTTTATGACCTATATCTCAATAATAAAATTAATTTTACTATACAATATTTTTTCCTTGGGAATAAATGTGTTCTTTTAATTTTATTCACTTTAATTACTCAAGATACCAAACAAATGTTTTAAGGACAAATGACTTTATTTATCTCTTTTGTCAAAATCATTTTTTCTTACATGTTCATGTTTTATAAAAAAGTATACAACAATGTTTGTAATATTATTTTATGATTTTTAAGAAAAAATTTCCAGGATTTAATTTCTACCAAATGGTTTATAATGATTCTTCTTATCATTTTCCGAATGAGGTACTTTTGACTTTTCACCAAAAATATAAAATGAATATTTGTTTCAACATACACTAAATGAATCGAATTTCCCACCGTAATGACCAATAAATGATTTGAAGAATAATTACAAGTTTCTAAGGTTTATTTTAAGGAAAAAATTATAATATTTAATAAATTTTTATATTTAAAATATGTGATTTCCAAGTAAAAAGGGAATTTTCTTAAGAAAAGTTCGAGTGATGTTTTAAAGGAATTTTTCATAAATTATAACATCTATTGATGTCGATTATGTAAGGACATGACACAATGAAACCATATTTATTATTTATCTGGATTTTTTATGTTTATAAAGATGAAATATCATTGAAACCCATTTTCTTTTCCCTGGGTCAAGTTATAATGAATGTTTTTATGATCTTTTAGTATAAATATGAATGGATTTATGATTACGTGTTGGGAGGTACTAGAGATAAATTTCTATCCAATTAATTGGGTAAATATTAACATTCTATGAAATAAATGGGAACCTGGGAGTTTATACCATGTCCAAAAATATTTTACATAGGAGGTTATCCCAATCCTGAAGTAGGTATAGGGGAGGTTATCCCATGACTAACATTTTTTGAATTCCTTGGTGGTAGCATTGACATAATATTTATATGATTATGATTATACCACACTTCATGACACTATTTTATGAAATGATATTCTGACAATGTTTTGTTCTCATGGATCAGGTTTTTTGATCCTTTTATGATTCATTTCTTACGAACTGCAAGAATTTATACCATGAATTATTTTTATGATATAAAAATTGATGGGTTTTATTTTTAAAGGTTAATATCATATTCTCATACCCATTATGCTCATTTTATGTTTAAATTATCATTGATATCTCCATTTTTTAACCTTAATGATCATTTGAGATCACCCATTTTTATATGTTCTTTTACCTAGGATACGAGGAAAAGTTTTATGTATGATGTGTCTAAGAAGGGTGATATTCTTGAATAACTAAGTGAGAGATGATGTAGATCTAATATGAACTAGTTATTTATGTTTCTTAATTTCCAAAGACAGATTACATTTATATTTATAACATGGATCATAGTTTTATATAATGAATATTCATACAATAATATTTAATGTTTTTGTTTGAAAATTATGGGTCACTATTACCAAGTAGAGTATTCTGTATATTGAGATGGGTGGATCTATGGGATTAGAACGATGGATTATGAGGAACCTATGGTAATAAAATAGTTTCCCATCAAGATGAATTTTGATGTGGGGTTTACTCATATGTGATGAACATAAGGGTAACCCATTCATAAAGTATCCCCATGAAATAAGTCCATATATAAAGATCAAAAAGGAGATCTATGGATAACACTTTTTTGGAGGAAAACTCTTAAAGGAACTACGCAAATGACACTTCAAAGATAGTTCCTCATGAAAGAGTTATTTATATGGTACCTTATGAATGAGGTCTATGTGTGATAGCTCATATAGGTGAATTATGTATGTTTCAACATAAAGGAGGCCCAAAAATAGATCCTCATAGAAGGAAACTCAAGCGGGAGGTTTGTGGATGAACCCTCATGAGGTGTTTTCTATCCTCCCTCTTTTTCCCATCTATCTACTTTGGATTGATAATTGGATACTTTTTTCTTCACCTATGATTTCCCAAAGTGTAAATTTCTCTCCAAAATAGAGAAAATATTCTTCTATTTCTAGAAAATTCCACTTTTTCAATGTTTTTATAGGTATTTAGAGACAATGTTTGATAAACATCTTCCTAAAATATTGAAGACATAGGGATTAGGTGGACAAAGGTGGATTCCTAGAGGGTATGTGTGGTTTATTTAACTATATGGAGCCTACAAATAAACCCTTCTACTAAAAATGAAAGTGGTTCATGATATTTATGTATGTTCACATGTCACTCTCTCTTTACTGCCAATAATGAAAGTGATCCATGAAGTCTATAAGAAATTTAGTATAGAACCGACCTCACTATCATGAATGATAGTAGTCTACAAAGTCCACAAAAATCCATATAGTGAATTCACCTCATTGCATCAAAGTACATGGGAAATTCCTTCCTAAACTATTTATATGAAAACTGAAAATATTCATTATGACTAAATTTACTTTTTTAATTTCGGCATCGATGTCCCATTGAATTCCATAAAAAAATTGATATGACTTAACGAAATCCCCAATTAGAATTGGGTTTGATCAGCATTAAGAGGAACTGATTCAAGGAATTAATATGACACATGTAGATTTTATGCTATCTAGGTAGTGGTTATAACTATATAATTCATCTTGGGTCACTCTCAATTTCTATATATGATCTATGAACTACACTTTCAAATGACTGACCACATACCCCATCCAACGTATGAGTGCTGGTGAACCAATACCCACATATAAGTTCCCTTAATAAATTATATACTTATATACACTAATAATTCTAAAAATAAATATAATTTGTGAAAAACATTGGTATACAAAAACTAATTCCCTTCATAGATGTATCTTTATGAGACCTACCACTTATATAAAACCTGTGTAGTGCTCTGCTTTTGTATCAGCTATGTGGAACATCATTCACATGAGTTCTATGCAAGTAGTCCCACTTTTCCATTTTGTTCAATTTTATTGTGTTAAAAGTTATGAAAACCATAGAATCATTTTTTTCATATAAATTTTATTCTAGGTATGCTAATAATTCTAACCTAATAACTATTTAAGAAAGATGGGATTATATTTCTAATAATACCAGATCCCACCCTTGATATCATTTCATTCCTCCCAAGGAAAACCTAAATAATTTTCTCAAACCAAAGTTATAAAGCTTTCCAATATCTAATATAAAGACTATATTCAACATTAGTCTTGAATAAGAAACCGATATCCTTATTCATGATAACAATAGATGATCGCTATGGTTTGTATCCTCTCTGGATTACATAAAAGAAAATATCTTTACAAAATTTAAAATTATTTTAGATATGCATCAATGAATAACCTACATCATGGAGAGAACTTTGTTAACTCCAAAATACTAATACATTTATTCAAAATCCATCGCTCAAAAATTCATATCCATTTTCATCATTTCACAAAAAACCCAACTGGAAGGTGGAGTTTGAGGTGGGATAACACCCCAATGATATCTTTTATAATGAATTGGATTAATAATTTTGGGACAATTAATGTCTTCAAAGTTCACTAGGTATCTAAATAAATTGAATTATATGAGGTAGTTTGGATATAACAGTTTATGACATACCATAAATTAATCTTCACCCATAATTATTCAGTTGTCATTGTTCGAGAACCAACACTTTATATATTCCACATAGAGAGGTAGGGATTGGTTTGTGGGATTTCCATTAATGAGAAGGCATCCCAATCATTTGTAGGATAAATTATATTTCAATACCATGTCTAAAATTTGGGATGACTCTAACTTTTTCCCTGCCCAAGTGATTGATTTATTTATCGAAGCTAAGAGAACACCATGGAATGACCTTCGTGAACACTTGATCATTCTTTTCGGAGAATGGATGGATATCAACCTTAAATGTAATCAACCTAGGCTAGGAGTTTGGAATTCAAGGATTTTTCCCAATCAAAATGATTTTAATATAAGGGGTCTTATTTTGATACCATATATGTAGGTTAACAAAATTCATTAGTGTATTTAGTTAATCCAAATATGGCCACCATATTTATATTGAGTGGTTCTTTGATATGTATCTAAGTAAGAGGTTCTTTCTTTTTTGGGTATTACCACTCAAGTTTTAAGTTTATCATATTGGTGATATAATATTTTTTGTCACAATGGAATATGATCTATCTATTAGTTTCAATTCATACTCGGATATACCATATTCTAGGCCATATACAAGAGATGACCCCATATCAAATCATTGGTTCATTCTAGTTATTATATGATTGGGAAGTAAAAAATATTTTGTGCTACATGTTTAAAAATAATTCACTAACACCTCATTTTTCCTCTCTCCATAGGTTTATAAACATCACTATCCTTTGTCTAATGTCTTTATGAACCAATGAGTTCACTGACATGATGATGGATCATTTTTATTTCATTTTTGTTCCTTATGATAAAACCTCAAGAATGATCATTGAAAATGGTGATGGAAGTAGAGATGTGAATTAATTAATAATTTGATTCTAGGATTGGTTCATGGGTTTTAAAGTGTATGAGTTGACCATACATGTGTATTACTCCCTATATATATCTTCTTATCAGTTCAGGTGTCATGAAAGGATTTCTCCATTACCCATCACTGAATTGTAGAGTGAATGAAACATTTCAATCATTTAATGATGATGACATATGAGGATAAATATATCAATATTTAATTTCATTATATAAGTATTTCACCTAACATTTCATGGGATAATTTTTAATCCTCAATAGATCGTTTATGGAATGGCATAGATAGCTAGTTTGATGGGTTAACACACAACAAGCTTCTTAAAGTCTATTACCGATGACCACATTGGATTGGCTTTGTAAACCCGGGGATACCAAAACTAAATTCATTATATAACATATATAATAATAATATTTAAAAAATATTATTTCAGTGGGTGGTTTCTATCTAGTTTTAGTGATTGAAAACGCTTGTTATATCCTTGGAATTGAATCTGCTATGCTGGTGGGAACTGATGCACTGATGGGGGACACTTAAACTAAATTGGTATATGAAAACATTAATGGAACAATTAATAAAGGATATTATATAAACATACCACATACTATATCTAGTTCCTATATGATGAACCTAATTCCGAGTTTCATACTCATAGTAGTAGGTGAACAAAGTTCAAATATAGAAGTTGTTTCTAAATATTGGGTGGATAAGAAGTATCCTAGAACCAAGTCTACAAAATCATCATCCAAACATGGCTATAAGAAGTTAGTGAAAAGTTTGAGACAATTTTCCAAATAATACATGTATTATGTGTAATTTTATTTGAAATTTGATAATTATACACTCTCATCCTTCAATCCGTGATCATTCGAGAGAAATTGATGAATCAAGAAAGAGACCTTTATTCACTTGATAACAAAAACTGTCAAGATAAATCTATAGAATGGGTTTCTAAAGAGATGATTCGATTGACCACAAAGAAATTGAGACTTCATGACTAGGTTAATGTAACTAACCACAATTTTTGTGAATATTACTCCTTAATGTAAACATTTTGTTAAATAACTTGTTTCATATGCAATGTTGAACCAAAATAAACAACAACACGTTTTATTAAGATAACTATAACCATTAATTTTTTTTTGAATTGGATGGTATAAATATTGTTAATAACATTATGAAATATAAGAGATAAAAAAATTCACTTTTTTACTAATTCACTAGTGAAATTCAATTAGTATAGCTAAACAACTTATAAAACTATCTTATGCTTAAAATATATTTCTCTAAAATTGGATTTTTATGCATTGCTAATTTTTTATTTTAAGTAATTGAGTATATTATGGTTAAAATATGATAAAATATATTTTTTATATGAATAATATATTTTCAATAATTTAATTATAAAGTTATAGGAAATATTAATAAGATAAATTTATATTCGAAGAAGTCATTTCCTACAAAACATTTTTTATTATATTTTATGTCTCCATTTAAAATTTAAATTCCTAAATTATAGAATTTTAATTTTAAAAAATGAAATTAAATTTTTGACTTATCATAACAATATTATCTTAGGATGAATCATTTTGATTTTTATGATATGTTTTATTTTTAGGAAATTAGTGAAAAATATTGTTTTTTCCAAATACTGTGACTTTTATGACTTCATTATGATATTATCATAGCTAAAAATGCCTAAATAGAAATATTAAACACATTATTATTTTTTAATTAAAACCATACATTTTAAAAAAATATTTTTTATTTAGAAACCAACATTTGATATTTTTAGTGATTAATATATATTTTTCTCTAAAACCATTTTAATGTGGTATACATTTTAATATTTTAGAATTAAATTTTTCCAATTTTATAAAGTGTATATCAAAAAATTTATTTCATATTTGGAACCTAATGTAAACATTATGTAATAAGTTCAATTTTATTTTTAGGTATGAAAAATAAATATCTTAGGTAAAAATTAGTTACCATAGTAAAAGTTAAAATGATAAAATTGTTAAATATAATGGGTAATGACAAAAACCTGTTAAAAAATGTTTCCAAATGAGTGTTTTGAGGATTTATAATCCTTAATTTATCCTACCCTCCATTATTTTAAACTTTTTATTCACTTTCCATTTTATAAATGATTTCTTTTTTATATCATTAAATTATATTTACAAAATGAAATTTCCTTCACTTATAAATGGATCCTCCCATAACCCATGTAATCTAAAAAAATTCATATACCATCCTATAATATTCCTCATTTCCTTACAAAATAATTCTTTCCCACATTATTGAGCTTATGTTCTCTATATATTTCCCAAATACCTTATAAATCAAGATGGTTTCCAAGAAGAAATCAAATTCTTCTGCATAATTATTTTATCATATCTAATCATTCTTCAATTTACTATTAATTTAACTCTTCTTAAATCCATTTTACACAGTATAATAAAATATAATTAATTATTATTATTATATTAATTTTTTTAATATTTATTGATAAAAATTATCTACTTTTCCCAATTTTATAGAAAAATGAAAACCTCATGTGTGTTACGTGTGGACTACAGCCTCAAAAATTGACATGTTCCCTTTTTCATACACACCTATAATGGATGTTAAAAATGGTATTTAATTAATATATATATATATATATAATATGGTTATAATTTTTAAAATAGAAAACTATTTATATATATTTTTGGTTCTGTGGAAAACGAAAACATCGTTTATTTGTACGGGCGAATGATCGCATCTATGGAGAAGTGTATTGAATTTTTCCCACCAAAGCTCTTGGATGATAATAGTAATGTATTTAACGGAATAAAAGGTTTTTTATTAACTTATAAATGTCCTATAATGTTTTAATTAATATTTTACTTGGTATTAATATACTAACTTTGGTTTGTAAAAAATTACCAAAAGAAGTTCATCCCTAATTATGTATTCATGAACAGTGATCAAAACTATCTTGGAATGGTATTAAAAAATAAAAAATAATCATAAAAAATATATTAAATTAAATTTCACAATTTGTTAATTATTAATTTGATATCGATGAAAATTAATCCACATTTACATTTTGTAGCATGCGTGAAACAACCAAAATTGCTAAAAATATGATGACAAAAATAAACTATAACAAACTAATAAATATATTATAAATTATTACAATTAAAGAGTATATAGGGTAAAATAAATGAATAATTTTATTAAATTGTTAATTAATGTGGTTATGTTTTGAATATGGTTTTCAGTAGTTTTTTATTTTATTCGATGATGATAATGCATTTAATATCATCCTTATTTTCCGTGGAATTTCATTTTCACATAAAGAATATATTTTTTAATAGATTACATTATTCATAAAATTTTATGATGTTAAGAATAATTCCCATCATCTTGAAATGATCTCTTTCGCTTCCATTTCTATATTCAGTCTTCCTTCCAATATTCTCCTTAATTATTTTGAAATATAAATATTAACTATTTATTTTTTATTTTAAAATTTATATTTAATAAATTTTAAATTGACTATTTATCACCCTTTTTATGATGTAGGTTTCTATAAAAGTAATTTTAATATTGAAAAGGTTCTTTTATTCCCTTAATAACAATATTTCATCTTCCAATCCTCATTTACTATGGAAAACCTTGATAAACTTTTTCAAGGATTCTTTATTGAGATTGAAAATTTTAATAATATTTAAAAAATTATTCATAATGACTTCTCAAAAATAATATTTTCATAAGTGATTTATAACTCAATTTCTTAATTTTTTTAATAAATGTTTTCTATATAACATTTTTTTGTATTTCTTAAATTTCACTATTTATTAAAAATGGATATATCCATATGGAGTGATGTTTTATGAATCACCCTAAAAATTCTATGATGAAATAATTATTTTAGTGATTTCATTTTTGTAAACACCAATCTAATTCTTGAAGTCATTTTATGTGATACCATATGGAAATGTTACAAAACCCATTTTATTTCCATAGTTTTCTTAATATATAATGAAAGAATGATTTAATATGGAACATATATGTATGTATTTTTATGGGCGGGGTCCTGTATCACAATCCAATGAATTGTCTATTGTTTTAAATATAATTAGATAATTAATCACGGACATGTATGGATCTTTTCACAACTTAGATGGTGTGTGAAAGTATGTCATATTTTTACCTATCGACCATTCAAGGTTTTGGTGCTCGACTAATGTGTATAGCAGCACTCGGGTTGAATCCTCGATGATGATTCTTTTTAATTGTTAGTTGTTTTTAGTGGATTGTATTTTGATTTGGGGGGGGGGGTTGTTTACAGATCTTATGAAATAATTAATGTATGATGTTTTATTTAACAAATTGATAAAGATTGGGTTGATTTTATTATTGGGGATTTAATCTTATGATATCCTTGAGCATTTCTTTATATTACATTAAATTAATACCCACTTCACAAGATGACTTTGATCGGAATACCCAAGTGTTAAAGATTGAATTCAAGCCGTAAATTAACTCTAGGTTTTAATCATTACCATTACTTGTTTATGGTAGTGTATTTTTGGTTCCAATAATCCATTGAATCTGCATATTAAAGAAAAAATGTCATTAATCCATGACATATAATGGTCAACATACACAATATTAACTCAAAGAATACTCATCGAGCAAAAGATCTCAATCACTTAATATCCCAAAATTATAACTCACCCAAATATTAGATTTACTAATCCATTTAAATGATTATTAATATATTTAAATATGTATAATATGATAAATTATAAATAAAGTAAAAAGAATGGGATAAGAAAAGAGTAGTGCATCGAACACACACACGATCGTTGAAGAGAGTTAAAAAAATACATTCTATTGAATGAGGAAGCAAAATTAGGGGAGGTGTTATAACTTTATTTAAACCAGTTTAAAGAAATTAATATTAAACTATACAAGGTGTATGAGAATAATATATATTTAAGTAGAAACATTCATTAATACATAATTACAAAAAAAACATACGAGATTATAACAATGATGAACACACAAGTAAATGAATACAAAGATAATAGGAAAGGTCTCTCAAGTGAAAAAATGAGTATGATAGGTCCTCCAATGCCTTTCGAAATTCTTTGGTCATGCCAATATATGCTCATTTATTCTGAAAGTCCAAATATTTTGAAGGAAGGGAGGGATGGTGTATTTATAGGGTAAGGAGTTGGACTGTTTGCATTCCAAATCTGTCCCTCTATTTTTCTTGCCGATTTTCCAATCCAAATAGATGAATATCGAGATATATTCTTATATAAAGTGGTAGAATATAATTTTTTATGACTACTCCCAAAATTTGTAGGCATTTGTTCTTATGGAACCAAAATGTATTGTGGTTGGAGTAATCAATTGTAATAAGTCAATTTCAATCTAGAATTTTTAGAAGGTCGAATTGTGAATAGGTTTTTGAACATGATGATTCCCTCCACTAAAAATAGTTTATTCTATCATTATTTCCACAAATATATTATCTTTCACACTAAAAAATTCCAACTTGATTTGATGATAATATAATGAGAAATGTCATGAATAGTGTCTGGATTTTAATTCCCATCCAGAATAGTGGGCTAAGTTTAAATGAATCAGTTTTCCCCCATGAATTTAGAGTTGGGCCTTAAATGTTTTATCCAAGACTAATTGAATTTTACCCCAACCTTTGGAGGAGAATTAAAAGATTTGGACTTCTATAGTGATCCCATTAATTCAATTGTCATATCTTTTCATATTTCTTCAGAAATTCATTGAGCCTTTTTGTGTGATCCATATGACCCTTTAAAAAGAAGAATTGGCCCATGATCCCTTATAATGAAATGTTTAATATTAAACTGGGAATACTAAAAGAGATTAACCATGAAATTTAGATAATTAGGGCGAGATTTATAAATAAAATAGTAAACTCACATCGATTGGATTAATTAAAATAATGCTCAAAAATAAGATTTAATATTTAAACATTAATATTTCTCAGAAATTATTCAAATTTCATATAAAATAATTAAAGGGAGTATATAAAAAGATGTGAAAATATTATTAACATCAACTCCCCCACACAAAGTCTTGTGCATGTCCTCATGTGGAATAAATATAAAAACATGAAAAAAACATTTTCACTTATAAAAAAATATTGCATTTTCCCCACTATTAAGGGAGGTTTAGAAAATTTCACTCATCTATATTAAATTTCACCTCATGTTGTTAAAGAAATAATTTTCCAAAAATAATTCATTTTTTTCATGCTCAAATTTATAAATGAAAAATATAGGCACAGAAAACTTACTCCCCTCTAGATGATAAAATTAATTTATGGAGCTTCATGCATTCACCAACCAAAAGTAAAAATATTATCATTTTTAAGAGCTCTCAGCTTCCACTCCATATCCAAAAGTGGTAAATAATCAATAGGTATTTTTAGGGGTTTTTCTGTGGCTATTTGATGGTGGAAAGATGATATCCAAAAGATATGAAAAAGGGGGAAAACAATAACACGGAAAAAGAAATGCACATTTTTATAAAATTTGATAGTAAAGGAAATGTGAACAGATATTTACGAGGGAATGAAATTTTGAAATAAGACCCAAAAGAGGATGGAAATTTAAAGTGGATGAGAAGATGAAATATTTACAAACCACGAAACTTCTCCCAATGACATAAGTGTTCAATTTTTTTTGCATTTTTCAAAAGTTGAACTTGAAATAGATCTCACAATCATCTCCCAACCCATGATTGATCTCCTCACAACACTAATTGTAATAGTTATAATAAGATGAAAGGTTGATGAAGAGTAATTTTTGACCCACCCAAGACACAACCCATTCTTATTTTCATTTTGTTTTATTTTGTTTTATTTTTTTGATATATTTTTTTGAACACTTTTCAATATCATTTGTAAAAGATAAAAATATATACATTTCCAAACCCCACTGAAGAACAACCTCTCCCCCACTCTTAAATTGATTCTTTCCATCAAGTGTATGATAATATGGTGAAAATCAACAAAAGGGTACCCAAAATGAAATCCATTCCCCCGAATCCTAAATTTCAAACAATTATGCAATCAAAATCCTTGTTGATATTAGGTGGGATAAAGTATTGAGCTTTTAATGAGGATATCAAAGAAAATATGTTCATAGGGACAAAGGGGCTTTCAAAAGGAGGATTAATGTAAGGGCAATGGGAGGATATTTGGCTATTGTGATTCTCATGATGTTCAGAAAATGCCTATATCATATTAATGCACACTAAAGTAAGAAATTAATCTAGAAGGTCCAAAAAACTCAAGATTCACAAATAGAGGTAAAAAATAAACATTTTAGAAAGATGAAATTTGGTGGCCTTGGCATGAAAGCGAATGATGTTCCTCACGGGTGGGGAAAATCATTTTACAAATAAAAAAATTGAGCTTTTTAAATTCTTTGGTTTTAAAAAAATATTATTTATCCAAATATATGATGAAAACACAAAATTTTTGGAATGAAAACATGTGATTTGAGTCCCCAAAATGGTAGGGAAAAATTTCAAATGTGGATGGTGAGTAAGAAGAACTCTTTTTTTATTCTTTTTTTTTGTTTTTTAGTGTTTCTGACATACACAACCACAAAAAATAGAAAGATTAAATTCAAAGTGTGATGAGGAAAGTGGTAAAAAATAAAAATTAGAGATGAATAAGAAGAGAGTGGGAGAGAGAGATAATAGGAGTTAAAGAGAAAGAGGTGTCCCTGGTTTGGATGTGGTGGGTCGTCATCCCCATCTGGTGGTGGGTCATTAGAATTCGATGTTCCTCATGTGGGTTGTTACATGAAAACTAAATATCATTATTAATATAATAAAAAACTAGAAAGAAATTAAAATTTCATAAAAGTAAAAGAAAACATTGGTTGACTCCCAAGAAGCACTACATTTATTTGCTTACAGTTAGAGAGTTGAAGTAGACTACCCATAGTCTGATGGTGGCCATCGTATTTTCTCAACTTTAGAGTGCTTCTAGAAAAAAATCCCCTTTGGGATTCGTAATTGTTCATTGGATAATTTATCCCATTCCTTGATATGGTTCTTACAATTCAATGGGGGTGGAAGGAGAATATGACTATACTCCCATTGGTCTTCAATGTGAGGAATGATTTTATCCAAAAAGTGATGGTTTTTTATGATTGGAAATTAAAGAAGATGTATCAATTATAATGGTTCATTTATGTATGGTTCAGATAACATGAAATTGGAGTATGATATCCCAATTGTTTTTAACTCATTTATTTCACCACTTACCGATGTAGAGTAATGAGGATCAGTGGAGTCATAAGACTGAATAAAATTTTCAATATCTTTTATATCAATGTTGTCTTCCAAAGAATAGTCAATTTCAACATCACCAATGATCAATTTATTAATTAGAGAACAAATATCACAATCATCACTACCATCCGGAAAATATAAACATATTGGTTCATGGTTCAGCTCACATATAATATAATTTTCAGAATCATGGATAGGAAATGAAGAATGTTGGATAATAATATTTGAATCAAAAAATGAACATGCTTGTTCATTTCCCCCATTACCATCCATGTTGGAGTAGTGGATGTCATAGGTGAGATGGCATTTCAAAGTGTTTTCAAGATCATATAGATAAATGGAGTTTGCATTTGTAATGTCAACATAAACTTCTCCATTTATGACTTGGTTAATGAGAATGCAATATTCACAAACTCTTCTATCATTAGAACATGAAGAACATGATAGATTGGGATTCAACACACTCTCAGAGAGACTTTAAAAAACATGGATAGAAAATATAGATTGATTCTTTGATGGGTATAGCATGGATTGAAAAATATTTAACTTGACCAGTTCGTCACCAAATTCCATGGATAAGATTCCAGCATGGACATCAATTTTGGTTTTAGATGTCACAATGAAATTCATTCCTAGAATAAGAGGAGATTGGAAAGAATTTGTCTCACCTTCCATGTTAAGGACATAGAAGTTAGATGATAAGATACGATCATTGACTCATACAAGGATATCTAGAATTATTCTCTCAAGACTGGTTGTGCTTTGATTGGCCAATTTAATGACAAAAACCGTTGGATATAAGGGACCAAGACCAAGGTCGAAGAATATGTATTTGGGAATGACATTAATTGAGAATCCTAGGCCTATAAGTGCATCTTCAATGTTGGAACTTCCAATTTGGCATCGAACCATAATGGTCCCTGGATCTTTATACTTTATGAGAATAGACTGGTGGATGGAAACATTTTTAGGGTCTTAAGTTGCCTCTTGCGGGTGCACAATTCCTTAAGAAACATGGCATACTTAGGGATTTGTTTTATGGAATCTAAGAAGGGTATGTTGACATCAACATGTCTAAACATTTCAAGCATTTCAGGATCGGGTTCAAATGACTTATTTTCCCTAAAAACCACTTGAGTAAAAGGAATTGGATTCCTAAGTGGAATGGAAGAAAGTTATGGAATGGATTCAGGTTCTTTTTCATGATTCTTTTTTATTTTCATTTTTGAGGTCAACATTCGAAGGGGGGATGGAGGACTTATCTTGAGGTATAATTTTTTTCCCTGGTCTAAGTTCAATATTACATACATTATCCTTGGGGTTGGGTAATGGTTGAGCTATGAGTTGGGAAGAATATGATTGTTATTGCTGGCTAAGGTGGGATGCAAGTTGACGAATTTGGGATTCAATGTTATTGAGGCTGAAAAAAGTGAAAGAGGAAAGATATTCTACTACACATTCACATGGTTGTTTGGAAGAATAGGCTTTTCCCAGGTTGGGATTACCTTGATTTTGGTTTTTGGGAAAGGAATTCTATTGGTTTGAGAATTGGGTAGGCTCACTAGGATAATGGAATCTGGGAGGAGGATTGTTCCTTTGAGGTTGAGGAACAAAAGGATAAGGTTGATGGAATTTACTACCACCTTGAACATATTAGAATTTGTTTGGGGTTTGAAGAGGTAATTGAGGGGGACAAGAAATTGGATTACCATACCTCAAGATTTGGTTGATGGTAGAAGAAGAGGGCTTAGGGTGGGGTTAGTTGATGTTTCTAATAAACTGACCTGATTGTTGGGGGTTGGTGTCCCTATAAGCATATGATGCATTGAGATACATTGGTCTAGATGAATTGGATTGATCCTCTTGAAGTTGTGGACATATGTCAGTTGGATGAGATGGGGAGCTATAGATTCCATAGTTCTTGGTAGGTCTAGGGAAGAAAGATTATGGAGAAGTTGAGGTTGTCGCAAAAGACCTGTAAGTTCACTCATCCACTCTGTCATCTTGTTTAGATTAGCATATTGACTATATTAGGCTTGTTTGACTTGAGAATGTGCTCGAGTATGGAATTTTTGTGTGTTTTCAGGCATGTTTCTTATGAGATCTCTTGCAGCTGCATGAGTTTTATCAACAAGAGAACCGCCACTTACAATATCAATGAGGGTTCTATCCATATCCAATATCCCATTATATAAGTATTGGATCAAGAATTGGTCAGTGATTTGGTGGTGTGGGAAGGTTGAAAAAATATTTTTAAACCTCTCCCATTACTCATGGAGTGATTCATTTGGGAATTGATGAATACCATTTATTTCCTTTCAGATAGAAGCAGTACGAGAAGTAAGAAAGAATTTATCTAAGAAAATTCACTTCATGTCATTCCATGTGGTTATGGAATAAGGAGGGAGGTATTAAAGCCATGACATAGTAGTGTTATCTAAAGAGAAAGAGAATTCTGAGAGTTTTATTTGTTTCTCAAAAACCCCTTGAGGCTTCATGGTAGAGAACACCACTTGGAACTCATTAAGGTGGAGATGTGGATCCTCACTAGCTAGCCCGTGGAAATGAGGGATAAGATGAATCAAGCTCTATTTGAGTTCGAAGTCAACCTATATGTTTTTATATTAATTTATATCAGGGGTAGCAAGTTCTTCAATTGTTTGTTCCCTAGAATTGACCATATCTAATTCAATTGATTAGACATGGACATGTTCTTGAATGAGTTGATCATCTATTATGTTCTTCCTAAGTTGGTGAAGTGTTTTCTCAATTTAAGGGTCAAAAAAATATAAGGGATTGTTTGGTAGGCTATAGGAAATTCAGAGAGATTTTGGAAGAAAGAGAAATACATGTTTTTCATTCTGTTTTTCTCATTTATGATTTTTATGAGAAGGTGGGGTTTTCATAGTGTTTTGTTTTTCAATTTTATTTTAAAATTTTGTTTTTTTGCTTTTTTACAAAAACCAAAAACTATAGACTACTTAATTGCACCATCCCCCGCAGCGATGCCATTTTAAAGCATGCTGATTGTCGTCTATTGACCATTCAATTTTTCGATGATCTGCTAATATGTATAGCAACACTCGGGTCAAATCCTCACCGATGATACTTTTTAATAGTCGATTTTTAGTTGATTTTATTTTGATTGGGGGGGGGGGGTTGTTTGTAGAGATTATGAAAGAATTTATAGATAAATTTTTATTTAAAAAATTGATAAATATTGGGGTGAGTTTATTATAGGGGATTCAATCTTATGATATCCTTGAGATTTGTATTATATTCCATTAAATTAATACATACTTCACAAGATGACTTTGATCAGAATTCCCAAGTTTTAAGCTTTAATCCAAGCTGTAACTTAACTTAGGGTTCTAATCATTACCATTACATGTTTATGGTAGTGTATTTTGGGTTCAAATAATCAATGGAATCCACATATTAAATGAAACTTGTCATTAATCCATGACATATAAAGTTGAACATACAGAATATTAACTCAAAGAATACTCATCGAGCAAAAGATCTCAATCACTTAATATCCCCAAATTATAACTCACCCAAATTGTAGATTTAATCATACAATTAAATGATTATTAATACAGTTAAATATGTTAAAGGTTATGAATTATAAAGAAATTTAAAAGAACGGGATAAGAAAAGAGTAGTGTGTCGAACACACACACGATCGTTGATGAGAGTTAAAAAATGACTTTTGATTGAATGAGGAAGAAAAATAACGGAAGGGGTATTAACTTTATTTAAACCATTTTGAGAAAATTAATATTAAACTACATAAGTTAGATGAGAGTAATAGATATTGAAGAAGAAACTTTCATTAAAACAGAATTACAAAAACATAAAAGATTACAACAATGAAGAACACAAAAGTAAATGAAAACAAAGAGAGAAGGAAAGGTATCTCAAGTGAAAACTTGAGTATGAAAGGACCTAAAAAGAATTTTTCATGTCTTTGTCTATGCCAATATATTATCCTCTATTCTGAAATGACAACTCTTTTTAAGGAAAGGAAGGGGGATGTATTTATAGCCAAAGGCGTTGGACTCTTTGTATTGCAAATCTATCCCTCCACTTGTCTCACCGGTTTTCCCTCTCAGACAGATGAATCTAGAGATATCTTATTCATGAAATTTTTAGATAATAATGTTTTCCAACTACTCTTAAAATATTGAGGCATTTTTACTTATGGAACCAATGTTATGGAGGTTCGAGTAAAAAATTGTAATATGCCAATTTCAATCCAGACTTTTCAAAAGGTCTAAATGTGAATGGGTGTTTGAAAAGGGAGATGCCCTCAAATAAAAATAGTTTTTACTATAAAGTTTTCCTAAAATATATTATTTTTCACAATGAAAACACCCAAATTTATTTTATGACTATATAATGAAAAATTTCATGAATAGTGTCCAGATTTTAATTCTCGTCCATAATGGTGGGATGAGTTTAAATGAATCAGTTGGTCCCCTTTTCTTTAGAGTTGGGATTTGAAAGATTTATCTAAGATGAATTGAATAGTCCCCCGCCGATTGTTGGAGAATTAAAGGATTTGGACTTCTGGAGTGATCCCAGTAATTTAATCTTCATATCTTATACAATTTCATCACAAATTATTTGGGCCTTCTTGTGTGAACCATATGTCCATTCAAATTGAAGAATTAGCCTATGAACCATTCTAATGAAATGTTGGATATTGAAGGAGAAATCCTACAAAAGAAGAAATCTGCAATATGGATAAGTATGGTTAGAGTTATAAATAAAATAGTAAAATGAAATCGATTGGATTAATTCATATATTGCTCAAAAATTACATTTAATATTTAAACATTAATATTTCACATAAATTGTGCACAATTCATATAAAATCAGTAAAGTGAGTATATAAAAAGTTGTAAAAATATTAATAACATCAACTCCCCCACACTTAGTACTGTGAATGTCCTCATGTGAAAAAAATATAAAAACATGACAAAATAACTTTCACTTACAAACAAATATTAAAATTTTGTTTTCCCCAATCAGGGGAGGTTTAGAAAATTTCACTCATCTCTATTGAATTCCACCAAAAATTGTTATATAAACAAAGTTCCAAAAACAATTCATTTTTTAATGCTCAAATTTATAAATGGAAAATGGTGGCACAAAAATCTTTCTCCTCTCCAGATGATAAAATTAATTTACGGATCTTTACTCATTCACCAACCAAAAGTGAAAATCTTATAGTTTGTAATATCTCTCAGCTTCCACTCCCTATCCTAAAGTGATCAAGAATCAAGTGGTCTTTTTAGGGGTTCTTCTATGGCTATGGGATGGTAGGAAGATGATATCCCAAAGATAAGAAAAAGGGGGTAAAACACAACCATGGAAAAATAAATGCACATTTTTTTTAAATGAGACATGAAAAGAAAATTGAAACACATATTTATGAGGGAATGAAAATGTATAATAAGACACAAAAGAGGAAGGAAAATTTAAGTGTATGAGAAGACAAAATATTTTCAAACCACAAAACTTCTACCAATGACATAAGTGTTCATTTTTTTTGCATTTTTTGAAATTTGAACTTGAAATAGATCTCACACTTATCTCCCAACCCATGATTGATCTCCTCACAACACTAATTTTAATAGTTATTACAATATCAAAGGTTGAGGAAGAGTGATTTTTGACCCACCCAAGACACAAACCATTCTTATTTTCATTTTTTTATTTTTTTGATATATTTTTTTGAACACTTTTCAATATCAGTTGTACAAGATAAACATTTATACATTCCCAAAAACCACTAAATTACATCCTCTACCCCACACTAAAATTGATTATTTCCCTCAATCATATGAAAAAATGGTGAAAATCAACAAAAGGGCTCCCAAAATGAAATCCATTCCCCCCACACATAAATTTCAAAAAAATATGAAATGAAAATTTATGTTGATATTGGGTGTTATAAAGTATTTATATTTTAATGTGGCTATCAAAGAAAATGTTTTAAGAGGATTTAAGGGTATTTCAAAATTAGGATTAATGTAAGGGAAATGAGAGGATATTTGTCTATTGTGATTCTCATGAGGTTCAGAAAATGCCTCTATCATATTAACACACACTAATGTAGGAAATTCATCTCGAAGGTCCACAGAATCAATATTTAAAAATAGGTGTAAAAAAACATTTTGAAAATACGGACATAGGTGGCCTTGGCATGAAAGTAAACGTTTTTCCTCAAGGGTGGGGAAAATCAATTTCCAAATAAAAAAAATTAAGCATTCAATTTTTTTTGGTTATGACACAATATTCTTTATCCAAATATATGATAAACAAAAAAATTAGATGAAACCATGTCTCTTGACTCCCCAAAATGGTTGGAAAAAATTTCAAAAGTGTATAGTGAGTAATTAGAACTCTTTTTATAATTATTTTCATTATTTTCATTTTTTCATTTTTTTGTTTTTAGTGTTTCTAACATACACATCCACACAAAAGAGAAAGATTAAATAAAAATTGTGATGAGGAAAGTGGTTAAAAATGAGAATGAGAGAAGAATAATAAGAAAGAGATAGAGAGAGAAAATGAGTTATAGAGAAAGAGGTGCCCCATTGTTTGGATGTGGTGGGTCGTCATCCCCATTCAGTGGTAGGTCTATGGAAGTTGATGTGCCTCATGTGGGATGTTACCTAAAAAAGGAAAATAAGTATCCATCTAATGAAAATCTAGAAATAAATTAAAATTTCATAAAAGTAAAAGAAAACAAAGGTTTTATCCCAGAAAGTGATTCATTTATTTGTCTATAGCTGGAGAGTTGAAGTAGACTACCTATAGTCTGATGGTGGCCACAATATTTTCTCAACTCCAGAGTGCTTCTAGAAAAACATCCCCTCTAGGATTCCTTCTTGTTAATTGGATAATTTATCCCCTTCCTTGATGTGGTGCTTGCAATTCAATGGGGGTCAAAGGAGAATATGACTATCATCCCTTTGTTCTTGAATGCGAGGAATGATTTTATCCCCAAAGTGATGGTTTTCTATGATTTAAAATTTAGGAAGATGTCTCAATTATGATGGTTCATTTTATGTAAGTTTCAAATTACACAATACCAGAGTATGAGATCCCAATTGTTTTTAACTCATTTATTTCATTACTTATTTATGTAGAGTAATGAGTATTAGTGGATTCATAAGCTAGAATAAAATTCTCAATATCATTTATATCAAGGTTGTTTGATAAAGAATGTTCTATTTCAACATCACCGATGATCACTTTATTAATTAGGGAACAAATATCACAAACATCACTACAATCAGGACAATATAAACACATTGGTTTAGGGATCACTTCACATATAACAGAATTTTCAGAATCATGGATAGGAAATGATGAGTGTGGGATAATCATATTTGAATCAAAAAATGAACAAGATTGTTCATTTTTCCTATTACCATCTAAGTTAGAGCAGTGGATGTCAGAGGTGGGATGGGATTCTAAAGAGTTTTCAAGATCCTTTAGATCAATGTATTTTTCATTTTTAATGTCTACATCAACCTCTCTATTTGTGACTTTGTTAATAAGGATGCAATATTCACCAACTACCCTATCAGTAGAACATGAAGAACATGATGGATTGGGATTCAACCCACTCTCAGAGATAATTTCAGAAGCATGGATAGAGAATACAAATTGATTCTCTCATTGGTATCACGTGTATTGAATTTTTTTGAACATGACTAGTAGGTCACCAAATTCCATGGATAAGATGCCAAAATAGACATCAATTTTGGTTTTAGATGTCATATGGAAAGGACTTCCTAAAATGAGAGGATATTGGTAAGAATTTTTCTCACCTTCCTTATCAAGGACATAGAAGTCACCTTGAAAGATGAGATCATTGACTCAGACAAGGAAATCCACAATTATTCCCTTAGGACATATTGTTCTTAGATTGGCTAATTTAATGGAAATACACATTGGATGTAAAGGACCAAGACCAAAGTTAGAGGAGATGGATTTGGGAATGAAATTAATTGAGGCTCCTAGGTCTATGAGTGTATCATATATGTTGTAACTTCTTGTTTGGAATGGAACCATAAAGGTCCTTGGATCTTTGAACTTTATGGGAATAAACTGCTGGGTGGAAACATTTTCGAAGGTCCTAAGTTTCCTCTTGTGGGTTCACAATTACTTAAGAAACTTTGCATACAGAGGGATATGTTTTATGGAATCTAAGAGGAGTATGTTGACGTCAAAATTTCTAAACATGTTGATAATTTCAGGATCATGTTCAAATGAAATATTTGTCTCAGAAAAAATTTGACGAAAAGGAATTAGATTCCTATGTGGAATGGAAGGAGGTGAGGGAATGACTTCAGGTTATTTTTCATGTTTAGTTTCCTTTTCATTTCCTAGGTCAACATTCAAAGGGGGGTTGGAGGACTTATGTTGAGGCATAGAAATTTTATTTCTTGATCTAAGTGAAATTTCACGTAAATTACCTTTGGGGTTGGGTAATGGTTGAGCATGGAGTTGGGAAGAATTTGATTGATGTTTCTAGCTCCGGTGGGATGCAAGTTAAACAATTTGGGTTTCTATGTATTTGAGATTGGAATGAGTGAAGGAGGAGATATATTATACTGCACTTTATCATGGTTTTTTAGAAGAAGTGTCTTATCCTAGATTAGTATTACCTTGTTTTTGGTTTTTTGGAATGCAATTGTATTGGTTTGAGAATTGGGTACGCTCACTAGGATAGTGGAATCAAGGGGGAGGATTATTCCTTTGAGGTTGAGGAAAAATGATAAGGTTGATGGAAGTAACCAACACCTTGACCACATTGGAATTGGTTTGGGTTTTGAGGAGGGAATTGAGGGAGATTATAAGTGGGATTACCATACCATAATCCTTGGTTGAAGGTAGAAGAGAAGGTCTTATGGTGGGGTTGGATGAAGTTTCTAATGAACTGACCTGATTGTTGATGGTTGGTGTTCCTCTAAGCATATGTCACATTAAGCTCCAATGTTCCAGATGAATCTGATTGATCCTTTTGAAGTTGTGGAGATGTGTTAGTTGGATGAGGTGGGGAGCTGTAGATTCCACAATTCGTGATAGGTCCTAGAAATAGAGATTTTGGAGAAGATGCGGTTGGGGATTTGATAGCTACAACTAGTTGTCACACAACACCTATAAGTTCACTAATCCACTCTGTCATCTTGTTTGGATCTATATATTTACTATATTGGGATTTTTTGATTTGAGCATGTGGTTGAGTATGGAATTGTTGCGTGTTTTCATCCTTGTTGCTTAGGAGATCTCTTAGATCTATAAGACTTTTATCAATAAGAGAACTGCCACTTGCGGAATCAATGAGGGTTACCTCCATAGCCAATAACCCCTCATAGAATTACTAGATTTAGTGTTGGTCATGGATTTGGTGGTTTGGGTAGGATGAATTTATGTTTTAACCACTCCCAAAACTCAAGGAGTGATTCATTTGGGAATTGAAAAATACTACTTATTTCCTTTCAGATAGAAGCAGTACGAGAAGCTGGAAAGAATTTCTCTAAGAAGAGTCTCTTCATGTCATTCCATTTGGTTATGGAAGCAGAATGGAGGAAGTAAATCCATGACATAGAAGTGTTAGATAAGGATAAAGTTAATTCTCAAAGTTTGATTTGTTCCTTAGAAACCCCTTGAGGTTTCATGGTAGATAACACCACTTGGAACACGTTAAGGTAGAGATGTGGATCCTCACCAGCTTGCCCGTGGAAATGAGGGAGAAGATGAATCAAACCAGGTTTGAGTTTGAAGTTTTCCTCTATGTTTAGATATTTAATACCAATGTTTTGGTAATTCATATCAGGGTAAACAAGTTATTTAAGTGTTTCTTCCATAGGGTTGGACATATCTAATTCAATTGGTTAGACAAGGATAGGTTCTTGAAGGAGTTGAGTATCTATTATGTTCCTCCTATGTTGGTGAAGTGTTCACTCAATTTCAGGGTCAAAAAAATAAGTGGGATTCTTTAGGAGGATACGGGGTAATCAGAGTGATTTTGGAAGAAATAAAATGATGTGTTTTTCTTTGTGTTTTTACATGTTTATGATTTTTATTAGAAGGAGGGTTTTTCTATGTTTTTTTTCAATTTTGTTTTTTTTGTTTTTTACAATATTTAAAAACTAAAAACAACTTAATTGCACCATCTTTGTCAATAGTTCCATTTGAGAGTGCTTCCAATTGTTGCCTATCAAATTTTCAAGTTTTTGGTGCTATGCTATTGTGTATAGCAGCACACAGGTCGAAACTTCGACGATGATACTTTTTAATAATTGGTTTTTTTAAATTGATTGTATTTTGATTGGGGGGTATTTGAAGAGCTTATGAAAGAATTTATGGATGATGTTTTATTTATCAAATTGATCAATATTGGGGTGAGTTTATTATTGGAGATTTAGGTTTATGATATCCTTGAGCTTTTCTTTATATTTCATTAAATTAATACCCACGTCAAAAGATGACTTTTATCATAATTCCCAAGTGATAAAGCTTTAATCGAAGCCATAACTTAAATTAGGGTTCTAATAATTACCATTACTTGTTTATGGTAGTGTATTTGTGGTTCCAATAATTCGGAGAATCTACATATTAAACAAAATAGTCATTAATCCATGACATATAAATTTCTACATACATAATATTAACTCAAAGAATAATCATCAAGCAAAAGCTATCAATCACTTAATATAACCAAATAATAACTCACCCCAATGGTATATTTACTCAAACCTTGAAATTTTTATTAATATATTTAAATATGTTTAATGTGATGAATTATAAAGAAAGTGAAAAGAATGGGATAAGAAAAGAGTAGTGCGTCGAATACACACACGATCGTTAAAGAGACTTAAAAAAATGACTTTCGATTGAATGATGAAGAAAAAAAAGGGAATGGGTTTTAAATTGATTTAAACCATTTTAATAACATTAGTATTAAAATAAAAAAGGTGTATGAGAATAATATATATTGAATAAGAAAAATTCTTTAAAATAGAATTACAAACAAAACTTACAAGATTAAAACAATGAAGAACACAAAAGTAAATGAAAACAAAAAGAGGAGGAAAAGTCTCTCAAGTGAAAAAATGAGTATGGAAGGTACTAAAAATACTTTTTAGAGGAGTTTTTCAGGGCAATATATTGTCATCTATTCTGAAATTAAAACTCTTTTGAAGGAAAGGAGGGGGAATGTATTTATATCCCAAGAAGTTGGACAGTTTGCATTCCAAATCTGTCCCTCCACTAGTCTCGACGGTTTTACCATTCACAGAGGTAAATCTAGAGATATATTATGTTTCAAAGTTATAAATAATAATTTTTTCATAATAATCTCAAAATTTTGTGGCATTTGGACTTATGGTACCAAAGTTATGGCGGTTGGAGTAAACAATTGTAATCTGTCAATTTCAATCCAGACTTTTCAGAAGGTCGATATGTGAATGGTTTTTTTAATAGGAATATTCCCTCAAATAAAAATATTTTATTATATCATGTTGTATGAACATATATTATATTTCACACTTCAAAATAATAGTTTTATTTTATGACTATAATGAGCAATGTCATCAATAGTGTCTAGATTTTAATTCGCAAAAAGAATGGTGGGATGAGTTTAAATGAATCAGTTGGGTCCCTTGTGTTTAGAGTTGGGCCTTGAATTTTTTATCCATGATGAATTGAATTGTCCCCCAACCATTGGAGGATAATTAAAGGATTTTACTTCAAGATTGATCACAGTAATTCAATATTTATAGCTTATATAGTTTCTTCACAAATTCTTTGGGACATCATTTTTGATCCATATGTCCCTTCAAATGGCAGAACTGACCCAAGCTCCCTTCTAATAAAATGTTGGATATTGAAATCAGGATCTTAAAAAAGAATAACAATTAAATTTGTATTATTAGGGTGATATATATAAATAAAATAATAAACTGACAATGATTTGATTAATTCAAATGATGCTCAAAATTTACATTTAATATTTAAAAATTAATATTTCACACAAATTATACCCATTTCATATAAAATCAGAAAAGGGAGTATATAAAAAGTTGTGAAAATATTAATAACATCAGTGTGAATTCATGGATATTATAAAAAATTAAAGGGTGATACTTCTTCAATATTATCACATTGTGGTGATTTCTAATGATTATGTTTTTATTTAGTTTTTTATTTTCTTTTTTCCCATGTTTTTATACATTTCTAAGTCACATACGTATGCTATTCTCCATGCCTCATTATTTTTTCTCATGATTTCTTATACTTATTCCATTGTATATGTTTAATTCATTTGAGATTACATGTGCTTCTATTAAACCATTTGAACAACTATTATCTCTTTATAATTTTATTTAAACCAGATATTTCTCCCTTGCTAATGTTTTCTCATATTACTATGATCCAACCTCTGATGAAATTTTGATAAGCTTCCCCTTTACCAAGATATTAAGCTCACTACTTTCTTATATTCTCATTCCCTAGGATATGAAGATGAATATAACTTATGATTAGTATATAAGTGGGTGTTTTGTGGTTTAATTATGAAGAAATATTCACAAGTACTGTAAAATAAGTTTCTCATGTATCTAATCCTCAAAAAAAACTAAAACGTTGGTTCTTAGTATTTCCATACTCTTTGTGAGATTTAATGTTTAACTCATATAAATAATTTAAAATAAATATATGTTTAGATTGTGTCACCTTAGTTGGTATCAAATGAGGGTTTAGATAAATTTGGGGATTTTGCAGTTATTTTTAGGTATCAAGATGAGAAATTTTTTTTGGAAAACCTATAGATAATTATATGTATATTATATATCCTATTATTTTGTTGATGTTGATATTGTGTGGTTTCCTAGCCATGAAATCCCTCTCTGGATAGAAATAAGTGGATGCCAGATTTTGGAAGAGATGTACCTAGTGGAAATAGTTCCAAAATTATGGTTGGATATTAACTCAATATTCACTTGTTACATGACTGAAACACCCCAATATTTTATAATTATTTTCATTTAATTAAAATTGAAATATTTGGAATATTTCTTTACACTAAACCTTGAGTCTCAATGAACTCGTGATATAGTATAATTTTATAAACTATCTATTTGAGTGATGGGTATAAATAGAAATAACCAAATTATGAAATATATATATAAATGTTTTAAAAAATTCAAATATATTGATTAATTCCTAAAAAATAATTATTAAATTTTTATTTAAATAATTTAATAACTAAAATACACATTTTTATAAGAAATGTTTTTTTCTACATGTTATATATTATTATCTAAACAATTTATATTGATTATAATTTAAAATCTATTTTAATTATATTTATTTTTAATTTATGAATAAATAGACATTTATTAGTTATCTAAATTCTAGGAATGAAGGTAACATCATTTAATGGTAAAAAGATCTATTTGATTATAAAACTATTATTATATGCACAACGGGTTTTTATCATAATAATTTTAGTACATCAATATTGAATAATTATTTTAATGAAATATATATGTTATACATTCAATAAAAAATTTTAAAATTAATTAGATAGTTTTTACTATGAAATGAATGAAAGTCATTTAAGTTCAAAATGACTTTTTCTAAAAATGGGGTTTCATCTCATTTCACATGCTTATTTTAAAATTAATTTCTTCCTCATATAGTCATTGATTTTTAAAAAATGGATTCCATATTTTGAATTATAAAATCATTTTTTAATGATTTATATTCCATTTTAGGTCATAATAAATAATAAAAACCATAAAATATTATTACCACAGTTAGAGATAAAAATGATTTTCTGGGGGGGAGGGTTAAACTAGAAGATAAGGGTAATATTTACAAACAATCATTTATTATTGTTAACAGTTGGAGATATTTATACCCTATAATATCTTAAATTATAATACTTGTACATTTTTGACACTTTCCCAAGAATGTGACCTTATATTATTTAAAGCTTTTATGTAATTCCATGTGTGTCTATTCCCTAACATATAAAAGGGAACCTCCTTTCCTCCCATATTTGTGAATTTTGAGCCATATAAATAAGTTAATAACTATTATAAAATATTATTATATTTATTCCCTTCCTCATAGATTCCATGGTGTTCTCTTAATACTAATCCTTTAAGTCCTAACATTTAATCCAAATTAGGCCTTTCAAAGAGGAGGTAAAAATATTAACCAAGCTCTTTTTAATTTTAGTTTTTATTTAGTACCCTCTAAACATCTTCTATACATAATAACACGATGAATAAAGTAAGATAAATATTTTTACATTTTATTATTTTTATTTAATAACTATTTCCCACCTCATTTTCATCAAATGAGAAATGAAAGTATCACTCGTACGTATGTGGGCACTACCGCCTCAACGTAATGATATTATTCATTTTCCATAACCACCTCAAATTGATGAATATAATGATAGGATTAATAAATATATATGATATTCATGATATAATTGAGATAATATAATGATAAAATATTATTTATCTTTCTTTCATTATTTTACTTATAAACTGAATTCAACGTTCATGCTTACATACAGACTACCATCTCCATGAACAATGAAATTCATTTTTTGGTCTCTAAAATTAATGGGAGTTTATAAATATTTATATAATGAATATATATCATATTTAAATCATGAATAAACTTATTTATATTATGGAACCATGATAAATATTTAAGGAATATAACAGTAAAATTGAAATATACATAAAAATTGAAATATTCATCACTCGGGATAATGATTTAAAAAATGAATATTTACTAAATTGAAATTAAGTTGTTATATGTAAACCATGTATGGTATAATATGTATTAATATGTTTCTATTATGTAATCATAATAAATTTAAATTTATTATATTGGAACTTATAGTTTTTACGAAGCAATTAGAACTCGAGGGTTTCATTACAATCTCAATTTTACCAAGATTATTTATTATTAAATTCTTGATCATGAAATTATATGATATATCTTACAAAAATAATATTCATTTTCCTATAATATGTTTATTTCTACAAATTACTTATTTTCCTTTCATTTTCCTCTTTTTATGTACTCAAAATACAAAAAAAAATGTTTTTAAGGAAAACAACCATTTTTATAATTTCATGGAAATATATTTCTTCCATGTCCATATTTTTATTAAAATTGTTTTCAAGAATATGTTGAATATTATTTTATTATTTTTAAAAGTTATTTTTAACAATTTTTGATTTTCTATAAATATTTTTAAATGTAATCTTATTATCTTTTTCCGAATGAGGTAATTTTTACAAAATTTATGAATAGAATATTTGTTTTAACATACACTACATGAATTAATTTTCCTACCATCATGACTAATATTTGTTTTTTAGATTTTTTACAAGTTTACATGGTTATTTCCTAAAAACAATTATTAATATTTTCAAAATATTTAGACTTGAAAGAAGTGATTTCAAAATGAAAAGGTTATTTTTCTCAAGAGATGATCAAATTATATTTTAATGGAATTTTCCATCTATGATAACATCCTCTGATGTTACTTATGCTTCACAAGGGATATGATTCTATGATAATGAATGAAAATTAGACTTTATTATTTTAAAAAAAATTACGGAAAAATTGGGAACCCTCTCAAGTTACAACTAGAAAAACATCATACATAGTAATAGATTACAATATTATTGAAATAAAACATGAAAATATTAGAAGAAATATCCCTATATATTTTCCAAAAAAGACCATTTGCCTTTTTATTTAGTTCATTTATGATAATTTATTCAAATTGATAGGCCATATTACCCCAATCTTATATGAACTCCTCCATAGTTATCTTCCATTCATTGAAGCCTCTTGTAAAAATTAGATATTTCTTTTTGATCCAATGACTATGCTTCTTATTTTTAAAAATATGAATTTATCTCTCTTTTATCATCTAACCATCTTAATGATAATCATTAATAATAAACTCCTCCTGCAACAATTCTTCCTCAGAGTGTAGGAGACGTTCCCATAGCTTTTCCTTTACCACCTTACTTGTTGTCCACTATGTTCTATATGTGAGCTTTAATGGTGTATCAATATTTTTAGCCTCCTTTCCTAATGGGCCTTGAATAATAATCAAGTAATCCTTAATAATCATTGATCCTCCCTATATTGGAGACCAATATTCAATAATTCCACCCACTAGATCAAGATCTTGTTCCTTAGAATCACCACCTTCAGACATTTCACTTCCAATTAAAAGGTTTAAGAAAATATCATTTACCTTCCGATTCTTAGAAGGATCACACTCCATTACCTTAGACCCAAATTTTTGGACTGACCTTATATCAATTGGTTTAGGTAGGTCTAGGTAATCCTTATTCATTTTAGATTTATTCATCTTTCTCAGGTCAAAACTCCCGAGATCCATGTTTTATTTCGACCCCTCTTTCCTCCTTTGGATGTGAATACCTCTACCATGTCCTCTATTCACACAATAATATGATATTTGGCTATAGTTCTCCCCCTCACTCTTCCCTCTGAGATGCATCTCCATTTGTTGGATCTCTCTATTCGAACTGGATCTCTTTGTTCCTGACTAAGGATATCAATTACCATACCTTCAAAATGATTAAAAATATTAATAGATGACAAGGTAATTATCATATTTGGTATTACATAGTTCATTTATCCAACCTACTAGCACATATAGAGATACCTACGTTTGATTATTATGTCCCTTCGCAGCCACAACCTCATATGAGAAATAATTTCCCAGCTATGCAGCATCTCCAAATGAAGAAGACTTTGTAAAATAGTTATCCATTTGCAAAGGATTGGTTTCCCAAATTTATCCTGACCTCGAAAGTAACTGAACTGTTGGATTGTGATCATCCAAATCAATCTTCAACTGATCAAGATATCTACCACCTTTATAATATATTTTTAAGGTTTTGCCTCATTCTAATTGGGAACAACACATGTTTCATCCTTACTGCTCAAATGATCAACAGTGAGGGCACCAAAAGCCTCCAGCCCAAGCGACTGCATGGCTAACGGATCAAAAAATCTATGATAATCCCTATGACCCCATCGAAATGAATAGAATAGGTTCTCTAGATGATTATAGGATGAGGAATAATCAGTCCATGTTTCGAAGACCACATCTTTATTACATAAATATTCTTCCCCAGATATGATATAAATCTTTTGTACTAGTGACCTTGACACATCCACTTAAACACCTATATCTAGTAAAATAGGGTCACCGAAAAAATATGTCCTACTGTCAAAGAACAAAAATCATAAAACCAACTTCCCAATCATTTGAATAATATATGGTTTTTGAAAGTGCATTGGAAGTTATAGAAACCATACTGATAACACTTTCACAGGAACTTCAAGATTCATAAGAAAATCGTACGACCATCGATATAAGAATAAGAGAAATCCACTGAAATTTCTTAGAGCTCTAGAATAGTAAAGAATAAAATAATCCTCTAAATAATATTTAATAATCACATGAATTTTTTTAATAAGTACCAACACCTATTTGTCCAAAATTACCCAAGATATAAAGACATACCTATAAAAGGAATTGAATGAGTGCTAGTTCTTTTTGAATTGTTCCAAAAAAGTTTGATTCAGGAGACTCAAAGATTTTGTGAACTCAAAAGTTAAGAGCACTGGCTAAGGATATCCATCATACATGTGGTAGTTTTGTATCCCTCTAATATATTGGGTAATTATTAAGGTCTTACTAGATGAAATGGTATATGAGAGGTTATCCCAATCCCAAACTAGAGTACACAGGAGGTTATCCGAAGAACAGGGAAGGTATATGGGTGGTTATCCCAAGAATAACATGTGATGAATGCCTTGGTGGGTATCCTTGACACAATATTTCTCTAATTATGAATATACCACTCTTCTATGACATGATCATATACCAATTTTATGCTCTTATAGATCAAATTATCTGATTCCTTTAGGAATTAGGTATTATGAACTACCAAGATTTATGTCATTGCTCAATATTAAGATCTATTAATTGATGCGAATGTTTTTTAAATGTTAATATAATGGTATCATGACCTTATACTCATGTTATGATTAAAAATGAATATTTATTAATATATCCACTATTTAACATCACATAGAATCTGATCACACCCTTTATTAAGTTTCATTTTTCTTAGGATATAAATAATGGTTTAGTTATAATGTATATAAGAAGGGATATATTTCTAAATTTCTTAGTGGGAGATGATATAGATCATTTATGCACCTGTTTTTTTATATCCATGTTTCAAAAGTCAATAAAATGTTATAGTTAAGGTATAGATCATAATGATATGTAATGAATATTATTATAAAAATTGTAATTTTTATATATGTAATATTTTTTAACCTCAGTTGGTATCATATAAAATTTTTCGTTATTTTTGGAAACAAGGATGCTAAAAATTTAGTGAGAATATTTTGGATAATACTAAATCTAGAAGGGAACCCTAAGTTATGATAAAGAAGTGATTATGGTTTTCTATAAAAATACATCCCAGTCTAGATTTGGGCAAGTGGATATGGCTATATAATAGATTCACCTAGAGGTAAAAACATTGAAATTGGTGGATTAGGTATTAACTCAATCATCACTGATACACGTTGATTGGGCCTATGTCTTCACACATGAATATATACACTTGGGTGATATACTTGAGTTAATACAAAATTTATTTATAATAGATTATGGAGTATTTGTATAGATTATGACCATGGTTGAACTATGTTAAACCTAATGTGTCATATATTGATGAGAATATGTCATTATTTATATTTCCTATAAATTATTTTCATGATTATGTTGTTTATCAATATTATTATTATATCTCAAATTACGATTTTTTGGTTGTATATTATTGATAGAAGATGAAGAAATCTTGTTAAAAATAAATTTGATTGATAATTAAATTATTTTCCCCTAGAGAAATAAAATTTCATGGGATATGAAATAAAAATATCATTTCTATGATTATGAAACTTTCTCAATCCATGAATCATGATGAGATTCTAAATGAGCAAAGTAGGGAATAATGTTTTGTTGATTCCTTCACAAGGTAACATCCCAATTATTTTTAGTGGGTCCATTGAGCCACTAATATCTAAGAAGTAGATTTCTACCACTGATAATATATTTTCCATTCTACAATGATTTTATAGAGAAATAATTTTTTATCTATTCATCATTTAGAAGGACAATAATATCAATGGTGGGATCTTATCAAGAACACATGGAAAAGAGAAGAAACTAACTTTATAGTGTGGGATGAGTTTACAAGGTTATTTTTCAATAAGATTTGTCATCATATTTTTAATATGAAAATGGAGAATGAAATCTGTAAGCTTGAGTTAATGGATGATGATACCATTAGTAACAATGTGGAAAATTTTACAAGACTTGAAAGGAATGCATCTAGTGTTATAAACAAACCTAAAATCCAGACTGAAAAATTATTTAGTGAATCAAAACCAAATATTATGAGGCTATTATCTATGAGATGATTTAATTACTATGAATAAAGTATTCGATGTTCTCTCATGGCATAAATTGCACTAAAAAAAATTCAGGATATATACAGGGTTTATAACTGTAGCTATAGATCCAAAAACTGTGGGTATTACCTATAGCCATGGTTTGGTGGACCGTGGATCCTATTGGGGTGGAAATAGTGTCATGGCTATAGCACTAGTTTCCACCAAGGCTATAAAACTATATATATGTTTGCAATAATGGGTATAGACCTATATCCACAATTTCCATTGTTGAAATACCCCTACATCAATAGTTTCAAACTGTGGCTATAGCTTCTTCCACATTAGATTATAGCCACGGTTAAAAACCTTGACTATAGGTCTACTAGAGTGGTTAAAAAATGTGGATATAGATGTATTTATAGGGTTTATAACTATGGATATAGCCTGTAGATACTATAAAAATAGTTATTCCAACATTGTAATACAAGATTAATAATAAAAAAGTTATCTCATGCCTCTACTACATGACCCAAAATTGTAATATATTGTTAATAATAATTCTTTTTACTACTGTATGATTTTTAATTATCAATAAAATATTAAAATCCCATCATAAAAATGAATATATATCACCCAAAATATATTACTCCACCAACAAATCATCAAGAAAATTTCCAAATTAAAGGGTTATTGAAACCCATTATTTTTCATGTAGTCTCCAAGCGATTCTATTTTAGACTTAAAATTAGTCTTTCCATATATAGTAGTAGAGCCCTCCAGCTTCACTGCTTCCTCTTCCATCTGAACGAACATGGACATCTTCTCACCATCCCTAGCACTTGAAATTTTTTTGGACAACATCTCTAGGCTCTCCACCATTCCAACCGTTGAAGTGAGTTGTCCCTTTCCATCACAGCCCTAGCTGCACTTATCATTGATGAAGGCTACAAACCCATACAAGTCATGAACACCTGCAATAAAGGCCACATAACTACATATCCAATATTAAAAATGTAAAATAATAATAGTTCATTCAAATATCTATTAGTGCTAATAAGAACAAGTCAAACAAAATAACTACATATCCTCCAAAGTAAACATATAGAGTTTGATCAAATAAAACTTATTAAGAAACCACAATGTTTTTAACATATATGAAGTACATACAGATGTATAATTTTGATCAATTTACTCATTTAAATAATATTTATGAAAAAAAATTTACATCTAGTTGTCAATGATAATAAATCCAAATCATTCATTAATCTCCAAATACGATCCAGTAAGTAAGATCTTCTTGTTTATAAAGGATAAGAAATGGAGTTAATGTTAGAAAATTAAAGTCATAGGAATATAAGTTAATTAAACTATCACATCAAATAATTTTTATTTATAACAAGAATATATTTATTTATGGAATGAATGAATACAAATTAGTATTATAGGTACCCCTTGTAATCCCTTAGTATCATGGTTTGAATTGAAGAAATGAAAAACTATTTTTTCCATATAAAATGAAAATGATTTATTTATACAATTAAAATAAGAAATAAGGGTTGTGTATAATTCATTCATACCTATTAGAATAATGGAATTCATAGTTTTCCTCATGGAACAATTAGAGTTTTTTGGGGTGGGTACTACATAGCCATTGCTTTTGAGTTTCAATATCATCCCCCATGACTGTCTGGACATACAATCTATCGGTTTCTAATTCTTGAATAATAGTGAAGTATGGTGGGGACATGTGGAGAGTCAGTTCACCACCCATAAAGTACCTTAATGATCAATATCAACTATGATTGAAAACTAAATATATTGAAAGGATCCATACCTGATATTACATCTTCTATACTAACACTATGAACATAATATGAATACGATAAGGCAATGATGATTCTGTACCCAAGGATCTAACCTCATCATATTTCAGTTAGTGGTTGAATTATGGGTAAAACCCCATCTCATACAAATTGGAAGGTGTATACTTGAGTCGGGTCTTTAACTAATCAATGGAAAGTGGAAAGGGTTATACACAAAAATGGTTCAATAAACCATCTCATGGGATGTGCTTATATATAATTTATATGATATCAAAATAACCCTACCAAGATGCCTATTTTCTATCAAAGTGCTAGGAATGATCAAAGAAACCATACACTGTATGAAAATCATTATAATTAGTATAATATAGAATTACATGTTGGACATATCAAAGCTATACTCATGTTTAGAAAATAATTCCATCACAAAAAAATTATATACTTAATAAATTAAAAATTAGACATACTATTTTAATCTATATTATTCAACATACACCAAAAAAATTACATTTTACACAATTATAACATAAGAATATGTAATACATGTACATCAAATTATGGTTTCTAAAAAGGTAAACTAGCATTAAGGGAAACTTAACATAGTTTATAAAACATCATTTTTTTTCTAGATAATTAGAAATGTGTGAAAAAAGGTGGGAACTTTGTAGTTGATAATTGAAAGTACATGATCATTTTTAATTTATTTTTGGCACACTATTGAATAATATGAAGAATAGACTATCATGGATGATCTTGCTAATCATTGAATGAATGAGGTGTATAGTTAGATATTCCAACATTCTACTGAAATAATCTAGTCTAAAAATGACCCTAGGAGTGGTGAAGGTTTCTTCCATGCTTGTAAGAGTTGAATGCAAAGATTAAAATCAATTGACATTTCTAGCAGAAAAATATCCACTATAATGACTAGTGGTTGACTTATTTTTTTCTTTGTGGGATGGAATTGGAAATATTGTTGTTTCAGGAAGCATACAAATAAAAAAATTATTGAACCTATTTAGAACCCCGTAGTGATTGATTCATTACATGCCCGAGTTGCTATTAAAGTGCATGAATTTTATCAATAATAGATGAAAGTAAGAGTATTTGGATGGAATGTATCTGAGAAATCATCCAGATAATGTGAAATAAATAATTTATTATTAAAAAGGGCTGGTAAAGAAGATTTTGTTTTTTCATTGAAGGACAATATAATTCAGGATGTATTTCAGTTACTTTATATCGAACATGGGCAGAGTTTGTTTTATAGGATCAATCTTATGATTGGGAAAGACAGTTACAGACTCAAATGTTGGACCTTGTGTAACTAGTGTTGTGGCTGAAGTCCACTCTATAGATACCCTACCTAATTATATTCGGTTCTTCAAGGAGAATATTATTGTGGAAAAAATTGGCAACTTAGCTCCAAATATTGAACTTGCAACTGGATACATGATGGATAATTTCTAAGTGTGTTCAATACATGGGAAGTATAGGTTGTGATGTCTCATTTTTCTATATTTTCACCTTGAGGACAATTTGTTTTTTCAAGAGGGAAAAAATGATAGGATCATGGGGTTGAAACCACTAGGAAGGGTCCTACTGCAGGTCTTCCCCTTATGGTATGTTTGACATGACTTATAATGAAGGATTAAAAATATTTTGAAGAATCACATAAACCATATAAATCTTAATAGTTTCAATATAATTCTTTAATTTTTGGATGTTACGAAGTCAACAAATTATTTATGTGACTAAAACATCATGTAATGGGAAATTACATGAAAAGAAATAGAAAATGGAAAGAGTAAAATTGAGAGAAGTTTGAGGATACAACACTATATTCAGAAGTTCTATTCTATCTGGATAATGGAATTTAACATTAACATTATGTAATTGAAAATTAAACACTATAATAGGAAAGGGATGTAGTAAGAAATGAAATCCATGTTATAGATTGCATTAATAAAATTATAAATGAATAAAATCCTGAAACAAAGACATTAGAAATGTAACGATGATATCCAACATTGTAAAAAATAATATATTATGACATTAAACAATAATAAATCAATTTTAATCTTGGTCTTAACAGTTGAAGTTAACTTCATATGTGCTATTTTTGTTTCAGGAAAAACTCATGGTACATGACCAAAAACGATTTGGTATTTTGTTTAATGAAATAAAGAAAACTAAGGTAATGAATATGGATTCAGATATAAATAAATAAAAATGAAAATGATTACCGATTAACAGTGTTCAATGTCCAACAAAATAGCAGGTTATTGGACAAAAAGGATTTGATATTGTGTTTGTGATATGGGGTTTATGAAGGATTTAATTAAATTACATTTTTATCTCTTATTGTGGTATAAATAATTCTTAAATCCATATCTCTAATCTCATCAGAATACACCATAGAACAAATATTGATTATATAGTTAATTGAGAAAAAATGTAATTATTAATTATCTATTAGAATAGTGAGAAAAACATGGTAGGTTATCTTAATGTTTCTAAACTTGTATAATAATATCTATTTGTACTCTATATCTCATGATATGGAAATTGGATTTTTTAACTATAAAATAAGAAAATGTATGGTGTATGGAGTATAATTCCACAATTGAAGGTCATGTTAGAATGCAACAAATATGAAATGATAAATGAATTAATAAATATAATATATGAAATCCAATATTATTGTGAAAGAAGAAAATCATAATTTCGCATTATAGTATTCATAAGGATATTTATTGGTAAAAAAATTTCATCATTAAACCGATCACACTGTAGATATTTAGTTAAATGGAATGGAATCATAAAACATGGAATTTATAGGTCTAGTTGAAATAACTATGGGAAAGAGAATGTAGATATTAGATCTAGAATTAAGATGAGGTTCATAGATAGGGAATGGATTGGTATTTAGAGAGACGAATAATAGATAACAGTATTTATATATGTGAAGTGAAAAATAGAAAGAGAGACATCATACTGATGATGATGGGGAACTCTCAATATTGAAAAGAAAATAAAAAAAAAATTTATGTAATTCTATGAATTATATGAATCAATGTCAAACCATTTTATAATATTTTGAAAAATATAGACTAGAATTTATAATTTTTTAGATAGGGTTTATGAAGAAAATTAATTCAATATTTATCTCTTAGTGTGATATAAATAATTCTAAAATATGAACCTCTATACTAATTGGAATACACCATAGAAAAAAAATTAAAATACATTGAATTGAGAAATAAATAATTATTAATTAGTTCTTTGATCAATGAGAATCACATGAAATAATATATTAATGTCTATAAACATTTCTAATAACATCTAATTAAATGTGTATCTCATAACTGGGAAATTAAAATTTTTACGTTCTAATTAAACCAATGTATACTGTATTTTTCAAATGATAAATAAATTAATAAAAATAATATATTAAATACAATATTGTAGTGAAGGAATAGATTTTATAATTTATTTGTTTCAACATTCATATTTACGGTGATTGGAAGAACAATTACCTCAACAACCCCGTCATACTTTAGAGATTCTATTGTGAAATGAAATAAAATAATATGGAATCTATTAAAATAAATGTTGAAAAAAGGAGATAAATAATACATGTGATTCTAAAGAAGACTCAATATTTTAAGGAAAAACAAAAAACATTATAATGAATTCTAAAAATTATAGAAAGTTGAGTTGAACCATATAATAAACTTCCATTACATTTTCCCCCTTTCTTTAGGAAAAGCTATCAACATCTCTATTTTTTAACATTACTACATAATCTGTATGTAATGATATGAAAAAAAACATACCAAACTAATTTAAGAAGAAAATAAAACATTCACATTCTTAATCAAAACTCATAAATCATGATATTTTTCTCTGAAACATGATATGGTTTTTTATAATAAATAATATTCATTATAGTTAGAAAACCACTATAAAGCCATGTTTTATCCTAGTAGATATATGTAAGTATTTGGAGAACTTATGGTTTTATAAGTTCAAAGAAAATTCCTTATAACCATAATTGGTAGAAAACACATACTAAAAATATAATTCATAAATTTTAGAAAGTATAACAATGGAAGTTAACATATACAAAACCAAAATTCAAAAAATATTGAAATTAAAAAATAGATAGAGGATATAATATTTTAGAATGGGGTTCATGGTATCTTATCCCTAATTCCATATTAATTTTTTATATTAAAGAAAATATATAGAAATATTTTACCCCAAGACTTGATCATTATAATTGGTAGGTCTGAATATTATCCCCTAATATGGTTGGTTCTCAACATAGGGTGAGATCTGTTTTAACTCCATACAAACATAAAAAAAATTAAAATAATAAACAATCCATGAAATATAAGTTTAATAGAATAGACATTCACAAACACAAGTGTCCCCTTTAAAAAAACATTGAAAAATGATAAATCACAATGGTGATATGTAGAATAATTGACATGAAAATAAATTTAAAAATGAATGTTCTTGTTTCTAAAGTGATTTATCTAAATACATGTATGATCAGTTAATATTTATCTCTTATAAATAGTTAAATAATGAATTGGTTAATGGTTAATTATAGATCCTTATAGTCTTTTATGTTGGTCTATTGATTAATTTGTTATAATTAAGTTTTAGAACTAGCTGTAGTCGATCAGAACTACTTGATCTGGTTAAGATGGTGAATAAAGTTTATATTAAAGATTTCATATATAAAAAAAATAAATGTAAAATGAAACTAAAACAATACATGTCAAATGAAGTTGAAAATTTTATGTAACCAACAATTATTTTTGTTAGGAAAAAAATACATGCAACATTCAACAAGAGAAGCAACCAACAAAACTGATATAATATTTCATATAGAAAATTATAAAGTCAAGAAAAATAGAGAATATAAAATTTATATTAATTTTAGTAAATATTTCATCCACATTACCACAAAATAATTCTAACAATGCAATGAAACCCCCCACTAGGTTAAATAGTTTAGAGGGAAACATTTAACATAGTCAGCATATAAAAACCAGATTAAAACTAGTTAAAAAATTTATTAACAGAAGATAGGTTGTTAAAAGAAGAACATACCATATGGAATTGATTAAATTCTCCCACCAGAAGTCTATGCATTATATTGGGACCTTAGGATGATGAGGAGGTAGACTCCCCACCTCCTTCTTTAGCCAATAAGATGTTTACAGTGAACAATACCCCCAAAATATGTGACTTTCTACTGACCAAAGATATATAAAATTATCACCTACACCAGAAAGAACCAATCCAATATTCATGTGGCATTTATAAACCATAATGGAATGATATTTTCATTGATAAAAATCAATTTTTCGATAGTATATTTCTAATTTATGTTGATTCATCACCAGATCCTCCATGAATTTCTTAATGAAGTTTCCACACTAGCTGATAGATTTGAATTCCATGTCGAACCCCAATGATTGTAACATATATATGGAAATATCTTAGAATGATTGATGATTCTATTCCCAGATTTACAGATGAAAAATTAGTGAATGATGTTGAATAGGTCAATAATTGATAAGATCATAAAGAGGATGTCTCGGTTGAGAGCGTGGATCGTGACCCCTAACCTTGTAACTTTATTTCTTTCACTGATAAACAACTGGTCAGCCACCAGAGCTGAACACCATCTCTATTTTCCCGATAGAAATGTGGACCCTATAAGAAGGGCCAATGGAACTTGAGAGCCCAATATTTTTCCAACCGGGCATTTTACCAGGCCACAGACCATCTCGGGGGCGACCACTTTGGATCAGCTTCAGCAGGTAGGAGGAGGGGACTCATCATAGAAGCGTTGTCAGGTGAGTAGAGGTCACGATGGTTGAAATGGGAGGTGGTTCATGAGGAGAGGCACACAAGGGAATAAGAGATGAGCCCTTCATGTAGGATATCAGTTTGGGTTCAATAAAAAATAAACCATAGCCGTGAGTTTAATAAAATAGTGGATTTAAATCAACATATAGACATAGTTTTAATTAAAATGTGGCTAAAAATTAAGATATTTCCATGAATTTATAAATTTGTGGATATAGGTCAATGGATATAGAACATTTTTATAGCAGTGTAGGGATCAGATTCACCCATCCATCTCATTGTTTTTATATTAATTGAATGATGGATTTTAAAGATTGTTCTAATTATAAGAACTATGGAGTGAAGAAGATGAGTCTTATTTAATGACAGAAGTGGGGTAAGAAGCATGGAAGGAAATCATATTAAGGGAATTGTTAAATTATTTAAATGAGGAAATGATGTTCATCATGTAATTGAATGTCTTAGTGATGGGTATAAGTTATATAATGAATAAAATTGAGAGAAATATCCCCAAAATTAACTAACCACACTCTAGTGCTTCAAATGTAAGGAGTATGAGTATTATTATAACTATTTCTTGAATCCAAGAGGTAACGATGACGATCAGTTCTATCAAACTATTAATCCATGAGAAAAAGGGGAATCTCATGGGATATCTATTATTAATGTGGGTTATGATAATGATGTGGAGAAAAGTACACTTACTATCCACTATAGAACTGAAAATGTTTTATTTTATTTTGGATCTACCCAATATTTTATATCTAATGAATTTTATAAGGGTATCATGTCACCACCTAAACAATTAGATGTTGAATTAGAAGTGAAATCTCACAATGCTATGATGATCAAATATCCAGGATATGATTCATTTTCAATATAATTTTATGGGAAGGTGCTTCCAACAAATGTTGTTATTCACACTCCAATTGAATTTGATATAATTTTTCACATGGATTGGATTTATTTATACATATACCATATCAATTCCCATGTAAGACAATCCTCATTTGATATTCCAAACCAAACTATGATTTTCCATCAGTACAAGGATCAGAAAGAACATCTGATGTAAATTACATCCATTTTATGTTTCATCATTCCTATGAGAAGGTGTTCTTTTTTTCCATATGGTTAGGTATAAAATAAACATTGAATATATTCCAATTGAATGTGAGTTTTTTGATGTATTTTTGGAATATTTTTGTATTCTTACACTGAATTGTAATGTTTAGTTTTCAATAGAACTCACACCTAGTGCAACACCTATTTCAACAACTCCATATAGAATGAAATTGATTGAGTTGTAGGAATTAAATAAGAAACTCCAAAGGAATATTGATTAGGGATTTATTTGTCCTTGTGCATCACCATGGGGTGAACCTATTATTTTTTTTATGAAAACATATGGAACAATGTAAAGTTTCATTGATTACCACAAACTTAAGAAGATCCCAATCAAGAATTATTATCTTATACCATGTATTGATGATTTATTTGATTAATTATGAAGATAACAATATTTTTCCAAAATTAATATTTGATCTAGATACTATAGAATGAGGGTTAAAAGTTAATAAATACCAAATACATCCTTATTTACGAGTTATAGAAATTGTGAATTTATAGTGTTTCCATTTTCTTTTACTAATTCCCCATATATCTTCATAGATTTTGTTAATAGCGTATTTTTTTATTAACATGATCATTTTGTAGTAGTATTTATATATGATATTATTATAAATTTTTAGATCAATTATGAGAATAAAAATCACTTGGTGATTGTACAAAATACCCTAAGGAGAATCTTGGTGTAAAATTTACCTAGGGTGAATTTTGGATATACAATGTTTCATTCGTGGGTTATATAATCTCAAGTGAGGTTATATCAGTGGATCTTCAATGATTGATGTTATTGAACGTTGGCCTATATCGAACACTATGAATAAGATCCACCAGTTTCTTGGATTGGTTGGATATTTTTGATGATTTTTAAATAATTTATCATGGCTCTCTAATCCAATAACTATGTTAACATGGAAGGGATTCAAGTTCCTTTGGAATGATTAATATAAATAAAATTCCAAAGAAATTAAGAAAAGGCTGGCCAGTGAACATATACTCACACTGACATAAAATAGAGATGTGTCAATGATTAATAGTGATAAATAAAATTAGGGGCTATGATGTTTTCTTATGTATAATTATATTGTGATAGATTATGACTCCGACCAATTGAAGGTTTATGGTTGAAATTACCAAAATCATGATTTCGAGTTTTTAAAAATAATCTATGCAATAAATACATAGAGACATTATATTTATTTGAAAAGGTGTTTCATATATACAAATAAAAAAACTTAAATTATATATTCATCCAAAAATAGTTGAATATGTTCCATAGTAGATGATTGAAGTTTATTAATGATTATTACTATTCAATATGTTACCACCCTAGAAAAGAGAACAAGGTGGATGCTACTTTGAGTCAAAAGGATCATTCTAGCTTATGTATTACGAGGATCATAAAGGTTACAAAATATTTTTATTTTCAAAGGATTGAACATGAAATCATGAAGTGAGGGGATAAATATTATCAAGATCAAGTGATTGTTCAACCATCTATCCATGTAATGATTAAAGTGCCTCATAAGTAATATGTAGATATATAAAATAAGTTGTGAAATATTCTATATTTCAACCTTGATTGATATGTAAGATAAGGTTAATGAACTAAATTTGTGTCCCATAAAATTCAAATAAGATGAAGGAGATATTGGAAGAAGCTAATATCTCATAATTCTCCATTCTTACTAAAATTAAGAATATGTATAGAGATTTGAAAGAGTATTTTTGGTGAAAAAACATGAACAGATATATTGAAGTGTATATATATCGGTGCATGATATGTTAAGAAGTTAAAGGTTGAGAGATATAATTCAAATGGTACATTACAATAATTACCTATAATGTAATGTAAATGGGAAAATATCACGATGGATCTCATCATAGGACTCCAGAAAACATCTATTGGCCATAATGCTATTTTTATTGTAGTAAACCACCTTATGAAGTCAAAAAAATTAATTTTTATTATAGAATATTTATCTCTTGATCATAATTACAAGATATAAATTAAGGACCTGATAATATTACATAGAGTACCACATTATCTTATATCTAATCGAGATATAAATTTTACCTAAAATTTATAGTGAAGGCATAAAAAATATATAGATATAGATTGGTGGTTTAATGCTTCTTATCATCCACATATAGATGTTCAATATGATATTACCACTCAAAATGTGGAAAATTTTATAAGATCAAGTTATCTATATTTGAAATGCTATTGGGATCAACACCTCTATCATTTTGAATTATCTTATAACTATATATTTCACTCAAGTATTCAGATGGTCCTTATGAATCCATATTTGTAAGGAAGTGTAGAACTAAAACATGCTAGGATTAATTTGGGGAAATAAAGTTATTTGTACCTACGATAGATGATTAATTTGTGGAGAAGGTTAAATCTATTCAAAATCACATCAAGGTAGCTCGAATTCGACATAAGATTTTTGTTGCGAATCAGATCTAAAATTCAAAGTTTTTGAAAAGTTAATCCTGTGAATTTCTCACTAGAAGAAGGTAATGATATTTGGAAATAAGTGAAAACTAATCCAAATATATATAAACCCATCAATTTTCCTAATTGGATCAAACCCGTTACTTATTTCTTGGTGCTTCCACATAAATGATCTCAAGTTAATGATGTGTTCCATCTATATATTTTGAAGAAGTACATACACGATCCTTCACACATTATAAAATCAGAGGTTTTACTGCTAGATAATTATCCTTTATATGAAGAATACCAGGATGAGATAATGTTCTATAGAACAGTACTACACACCTGGTTAAAGTTCACTAGTGAAATAAAATATTCAAAGAAGCTACATTAGAACCCAAGGATTTTCTATGGAAAACATGTACTCAATTTATTATTTTAGAGATATGGAATTTTTATGGTAAAATTCATTTTAGGATATATAGAATGTAGCACCCCATGATTTTATATGTATTTACTTTGAAATAAACATGATGTATTTGATAACTTACGTTTTATACAACCCCGAGTCTAAATGAACCTTTGATATAGTATACCTTTATAACCTAGACGTTTAGTTGGGGGTATGAATAAAATTAAAAAAATTATGAATTTATTTTAGAAATTTTTTCCAAAATTCAAATGTATTTATTAATAAAAAATAAATAATCAATTAATTTTTTTAGAATAACATATTCTGATTAAGAGAATAATTTTTTAAAGAAATGTATTTTTCTACAAATATTTTACTATTATAAAAGAAATATATATTTATCACTATTTAAAAGTGATTTTAATGAAATTTATTGGTAATTTATGAAACAAAATCTGAATATTATTTATCTAAATGTTATTAATTCATATAAAATCATTTAAAAGTAAAAAAGTTATTTTCTATAAAACTATTTTTATGTTCACAATGTATTTTTATTATAATTGTTTTAGTAAATAATTATTTTTTATTTTTTAATTAAATTTTCATATTATATATTAAATCAAATATTTTGACATTAATTTTATAGTTTTCCCTATGAAATTAACGAATTCATATTCAAATTTAGGCTAAAAATGAATTTTTTAAAAAATGGGGTTTTGTTTCATTTCAAATGAATATTTTAAAATAAATTTCCTAAAATTATAAAAATTAAATTTGATAAAATTGATTATTTACATATAATAATAACTTTAAAAAAATTTAATGAGTCTATCTTCATTTTTGAAAATACTAAATAGTAAAAACAGTAAACATTTATTTCCACGATTAAGGGTAAATTTCGTATACTGGGGGTTAAACTAAAAAATAAGGGTAATATTGCAAAATAAACTTATATAATTATTATTTTATAAACATATTTATACCCTATATTATATTAACTTTAAATAATTTTCCATTTGGTTCCTATTTCACATGTAAGTGACCTTATATTATTTAAATCTTTTAATTAATTTCATGTGTTTCCTCTCCTTCACTTCTGAAAGGCCACCCCCTATCTTCCATTATTCATGAATTTTGAGCCATTTATCTTAGAAAAGAACATCAAAAATTCATTTCAACGTTATAGAGCTTCATCTTATACCCACTTTATTCTTATAAGATGTCACGACCCATCCTCAGGGCCCATTCCGTGACTACCCCAAGCCCGCCTTCCATAGGCCAGGGGCTGGCGACTAGCACCATAGGCGTAAATCCCGATTAAAAGGGAAGGTATTGACTTTATAAAACGTAAACACACACAACTAGAGTACAAGATGAATAAAACACTAAGTAAAGCAGTATAAGAAGTGTGCTAAAAGTAAAAAGGGGCTGGAAAGACAAGCCCAATAGAAAGGTACAACTACAACTGAAATAAAGTAAAACTGAAAAGACAAACAGCTGGAAGATGGAAGCAGCTCCTGAATCGTCCTCTAGGTTCCTACCGAAAGGGTAGGTACAGATGTCCTCCTTAGCACTCCGTGTCTATCGGTCTGCTTCGTGTGCCATCACGCTGAGTGTCCACCTCTGGGTACCGTCCAGTCCTCATACACTCTGCCTCAGTCAGCGCTGTCTGTCATCTTTATCCAACATAATGAGGTGCGGGCATAGGCTATGTAGGGGTGAGAATAACGATACTCAGTAGGGATACCGAGACCCTCAAGGTATCACTAATTCTAACAAGGATAAACCACAAAGAAATATCTCAACAGATAACCTTTACTTAGGTAAATGCCCATACATATACCTATATTATCAAGTAACCCATCTAAATTATGAGGAAAACTCAAAGGATCATAGACTCAGCTCATACCAGGATTTTCATCATTGAAACCACAACTACTAGAGAAATCCGCCTATGTCGAGTACAGTGGCCCTATCGTGACTCCGAGGCGCTACTCACTAACCTTATACTGCTGAGGTACTCCTCCTATCGATTACCGTGAGTCTGCTACCAAACCGGGCGCTCCTCCGCTATGGGTCTGCCGCCAAACTGGGCGCTCCCCCTAATAATCATCAGAGGTACTCCACCTGTCGAGTATTGTGGGTCTGCTTCCAAACCAGGTGGGCCGTCCATCGTGGGTCTACCGCCAAACTGGGTTCTCTGTCCACTGGGCTAGTTGAATCACTCCGACTCGAATCAGTCCACCAGTCGTCAGGTCTACAACTATTAGGTATCCACACTATGTCTGCTCGTCTCCGGGAGGATCTGATCCATGATCTGTTGGTCGATACTCCAAATTTCACTAAGTCTCACATAGAAGTATCTCAAAGGTCCGCCACATCATAGGGGTCTCAACACAATAGACGATGCGTCAATCAGACGCCTGGTCTGTGAGGTATTGGCTTTTCCATTCCAGGGGTCCGGTTGGTTTTTAAGATAAAACCAACATGACCATACACCAATCCCATTCGAATCCCCCATGGAGTATTCGAAAAGAACCATCTCATAAAAAGGAAACCAACATAGTTGACGGCACATCAATCGAACACCCGGTCTATGAGTTATTATCATTTTAGTCCCGGGGCCCTGGTTGGATTCGTGTATGAACCAACCTGAACATAACTCAACTATACCCCGAACTCCCGTGGGGTATACTCAAAGGGACGACTATTATCCAAGATTACTAGTGCCGCTGATGGTTCGTCAAATGGATGTTTGGGGCCAAAGATATGACCAAAGATGGTAAAGGGTCGGTAATGGGCCTGGGTCCGGTCCGACCCGGTCAGACCGACTCGGCCCAACCCATACTGCGCCGAACCGGTATGAGTCGACCCATTCAGACTCACTGGGTCTAACCCGGACCATTGGGAAGGTCAACTCGTTATGTTTTGACCATGTCCGCTAGCCCCGGCCCAACAGACCGTGAGGGCGATTCAACCCGATAGTCGCCACATAAGCGGCTCGGTAACTCGGCCCGGGAGACCGGGCCTGTTCGTCCAGCGATACCGTGGGGCCATCGCGGGCTGTTTCGGTAGCCCGGTGGCCAGGAGGCCAGCGGGGAGGCCGCGTGGGGCACGGGCGGGCTGGCTGGGCTCCGGGCAGGCCGTGGGTGCACCCATTAGGGAGCAGGTGCGCCATGCAAGGTGGGTGGGTTCCGAGCAGGGTGCCGGACACTGGGCAGCGTGTGGGGCACGCCGGGCAGTGCGCGAGGCATGCCAGGCAGCGCGATAGGGCGCTGGGGGGGGGGGGGGGGGGGTGGTGGGGCGCCGGGTAGGCTGGGAAGGGATCCGAGGGGGAGTCGGGATGCGGGCAGGCCACCGCGGGTGCACCGAGGTGTGCCAGGAAGGCCGGGTAGGGAAATGCGGGGCACGGGAAGTGCGCCAAGGAGGCATCGGCAGCACGCCGGTGAGTCTTGGTTCGGGCGCCATTCCTTCTGTCTCGTGGTTCTCCACCGGCACGGTGTGATGACACTGCTCCCTTTCGATTTGCCTCCATTGAAAAACAAACAATAAACCAATGGAGTGATGTCGGGTCGTGTTTTTTCGGCCCGCTCCCTCCGCATTAATTGATAACAAAGGCCACCGTCGAATAAAGAAAACATCGAGGAACAAGAGTTTAATTTTATTCATTCAAAACTAAACATAAACCCCCTACCTCGCTAAGGACGTAGCACGTCAACGTTCTGCGGTAGTCGAGCGCCGCGGTGGTCGGGTGTTCTTTCATCACGGGGGAAGATGATGTTGTCATCATTCATCGTACGCTTCCACTTCCGAGCTCGTACGTCAGTCTGTTGACGATGAAAAGGAAGGTAGAAGAGTCGTCAAAGAAGCCCTACGTCGGAAGGGGGTTCCGAGCAAGAAGCCAAGGAAGATGCATCGTCGCCGGCATCTTCACATTATTCGAATCGTAGAGCATTATTCATTGAGGAAGAAAGTCGTTCTTCGTTGAAGGTTGGTGTTTCTCGTCGGAGAATAACACTTCCTTCTAAATCCTCTCATGATCTGTCCCACAAATATTTCCAACCAAAATAATAAAATGGCCCTCCCATAATATAACATGCCATGTATTTTCAAATTAAATCAAACTCTTTAATTAATTAACTGAAGATTTGGTTAATTAATTGAGATGGGTTGGGAAAGAATTAAATGGAGTGAGGTAGGTGGGATGTGGAAAGGATCCACCCAATTAAATGGGGTAGTTGTCATGAATTAAACAATGGGAGTTAAATTGGGGAGATTAAGGGAGGTTTAAGGGAGTTGAAAGATTGGGGCTCGTGTGGGCCCCACCTCACAAATATCCTATCATGGGAGGTTATGTGGGTGTGGGCCCCACCAATAACTTCCCCATGGGAGGAAATAACTAACTCTCAAAATAAAATTCTGTACCACACAATTTTTTTTAATTTAAGATTAAACCCCAAAAATTATATTTCAACCCGCATAAAACGCAACTGCGGTAAAGGTCCCCTTAAGAGAATACTAGCACTTCGAGTTCATCGGTGTCCTTGGATTTAAATTACGAGCACCGGTTCATAAGATAGAAAATCTCGCACGTACATTTTCTGAACGTACCTGAAAATTTTTTCAGAAATTGATTCCAGGCAGACCGGGCCTCGGAATCAGGTGTCGTCAGAAACTGTAGACTCGTAAAATTCCAAGGTATTTAAGAAAAAAAAATTCCTTGAAATTTCTGAGTCTTTACATTACTCCCACCATAGGGATTTACTTCCCCGCAAAGCTTCAACACACACTAGGGAAACAAAAGGGGTACTGAGCATGCATCTGAGCCTCCTTCTCCCATGTGCTCCTCTTAAAGTTTACGTGCTTCCAACGAATGCGCATAAGAGGAACCTACCTTCCTCGTAGGACCCCCTCCTGTCGATCCTCAATATCTACTGGAACCTCTGTAAAACTCTCTCTGTTATTGATTTCCAGCTCCCTGTGATCGAAGATGTGGGTTGAGTCGTGAACGTATCTCCTCAACTAAGATACGTGGAAGATGTCATGCACCCGGTGTAACTGAGGTGGAAGAGCAAAGCGGTAAGCCACCTCGCCTACACTGCTGAGGACCTAGAAAGGTTCGATGAAACTCAGAGAGAACTTTCCGCCTCGGCCAAATCTCCATAGACCTCATCGAGGTGAGACCCGTAGGAAAACGTGGTCGCCATCCTCGAACTCCATGTGAACACACTATCTCCCGCACTTGAGTTTATCTTGTGCTACCCGGGTTTCCTTTTTCGTCGACCAAGGAAAACCCGACTCCAACATTGTAGATAAACCACAACCTTTTTCGCGTAATATAGTCAGTCTGAGTATGAAATGTTGATGTCCATTCCATACCCAAAATAACATCGTAATGCCTCGACGCTGCCACCAAGAGGTTCCAACCGAAACTCTCGCCTCAAGGGTCAGATCACACCGTCAGTGTAAGTGTGATTATCAATTCTCCACCCAATGGTATCTCCAGATGTGAGGGTCAAGTCAATGGTTTAACTGGAAACTCTAGGTCTGGGAAAAGATTCGTTGAAGGAAGGAATGATTGGTACATATGTCCATTGATACGTCAGTAAATAGTAGACACATACCGTACCTCAAATCATTCCTAGAGCCTTTCGGTAGCACTCCTCCACTGCATGCAGCTACTCTCTTACAATTCCCTCCAACTCCCTGAGCATGGAGGGGACTACAAAGGTGGGTGGTTGTAACATGTCGAAATGCACACCACCTAATGCTGCTCTCCTAGCTCTGCTTCTATGTCTGCTGCCCTACATATTTATCTGTCCCTGTCACATCTTCTTCTCAAAACGTCTTTCACGCCAAAGTCTCTGAGACTGGCACTTGTTTCCTACTTTCCCAATGCTAAAATTCACTGGCTGTATCCACTAAGACATATAACATTCAACCACAAAGGTTCTCTCTATCACCCTAACATAATTAGGAATGCATAGAGGAATAGTGCTGGCTCAGATGTCCTTAAACACACCTTTCTCGGAAGTCTGAGCTCTAATAGCACTGACCGTATCGTAGTCATCAAGTACCAGGAATGAACGGTACACCTCGATGAATACTCAGCTACCAACTTGTCATCCTGCCGAAGCTGTATAAGCTTTAGAAAACTCTCAGCCACCTCTTCAAGCTAGTCCTTAGCCGCCTGTGAGTCGGGCTCACCTCGGAACCTGAAGGTATCTGATTCTGAAACACGTGTAAGGAACTAAGCCTATTTGTGTCATCTACCGGTACTGCTGGTTGGAATTGCTGACCAACATGTAGTGATATAGCTGACACACTACACGAAGGTACTATCTCAGGAATCAGTCCATGTACCGAAGCCTCATCACTATGCGGACCAACCTCATGGTCACTCACTGGGAAACACCAGTAGCTAAGATCACCATCCACTCTACTAGTGTCTAAAATAGGTGTATAACTCTAGAAATCCCCTCCAGCCAGTCCACTGCTACCTGGGAATCTGCCTCGCCTAATAAACTCGGAGGCCTCTACTGTTGGAACTCATGCAATGCGCTTTGTCAGCGTGTACTGTCCGCTAGTACGGCTGGTGGCATCTGCTGCCCAATGGGTGGTAGTGCTTGTAACACCCCGAGATTTTATGAAAAATATTTTTTTTAATTTCATTAATGTCTTGTGTTGTACGCTACACCAAAAGAAGCTTTCACAACAAGCATCCTTGACTTTCCTTCCATTACACACAATCGCGACCTTCCACGATAGCGTGTGTCGTACGCAACACCAAGTTTCGCTAAACAACGATATGCTATTAAGATATTATTAAAACTAGCCGTTATGAATAGTAATAACCACTTTTTGAAATTTTGTAAATCTTATTTTTCAAAATGAACTTCATTCTTGGATTCGGAGTATCGAATTTAGCCTAAGGTGAAATTTTGGTACTTTTCGGATAACTTTCATATTTTGATGAATAGTGAAAAATTACTAGATTATAATTAAAAACAACTTTTTTAATCGAAATAATTAATAGTGATAAATTATTAATTTGAGTGGTTTTAAAGTATATTTAGAATATATTTTTACAATTTAATACAATGTTGGACATTGGATGTAATTTCACATTTAAACTAGACATAAACAAGTGTCAATCTTTTGATAGATATTGTTTCTTAAAAACACGCTATTTGTTTTAACAGCGGGATTTAATTATAAAATTAATTAATGCAACTTTTATGTTATGAATTTGGTAAAATAGACTTCATTTTTGAATTCGGAATATGAAATATAGCTTGGGATGAAATTTTGGCATTGTTCTGAAAAACATCAATTTTTGATGAATAGTGAAACTACTAAGTGGTAGGTTAAAAACTGAATTTTGCATAAAACTTAATTTTACCGCTTCTGTGAATGGAATTTCAAAAATCCGAGAGACACGGTTAATATCAAGGACTAAAATGTGGTTCAATGAGATGAAAATAATTTTTTGGTGAATAGTAACTTTTTACTTTTTTTACCACGGTTAATAGTAAATAGGGTAACTAAGGGTAAATATGATATTAATATTACCCTAACACATGTCCTAATTCTATTGGACAAGTGTAATTCGACCAAAAACAAACTTAGGAATAAAATATGACCATTTAGGCCCACTTGGATTAGATTAGGACATTTATTATTAATTTATTTAAAGAAGGGTTAAAATAGTTAAAATCAAAGTTTAATAAGTAAATCATTTTTAATATGGGGTTATACATAAGATAAATTCGACTATAAATATTCATTAGAAAGATAAAAAGATTTCCTACATGATGGTTTTTTATTTGTAATTTTTAGACATCAAATAATATAATTTATTTATGACACAAAAATGATGCAGTAATTATCTTATTAATGAAATATTGACATAATTGATAATATAAATACCAAAATAAATGTAATTTAAGACTTTTTATGAATTCCACTAATTTTCTAGGTTACTATGATATATTAGTGTTGATTTAATCAACTTGGTTCGAACATATAATTCTGTTATGACTTTCAAAAAAATCATATATCAAATAGTGTCAAAATTGACACAAAATAGTTTTTAAATCAAATATTATATTATTAATTGTTATTTTATTCCTAAAAATCTAAGGTTCGGCCAAATGACTTAAATAAAAATATATGTATTAATAATATACAATTTGGGGTTCGTTTGGCATGTTATAGTAAGTTTATTAACCATATAGTGAAAGAAAACAAAAAGACACGGTAAAAGTTAAATTATTTAACTTAGAGTTAAATCTAATTGATAAGGTTAAAATAATACCCTAAACTTGTCTAAATCCAATTGGTTGATAGGATTTCGACCCATCCACACTTTAGCTTCGAAATAAGACCCTTTGGAACCATTATAAACCGATTTTGACTTTAATATAAAATAATATTTTGAGATATTCCTAAGGTGCCCCTCTCCTCCCCTATAAAAGGACACCTCCTCCCCCTCCTCCTCACACCAATTTGAGCACTCAAGCTCGGCCAAACCCTGCCAATTTCTCCTCTCCACTTCCCTAGCAACATCCTAGAGGTTCTGGTCTTCCTCAAAGACCAATTTTAGTGCCCTAAGAGGAGGTCTCAAAGAGGCACTTCAAAGAAGAGGTAATTACCGTTACCAATTCTTTCATCTTTATTTCTTCTTCCACTTCTTCTTCTTAGGTTGTTTCATTATGAAGTAATAACATCAGTATCACTCATATACTGATAAGTTATTATAAGTATGAAACAACCCTATTTCACCATCTATCCATCCTACGGAAAAAGAAATCACTGCGCGTGCGTACGTACGGAATACCGTCTCCACGCCGTGGTGTAATCTATTTTCCACCACCACCTTACATGGATGGGTATAATGGTGTAAAGAATAACTACACATAGTTATTACAACATCATATTGATTCTGATATATTGTATAATCCACTCCAATTCAATTCAATATTTATAGAACTGATATCATCGCTCGTGCGTACGTACGGAATACCGTCTCCACGACGCGATGAGATTCATTCTCCATGTTAACCATTTAAGAATGATTATAATGTATATATAAGAAATAATAATGAAATATATGAAATTATAAAGCTACTGGATTTATGTATATATATACATATGTATGTCATCTACTTACTTCCATTTCAAGACAATAAGGAAAGGAAAACAGCGTTCATGCGTACGTACGGACTACCGTCTCCATGAACGGTGTTTTTCATTTTATTTATCTACCTATTATATATATATATATATACTGAATATATATGATATATAAATCATATTTTATATTCTGGAAGTAAGTAAATCATGATATAAGTAATAATGATGTCAAGAACAACAAGTCAAAACACCTACGATAAATGAAACGATTTTACCCAAAACGCTTCTTTAACATGGAATTTACAAAAGAACGGGTAATATAATGTCATAAGTGAACCATATATGATATCATAACAATTAATATGATTCTGTAATAAGTCAATAACATGATTTAAATCATTATACAGGAGGTTCGGACACTTACAAAGCAAGTCGGACCTAAGGTAAGGGAAATATCACAATCTCATTTTTATCCGAGATTGTTTATACTTTGGTATTTACTGGGGTGTATTTTATCATCCACATCCATGTTTCTTCAATATGTAATATTATTTCCATCCACCTACAATTTTTTAAATCCAATTTTACCCTTCGGTGAGTTTTTAGTAAAATATATGAAAGGAATCTTTTGTCGTTTTTATACGAGGTACTTTTTGACTTTTCCGACAAAAGTACGAAGAATGCTTTTTTTTAACTTATATGGCACGAACAGATTTATACTATTTTATAAAGCCTTATTTTCATGAAGCTTCCTCTAAAAGATTTCATGACTATTTTCAATAAAATCTCTTTCTTTTAAAATTGCATGATGTTTTGTGAAAAGAAATTGATTTTGAAGAAGAAAGGATATTTTCCTCAAGAATTCAATTCAAGTGTTTTATCAAAATTATTTCCCATATAAGATAATAAAGGGTTCTGTTTCTATCCATATTTTTACATTGATTTGACTATGTTGTGATGGAATTATGTTTATGAATTCCTTTATCTTATATGAATGGTTTTTTGATGTCATGTTGTTTAAGAATCCCATTTTTATTACATGGGTTATGCAATGATGTATGATTTATGATTTTGTGGCACACATAAGAAAGGATTCATTAAGAGATGGGTGGGACCTATATCTCCCTCCAATGCATTGGGTAAAGATTTTATATCTCATGAGATAGACATGGCTGGAATGGTAGGTTATACCGGTTCAGTGAAACAGGACTGAAACGAGGATTACTCGATTCAGAAAGGGACTTTGTCCACTAAGATAGTCTTGGAAATGAGTCTTGACTAACAAGAAATGATTCTCTATGATTATGTGTGTATGCCACAAAGTTCCATGTTTTATGTTATGATTATTGTGATTATATTTCACTGCCATGATTTATCCCATGTTATGAAATTATGCTCTCTTTTGCAGGTTATGATTTCCAAAATGTTATGTTCTTATGAATATGATGTGATTGATATTTCTTTTGTTTACCCTTACTGAGCATTTGAGCTCACCCTTTTATGTTTTCTTTTCCCCAGGATATAAAGAAAGGTTTTAGGTAAAAAAAAGGGAAGATCTTTGTGGGAGATTTTGAAGATCTTTCACCAGGATTAGAAGATTACGTTCCGAGTTTCCAAAGACACTAAACTATTAAGATCCTTGTGTGTGTATTTTTGTTATGTATTAAGTATTCCGCAAAAGTAATGTAAAGTCCATGTACGATAAGCTTCGGGTCTCTACAGTTGGTATCAGAGGAAAGGTTTAGTCAACCTTTGGAAACTAGGATGCGAGAACTTTAGTGAGATCCCTAGAGATATTTCTAAGGTATGTCTAGGGATGTCCCTAGGGATAAGTATACGTATAGGTTATAGTAATAGAATTACGCTAACGATCATAGAATGAAACCTAAGATGTTGGATATTGAAGGTACTCCCCCTTTATTATGTTGTTTTCCCTAGCATGATTTTTGCCTCTCACACTATTCTTTTTGGGTTTTAGACGATGGCTGGAACCCGAAGGAACCGTGTTGATCAATGCAATGGACAATGCAATGATTGCCCTCCTGAACAAACAAATGTTATGGGAGATGGAGTGCAAAATCTTATTGCTATACTTACACAAGCTATGAATCATTCTGGACTTCCAAATGAGCAGAGAAGGGAACAATATTCTATTGAGTCCTTCATGAGGCAACGTCCACCTTCTTTCAGTGGGTCTTCTGATCCACTTGTGGCTGAACAATGGATCAGTACTACTGAAAAGATATTTTCAGTTCTTCAATGTTCTGAACATGATAAAGTCATCCTAGCAGTGTATCGTTTGGAAGGAGATGCTGATCAATGGTGGAATCTTATTAAGAATACAAGGCAAAGGGATGAAATTGAGTCTATGGAATGGGACGAGTTCGAGAACTTATTTTTCAATAAGTACTTCCCTCGTATTCTTCGAACAAAGATGGAGAAAGAGTTTCTTGAACTGAAGAAAAGGGATGATGAATCTGTTGGTACCTATGAAGCAAATTTTACAAGACTTTCAAGGTATGCTTCTGGAATTATCATCCAACCTGAAAGTAAAGTTGATCGATTTTTCAGTGGCTTAAAACCAAGTCTTCGAAGGGCATTATGTATAAGAGACTTCAGTAGCTATGAAGAAATTTTGCGTTGTGCTATCAAGGTGGAAATGGGAGTTGGTGTTACATATCCATCTCATGGTTTTGACAAGAAACGAAAGATGGAGTTCAAGGAGAAATCTCAAAATAATGGTGAAAAGAAGATGAATGTTTCCTTATGTACAAAGTGTGGAAAGAAGCATGGTGGAGATTGTCTTAAAGGGACTAGAAAATGTTTTAAGTGTGGAAAAGAAGGTCATCGAGCAGCTGAGTGTCGAAGTAATGGAAAAAGGGTTTCTAATGATGTGAATAAAGCAAACACTGCAGAGAACGCACCGCCAACACTTCAATGCTTCAAGTGCAAGGAAATGGGGCATTATGCTAATAATTGCCCTAATCCAAGGGTTAGTGATGATCAACATGAGCAACCACTGAAGGCAAAGGACATAGGGAAATCACATGCGATCACTATTGGCAATGTTGAATATGACAACGATGTGGTGGAATGATTAAGTGTTTATGTAATGGGATTCCAAAATAATGTTGTATCATTGAGTGTTGCAATATTTATTGATGTGGTATTCAAAGTGATTGAGATATTTTTTGGAAATAAGATGATATGCACATAATGAAGACGAGAAAATGAAATGTTTAATAGTATTCATGAGCTCATGATTAATATAAGGACTAAGTGATATCATGGTTTGAGTATATAGAATTTTGAGGATTTTGGTATGTGGAAAGTGTTAACTTTTTTCTCTAAGGTATTCAAGAGAATACACGATTAAGGACTTTGAGTGTTTGGAATGTGACCAACAAGACATATCTTATGATATGTGGGGATCAACGACAATATTAAATCTCTGGTAATCGTTGTCACTATATTATGAGAGTGGACTGCAGTATTATGTATAAGCCTAAAGATTAGACTGGATTATGTTGGACATAAGTTAGTATTGTTTAAGGATAGAAGATTTTCGATATTATTGATGGGATGTTATAGTAACGTAGTTTTAGAAAAAGGGACAACCTGCAGGACGGGCGACAGCCCATCGCTTCGGACAAGGCTGTAGGAATCGAACCCACAACCGAAGTGCGACTGACCTTTATCACCTACCACTAGCCTACAGGAAGTCCCTGTTTAGTAGAAACTAGTTTTATTATATTAAGCAGTATGATATATGAAGTATAAGTCCATTTTAGGAACCATATGTGATTAATCTCACTATAGAATGACTTATGTATATTTAATAACTTTTTCTAACCTTTTGTTTGAGACAGATGGAATGACCCGTCATTCTATCACATGATCTGCTAACACATCACGAATAACAAATTCAACTTCATTTATTTAAGAGATGAAGTGGAAATTGTTCAAGGCACGAACAATAGTGAGATTGTACAAAAATAAAGTAAGTATTTATTCTAATTCAAATTCTTCAACTTTAGGGAAAAGATCTTGAAAACCAAAAATGTTGTCCTAGTGCTCTTATATCTGATTAATCAGATGGTACCTTAGATCGTCACAAATTTATGGATTTGTGATTGTTGGCTTTTCCATAGCCATGTTCTCTACCACTCTCTATCAGAACATGATTGTTAGATTTCTCTTCCATATCCATATTTTCACCTATGTGGAAACCCAGTGATTAGTTTATTTGGGTAACCGTTACGTTTCATACTTTTGTTTTTAAAGATTGGTTTTGGTATTACTTTTTACGATGTGGGTTTCTATTAAATAAACTTTCGAGTAGTAAACCATTTATAACCCCGACGAATTTCGAGGGCGAAATTCATTTTAAGGGGGGTAGAATGTAACACCCCGAGATTTTATGAAAAATATTTTTTTTAATTTCATTAATGTCTTGTGTTGTACGCTACACCAAAAGAAGCTTTCACAACAAGCATCCTTGACTTTCCTTCCATTACACACAATCGCGACCTTCCACGATAGCGTGTGTCGTACGCAACACCAAGTTTCGCTAAACAACGATATGCTATTAAGATATTATTAAAACTAGCCGTTATGAATAGTAATAACCACTTTTTGAAATTTTGTAAATCTTATTTTTCAAAATGAACTTCATTCTTGGATTCGGAGTATCGAATTTAGCCTATGGTGAAATTTTGGTACTTTTCGGATAACTTTCATATTTTGATGAATAGTGAAAAATTACTAAATTATAATTAAAAACAACTTTTTTAATCGAAATAATTAATAGTGATAAATTATTAATTTGAGTGGATTTAAAGTATATTTAGAATATATTTTTACAATTTAATACAATGTTGGACATTGGATGTAATTTCACATTTAAACTAGACATAAACAAGTGTCAATCTTTTGATAGATATTGTTTCTTAAAAACACGCTATTTGTTTTAACAGCGGGATTTAATTATAAAATTAATTAATGCAACTTTTATGTTATGAATTTGGTAAAATAGACTTCATTTTTGAATTCGGAATATGAAATATAGCTTGGGATGAAATTTTGGCATTGTTTTGAAAAACATCAATTTTTGATGAATAGTGAAACTACTAAGTGGTAGGTTAAAAACTGAATTTTGCATAAAACTTAATTTTACCGCTTCTGTGAATGGAATTTCAAAAATCCGAGAGACACGGTTAATATCAAGGACTAAAATGTGGTTCAATGAGATGAAAATAATTTTTTGGTGAATAGTAAATTTTTACTTTTTTTACCACGGTTAATAGTAAATAGGGTAACTAAGGGTAAATATGATATTAATATTACCCTAACACATGTCCTAATTCTATTGGACAAGTGTAATTCGACCAAAAACAAACTTAGGAATAAAATATGACCATTTAGGCCCACTTGGATTAGATTAGGACATTTATTATTAATTTATTTAAAGAAGGGTTAAAATAGTTAAAATCAAAGTTTAATAAGTAAATCATTTTTAATATGGGGTTATACATTAGATAAATTCGACTATAAATATTCATTAGAAAGATAAACAGATTTCCTACATGATGGTATTTTATTTGTAATTTTTAGATATCAAATAATATAATTTATTTATGACACAAAAATGATGCAGTAATTATCTTATTAATGAAATATTGACATAATTGATAATATAAATACCAATATAAATGTAATTTAAGACTTTTTATGAATTCCAATAATTTTCTAGGTTACTATGATATATTAGTGTTGATTTAATCAACTTGGTTCGAACATATAATTCTGTTATGACTTTCAAAAAAATCATATATCAAATAGTGTCAAAATTGACACAAAATAGTTTTTAAATCAAATATTATATTATTAATTGTTATTTTATTCCTAAAAATCTAAGGTTCGGCCAAATGACTTAAATAAGGATATATGTATTAATAATATACAATTTGGGGTTCGTTTGGCATGTTATAGTAAGTTTATTAACCATATAGTGAAAGAAAACAAAAAGACACGGTAAAAGTTAAATTATTTAACTTAGAGTTAAATCTAATTGATAAGGTTAAAATAATACCCTAAACTTGTCTAAATCCAATTGGTTGATAGGATTTCGACCCATCCACACTTTAGCTTCGAAATAAGACCCTTTGGAACCATTATAAACCGATTTTGACTTTAATATAAAATAATATTTTGAGATATTCCTAAGGTGCCCCTCTCCTCCCCTATAAAAGGACACCTCCTCCCCCTCCTCCTCACACCAATTTGAGCACTCAAGCTCGGCCAACCCCTGCCAATTTCTCCTCTCCACTTCCCTAGCAACATCCTAGAGGTTCTGGTCTTCCTCAAAGACCAATTTTAGTGCCCTAAGAGGAGGTCTCAAAGAGGCACTTCAAAGAAGAGGTAATTACCGTTACCAATTCTTTCATCTTTATTTCTTCTTCCACTTCTTCTTCTTAGGTTGTTTCATTATGAAGTAATAACATCAGTATCACTCATATACTGATAAGTTATTATAAGTATGAAACAACCCTATTTCACCATCTATCCATCCTACGGAAAAAGAAATCACTGCGCGTGCGTACGTACGGAATACCGTCTCCACGCCGTGGTGTAATCTATTTTCCACCACCACCTTACATGGATGGGTATAATGGTGTAAAGAATAACTACACATAGTTATTACAACATCATATTGATTCTGATATATTGTATAATCCACTCCAATTCAATTCAATATTTATAGAAATGATATCATCGCTCGTGCGTACGTACGGAATACCGTCTCCACGACGCGATGAGATTCATTCTCCATGTTAACCATTTAAGAATGATTATAATGTATATATAAGAAATAATAATGAAATATATGAAATTATAAAGCTACTGGATTTATGTATATATATACATATGTATGTCATCTACTTACTTCCATTTCAAGACAATAAGGAAAGGAAAACAACGTTCATGCGTACGTACGGACTACCGTCTCCATGAACGGTGTTTTTCATTTTATTTATCTACCTATTATATATATATATATACTGAATATATATGATATATAAATCATATTTTATATTCTGGAAGTAAGTAAATCATGATATAAGTAATAATGATGTCAAGAACAACAAGTCAAAACACCTACGATAAATGAAACGATTTTACCCAAAACGCTTCTTTAACATGGAATTTACAAAAGAACGGGTAATATAATGTCATAAGTGAACCATATATGATATCATAACAATTAATATGATTCTGTAATAAGTCAATAACATGATTTAAATCATTATACAGGAGGTTCGGACACTTACAAAGCAAGTCGGACCTAAGGTAAGGGAAATATCACAATCTCATTTTTATCCGAGATTGTTTATACTTTGGTATTTACTGGGGTGTATTTTATCATCCACATCCATGTTTCTTCAATATGTAATATTATTTCCATCCACCTACAATTTTTTAAATCCAATTTTACCCTTCGGTGAGTTTTTAGTAAAATATATGAAAGGAATCTTTTGTCGTTTTTATACGAGGTACTTTTTGACTTTTCCGACAAAAGTACGAAGAATGCTTTTTTTTAACTTATATGGCACGAACAGATTTATACTATTTTATAAAGCCTTATTTTCATGAATCTTCCTCTAAAAGATTTCATGACTATTTTCAATAAAATCTCTTTCTTTTAAAATTGCATGATGTTTTGTGAAAAGAAATTGATTTTGAAGAAGAAAGGATATTTTCCTCAAGAATTCAATTCAAGTGTTTTATCAAAATTATTTCCCATATAAGATAATAAAGGGTTCTGTTTCTATCCATATTTTTACATTGATTTGACTATGTTGTGATGGAATTATGTTTATGAATTCCTTTATCTTATATGAATGGTTTTTTGATGTCATGTTGTTTAAGAATCCCATTTTTATTACATGGGTTATGCAATGATGTATGATTTATGATTTTGTGGCACACATAAGAAAGGATTCATTAAGAGATGGGTGGGACCTATATCTCCCTCCAATGCATTGGGTAAAGATTTTATATCTCATGAGATAGACATGGCTGGAATGGTAGGTTATACCGGTTCAGTGAAACAGGACTGAAACGAGGATTACTCGATTCAGAAAGGGACTTTGTCCACTAAGATAGTCTTGGAAATGAGTCTTGACTAACAAGAAATGATTCTCTATGATTATGTGTGTATGCCACAAAGTTCCATGTTTTATGTTATGATTATTGTGATTATATTTCACTGCCATGATTTATCCCATGTTATGAAATTATGCTCTCTTTTGCAGGTTATGATTTCCAAAATGTTATGTTCTTATGAATATGATGTGATTGATATTTCTTTTGTTTACCCTTACTGAGCATTTGAGCTCACCCTTTTATGTTTTCTTTTCCCCAGGATATAAAGAAAGGTTTTAGGTAAAAAAAAGGGAAGATCTTTGTGGGAGATTTTGAAGATCTTTCACCAGGATTAGAAGATTACGTTCCGAGTTTCCAAAGACACTAAACTATTAAGATCCTTGTGTGTGTATTTTTGTTATGTATTAAGTATTCCGCAAAAGTAATGTAAAGTCCATGTACGATAAGCTTCGGGTCTCTACAGTGCTACTGGTACACCACCTGAATGTGCCATCATAGTAAGAGGGCCCTGCACCGGAGCCTCATTGCTCGGTGGGCCGTCATCGGGTACTCTCTCGGAACTCCAACTGACTGTCTGCGTGGAGGCATCCCGAACAGATGCGACACGGTCAAACGATTTAAACCTGGTTAGCTGACCTAGTTGTGATGAATTAAAGATTTTTTTTGAAAAAAGACACGCAATTAGTGTTTTCGTTCATTGAGTCCGAAATCAGTAGGCAGGGTCCTAGTGTATGGATACGGTGGCCACCGCACCAACACTGGACTCCCTGAACTGAAAACCACACTCGGTACCCCTAACATTATTTCTTCACAGAAAGGAAAATATCATAGTCCTAAGTTCTGCGATAGAACCGACTCCTCTGATACCAATTTTTCATGACCCTTCCTCGGGGCCCATGTCGTGACTATCCCAAGCCCGCCTTCCATAGGCCAGGGGCTGGAGACTAGCACCAAATGTGTAAATCCCGATAAAAAGGGAAGGTCTTGCCTTTATGAAACGTAAAAACACACAACTAGAGTACAAGAAGAAGAAAACACAATGTAAAGTAGTATAAAAAGTGTGGTGAAAGTACAAAGGGTCCGGAAATACAATCCCAATAGAAAGGTAAAACTACAACTGAAACAAAGTACAACTGAAAAGTCAAACAGCTGGAATATGGAAGCAGCTCCTGAATCTTCCTCCGGGTTCCTACCTAAAGGGTAGGTACAAATATCCTCCTCAGCACTTTGCGTCTATCGGTCTGCTCTGTGTGCCTTCACGCCGAGTGTCCAACTCTGGGTACCGTCCAATCCTCGTACACTCTTCCTCGGTCAGCATTGTCCGTCGTCTACATCCAACACAACGAGGTGTGGGCATAGCCTGTGCAGGGGTGAGTATAACGATACTTAGTAGGGACCCCGGGACACTCAAGGTCTCAATAATTATAACAAGGATAAACCACAAATAAAAATCTCAACATATAACCTTTACTTAGGTAAATGACCATACATATACCTATGTTATCAAGTAACCCATCTCAATCATGAGAAAAACACAAAGGATCATAAACTCAACTCAAACCAGGATTTTCATTATCGAAACCACAACTGCTGGATAACTCCTCCTCTATCAAGTATAGTGGCCCTGTCGTGACTCCGAGGTGCTAATCACTAACCTTAGACTTCTGAGGTACTCCTCATGTCGAGTACCATGGGTCTGCTGCCAAACCGGGCGCTCCTCCGCTATGGGTCTGCCGCCAAACCGGGCGCTCCCCTAATAACTGTTAGAGGTACTCCTCTTGTCAAGTACCATGGGTCTGCTGCCAAACCAAGTAGTCCGTCTGCTGTGGGTTTTCCACCAAACTGGGCGCTCCGTCCACTGGGGTTTTGGAATCACTCCGAATCAAATCAGCCAAGCAGTGGTCAGGTCTACAACTACTAGGTCTCCGCACTCGGTCTTCTCGTCTCTGGGAGGATCCGCTCCACGAGCTACTGGTCGATACTCCAAGTGTCACGAAGTCTCACGTGGATGTATCTCAAAGGTCTTCCATGTCATAGGGGTCTCAACATAATAGACGGTGCGTCAATCGGACGCTCGGTTTGTGAGTTATTGGTTTTTCTGTTCCTAGGGCCCGGTTGATTTTTAAGATAAAACCAACCCTACCATACTCTAATCTCATCTGAATCCCATGTGGAGTATTCCAAAAGAACCGTCTCATCAAAGGGAAACCAACATAGTCGACAAAACGTCAATCGAATGACCGGTCTATGGGTTATTAGCATTTTAGTCATGGGGGCCCGGTTGGATTTGTGTAAGAACCAACCTGACCGTAACTCAACTATACCCCGAACTCTTGTGGGGTATACACAAAGGGAAGAACATGCTCCAAGAGTACCGGTGCCGCTAACGGTTCGTCAAAGGGACGTCTGGTACCAAATATATGACCAAAGATGGTAAAGGGACAGTAATAGGCCCGGGTCCGGTCCGACCCTGTCAGACCGACACGGCCCAACCCAGACCGGGACGACCCGGTCTGGGTCGACCTGACCCATTGGGAGGGTCAGCCCGCTATGTTTTGACCTGGTCTGCTGGGCCCGACCCAATGGACCACGAGGGCGGTTCGACCCGATAGTCTCCACATAGGGGGCTTGGTAACTCGGCCCGGGAGACTGGGCCAGTTCGACCAGCGACACCGTGGGGGCGTCGCGGGCGGGCCGACTGGGCTCCGGGAAGTCTGTGGTGCACCCGGCAGGGAACGAGTGCGCCGGGAAACGCGTGTGGGTGTCGGAAGTCGAGCAGTGTGTGGGGTGTGCTAGGCAGTGTGTGGGGTGTGTCGGGCAATGTGGCAGGGCGCCGGGGGCGCACCGGGGTGCGCAGGGCAGGCCGGTCAGGGCGCCGGAGGGGGGGGGGGCATCGGGTTGTGCAGGGCAGGCTAGGCAGGGTGTCGTGGGGGCACCGAGATGCGGGAAAGCCGCCACGGGGGCACCGGGGTGCGCCGGGGATGCCGGCCAGGGTGTCGCGGGGGCGCCGGGATGCGGGCAGGCCACCGCTTGGGCGCCGGGATGCGGGCAGGCCATCGTGGGGGTGCCGGGGTGCGCCGGGCATGCTAGGAAGGGCACCGCTGGGCCGTCAGGATGCTGGCAGACCGCCGCGGGGGCACCGGGGTGCACCGGGGGGGACCAGACTGCACGGGAAGGGCGCCGCAGGGTGCAGGCAGGGCACCGGTGAGGCATGGGCAGCGCGCCAGTGTGGCGCGGGTCAGGCGCCATTCCTTCTGTCTCGTGGTTCTCCACCGGCACGATGTGACGACACCGCACCCTTTCGATTCACCTCCGTCGAAAAACAATCAATAAACCAACGAAGGGACGTCAGGACGTGTTTGTTCGGCCCGCACCCTCCTCATTAATTGATAAAAAGGCCACCGTCTAATAAATAAAACATTGATGAACAGGAGTTTAATTTTATTCATTCAAAACTAAACAAAAACACCCTACCTTGAAAATGATGTCGCTCGTCAACGTGTCGCCGAAGTCGAGCGCCACGGTGGTCGGGCATTTTTTCGTCGCGGGGGATGACGATGTCGTCTTCGTTCGTCGTACGCTTCAACTTCTGAGCTTGTGCATCAGTCAGTTGGTGACGAAGAGGATGGTAGAAGAGTCGTCGAAGAAGCCCTGCGTTGGAAGGGGGTTCCGAGGAAGAAGTCGAGGAAGAAGCGTCATCGCCGGCATCTTCACGTTCTTCGAATCGTAGAGCATTCTTTGTCGAGGAAGAAATCCGTTCTTCGTTGAAGGTTGGTGTTCTTCGTCGGAGAAGAAAACTTCCTTTTAAATCCTCTCAAGAGCTCTCCCACCAATATTGCAAACCAAAATAATAAAATGTCCCTCCCATAATATAACATGACATGTATTTTCATATTAAATCAAACTCTTTAATTAATTAATTGAAGAGTTGTTTAATTAATTAAGATGGGTTGGAAAAGAATTAAATGGAGTGAGGGAGGTGTAATGTGGAGAGGCTCCACCCAATTAAATGGGGAAGTTGTCACGAATTAAACAAGGGGAGTTAAATTGGGGAGTTTAAGGGAGGTTTAAGGTAGATGAATGATTGGGGCTCGTGTGGAACCCAACTCACAAATATCTTCTCATGGGAGGTTATGTGGGTGTGGGACCCACCAATAACTTTACCATGGGAGGAAATAACCAACTCTCAAAATAAAATTGTGTACCACACAATTTTTATTTAATTTAAGATTAAACCCCAAAAAGTAACTTTTAAACCGCATAAAACACAACTGTGGTAAAGGTCCCCTTAAGAGAATACTGGCCATGTGAGTTCATCGATGTCCTCAATTTTCAATTTCGAGCACCGGTTCAAAAGATTGAAAAATCCGCACATACGTTTACTTAATGTACCAGAACAAAACTTCAGAAAATGATTCCGGACACACCGGGCCTCGGAATCAGGTGCCGTTAGAAACCAAAGACTCGTAAAATTCCAATGTATTTAAGAAAAAACATTTCCTTGAAATTTACGGGCCTTTACATAAGAATAACATTTCAAGTCTTAATGTGTAAATCAATGGAGTTCTCTAAAAGAAGATGTATAAATATTAAGAGATCTGTTTCAATTTTATTTCTTCTTCCATCTTCTATAAACCTATCATATACATAATAAAATGATTAATATGGTAACATAAATATAATTATATTTTATTATTATGATGGAATGGCCATTTTACACCAACTTTCCATCAAATGGGAAATGTAAGTATCGCTTGTGTGTATGTGTGGATTACCGCCACCACATAGCGATATGATCCATTTTCCACAACGCCTTCACATTTTTGGATATAATGATAATATTTATAAATATAATTTATATTTATGATATATTTTTGATTATTTAGTGAAAAAATATTATTTATATTTCTCCCATTATATTCATGACAAATGAAAATAGTTTTCATGCATACGTACATACTACCCTCTCTATGAACATTGGACCTCATTTTTTGGATCTAAAATTTATTGTTGGATATAAATATGTATAAAATAAACATATATTAAACTTATATAATTATTAAAATTCCTTATACGATGAAATAATGATCAATATGGCAGGACTATAACCACTGAATTGAAACATACATAGAAAATGAAATAGTTAGGACCATGAATAATGTATTTTATAATGAATTGTTAATGAAAGGGTAATAAGAAGTTATATGTAAATAAAGTATGCTATTTTAATTATAAATATTTTAATTATATATAATTATATTAAATTTATTTATTTTTATTGGAATCTAGAGTGCTTACAAAGAAATTCAAAATTGAGGAAAGAGGTTTATGTTATAATATTATTTTTCCATGATTATTTATGCCTAAATTTATGATGATAAAATTATATGATAAAAATATAATTTTTTTTTTCTTAAACTGAGTTTATTAATTTAAATTTAATGTTTTATATTCTTTTCACACTCTTTATGTACTCAAAAATATAAAAAACTTTTTTTAAGGAAAACCCAATTTGTTTTTTATTTGGATGGGAATATTTTTATTCAATGACCATATTGTATTTATAATGTTTAAATAATTTTTTTAATATTATATTATTAATATTTAAATTCATTTTTTATAATTTTTTAATTTTTATAAAATTGTTTAAAATGAATCTTATTGTCATTTTCTGAACAAGGTACCATTTACTAAAGATGTAAACAAAATATTTGTTTTGATGTATAATGTATGAATATATTTTCCCAATATAATGACTAATAATTTCTTTAAATATTAAATTAATATTCTTCTTGTTTATTTTCAATGAAATTAATTTCCTTAATATTTTTTAATTTTTTAGATTTGAAATATGTTATTTGAAAATGAAAAGGCTATTTTTCTAAAGAAATATTTCTCTGATATTTTAAAGGCAATTTTCATCTATGATAACATCTTTTGATGTTACATATAATCCACTAAGGATATGAATATATAATAACATCCTTATTAATTATTTTTAATGGTTACTAATAATAATGATTAAATCTTTATGAGACATTCTTTCTTTTCCATGGGTTAAGCTATGATGAAATGATAAATGTTTTCATGATTTTGTTGTAAATATATCAATGTATTATGATTATGTGATATGTGGTTCTATTATATCCCTCTATTTTATTGGGTAAATATTAATGTTTTATGATCTCAAAGGGTATAAAAGAGGTTATCCCAATCCGAAGACAGGGTATGTGATAGGTTATGCCAATCCTAAAAAGGTACATAGGTGGTTATCCCAAGCCTAACTTGTAATGAATGTCTTTGTGGGTATCCTTGGAATAATATTTATATGGTCATGATTATTCCACACTATATTACACTATTTTATGAAATGATCTTATGCCAATGTTATACTCTCATGGATCACGCACTCTGATTCCTTTATGATTCATGTCTAATTCACTGCTATCCTTTATTCTGTTGTTTATTTTTTATGATATATTGATTAATGGGTGTGCTTTTCATCTGTTAATATCATATTATCTTAACCTTATGCTCATTTTATGATTACAAATGATTATAGATTGATATATATATTATTTACCCTTACCAAGTATCTGACCTCACCCATTATTATTTTTACAAATCCCTTGGATATAAATAATGGTTTTAAATAAGATATGTCTATGAAGGGTTATAGATGTGTGGATCTTAGTGGGTGATAATATAAATCATTTATGTAAAAATTGTTTATACATATACATTTCTAAAGGTACTACGCCATTAATTTTATTGCATGGATCATTAATTTATGAAATGAATATTCATATAACAAGATTTAATAATTATGTATGTCATATTTTTTTCACCTCAATGAAAAAGAGGCCTAACCGCACACATGTTTTGAAACTTCCATGGGAAATTATTTGGTGATTTAAAAACCCTTTAAAAACCATTATGAAGGTTTTGAGCACATTTTTATGGACTGGATAGATAACTTAATAGGAAATAGAAAATTAATAACCTAGATTTAAAACTTGAAATTTATAAGTTAGGGTACATATGGAATTTATTATTTATTACTTTTAAGTTTATAATTTTTATTTTTTATAAGATCACGTATTCTTATTTTTTATTTCCTTTATGTAAGTAATGGGAAGATAAAGGAGAAACCGAGTTAAAAATTAGTCTAATGGGTCATATGGTGATTTTCCAATTAGCAACCAAAATGCATGAGAGTAGGTTTAAATAATATTATGGTGATTCTCACTCAACTCACCTGAGTTATGAATAATAACTCTAATCATGTTTATCTACCAAAATCACAAAGGAAGTAACAACTTACTATCTAGTCTTTTTATGGCAATGTATACTCTCCTATATTTGGTCTTCCAACCCACTAATTGTTTAGAAATGGATCAATTCTATAGAGAAGATATTTTATCTTCTATGGTGATTGAACCGTGAGATGGTTGTCTTAGATTTTTATTTTTGGAAGGTGAGGTTAACTAAGGGTGGATCCTTATTAAGATTATAATTCAAAAGAAAAATGTTGACTTTTTGGGATGAGAAAAGTCCAAGAAAATATTCAATACCAGATATTTTCCCCAAACTCTTAACATAAAAATAGAGTAAGAAATCAAAGAGATGAAACTAGAGGAGGATGAATCCATTTGTACTTATGAGGCTAAATTATCGACACTCACAAGGTACACATCCAATTTTTTTACTAATATTGAATGTAAGATCAATCGATTATTTAGTAATCTAAAACCAATTATTAAAATGGAATTAGATCTAAGATACTTCTATAGCTTGAAAAAATAATTTCGATGTCGAATTTAGGTGGAGATAGAAAATAGAGACTATCATCCGTCCCCTAGATCTAAAGGCAATAAAAGGGAACTAGATTTCCATGGAAACAGAAATGAATAATATCATATGGTAAATAAATACCAATGAACTATATTTTAAAAATGTGTGAGTAATCACCAAGAAATATATTTTATAGAATTAGATAATGTTTTAGGTTTGAAAAGGTCAATGAACAATTTTTTTGTTTTGGGGAAAAGAGACAGATCAATTAAACAGAAGAAAATATGGTCCCAACTAATAGTCCCTCAAAATCCAATGCTTAAAATTCATGGATATTGGACATTTTGTGAATCAATTACCCAGTATAATGATTGGTGAAAATAATAAACCTTAAAACATAATATTTCAAGTTAACAAGGGAAATCAAATGCAATCATAGTTATGCAAATAGATGAAAATTATGTGGTGAAAGGTACACATATCATGTACCCTATAACTGATATTTTATTTTATTTTATTGTAGTTATACCCACTATTTTATAGTTAGGATATTTTAAAAAGTGTTGAAACTTTCACCCTAATGATTAGATAATAAATTATCAATAAAAAATTTTGATGGCTTGATAATTATATCTATAGTCATCCAATCCACTTTCATAGAAGTTTATGGGTGTGAGATTCCTATAAATTATATAATTTTTACTCAGGTTGAATTTTTTGTGATTTTATTCATGGATTGGACCTCTTTATATAGATTCTATATTAATTACGAGGATAGATAAGTCACATATAAGATCCCAAATTATCATTTGATCATCTATTAGTGGAAGTCTGACTACATACCTCTTCTGCATACTACTTCAATTATATGGTTCTTAATACCCAATCATGAGGTGGGGGGGGGGGTATTTAGTTAAAATGGTAGTGAAATAAATCCACATAGGTGATAGTGATATTATGTAAAAATATGTTATTTATTGAGGAATTTTATAGTCTTCCCCCAGATCATGAGGTTTAGTTTTTTACTTAAGATCATACTTGGTGTTATATAAATATCTAAGTGTCCTTATAGAATATATGAAATTTTATTAGAATAATTGAATAAGTAGCTCCTAGAAAATCTAGAAAGGTGTTTCATACATCTGAGTGATTCAACATGAGGTGAACTAATTAGCCCTATTAAGAATATGGATGGACCAATTCATCTCAACATTGATTATTATAAAGTTATCAATATCACAATAAAGAAAATATCCTCTACCACATACTAATGATCTATTTGATCTACTATATGGAGCTTAATATTTATTAATGATTGATCTTGGATTCAAATTTCATCAATTATAGGTAAAAAAGTTAATATATACCTAATAAAACATCCTATAAAATATATAGACACTATGAATACATAAGTATTTGATTAAAAATTTAAAATATCCTTGATATCTTTATATATATTATTAATATTGTTAATAGAGATTACCTTGAAAAATCTGTGGTCCTATTTATTGATGATATTCTAAATTATTCATTAAGTAACGAAGAAAATGAATAGAAATTGAGGATTATTATTAAGACACTATGAAAGGAGAAATTATATGCGACATTTAGAAATTATTAATTATGGTTTTATATAATATATTTACTAGGTCATGTAATCAAAAAACAAGGTAAAATTTTTGATCCCTCAAAGAAAAAAGGGATTTAAGAGTGGCGAAGACCACCACTATGATATAAATATGGTGTTTTCTTGGATTAGATCAATACCACAAAAACTTTTGTGAGAAATTTATCATTATTTTACAACAATATAAACAAGTTAACATGAAAGGGAGTAAATTCCATATGAATGGAAAAAATTCAAGGAAAGATTTAAGGATATTAGAAGAGATTGGGCACCACACCTATGCTTACATTATCCTTTATTGGAGAATGGTATTTAATATTCTTAGATTCAAAATTAAAGGGTTTGGGATGTATCCTTATAAAAAATAAGAAGGTAATAGCCTATGATTCACATAAATTAAGGGCCCATGAAAAAATTAATTGCTGCATGACATAGATATAGTGATAGTGATCTTTTCATTTAAACTATTGTAGCATTATCTCTACAGTAAAAAGTGTGATATATATACTAATCAAAAGAGTTGGAAATATATGTTTATATTGAAGGAGGTAAACATGAACCAATGGTTAGGGTTGTAATTGATCATAAACTATGACCATTTAATGCATTACCACTCAAGGAAGGAAAATATGGTGGTTGATGCTCTGAATAAGGAAGATCATATTACCTTATCCATGATGAGAGATGATAAAGTCCCAATACTCATGGATTTGAAAATGATGAATATTGTGGTCCTTAGGGAAGGGAATAAATCCTATTTTTTACAACATAATACTCAACCATACATACACTTAAATATCCAAAAATCCTTGAAAAATGATATAGAGAAACAAAAAAGGTAATCAATATTTTATAGTTTACCTTTGATAAAGATGGAGTTATAATGTTTAAAACCCATATATGTGTCCCATAATTAACAAGAAAACATGTAAATGTTGTATAATTAACATATATTATCTTTATCTATTAATCCAAGATGCAAGAATATATATACAATACTAAAAAAACATTAAGTGGGATAACTTAAAGAGGGAGATTGAAAAACATGTATCTTAATGCTTAATATGATAAAAAATTAAGTATGAATGAAAGATGTATAAGGGGATGATGAAACCATTACCCATATTGGTATAGAAATTTGAATACATCACAATGAATTTTATTTTATGACTCTCTAAGACTTTTAATGGCCATAATGCTATTTGGGTTATATTTGACCACCATATAAAGGTAGAACATTTTATTTCCATTAATGATGATGTATCACTTGTCCATACTTCCGTGATATACATAATTGAAATGGTAAGGATGCATAGATTTATACTATCCATTGTATATGATTATTATACATGATTTACTTCAAGGTTTTATAGAAGTATTCAGAAGGCACTGGAAATAGTTTTGAGCTTTAATACTTCTTATAACCCTAAGATAAATGGTTTGTTTAAAATGACCATTTAAACTCTTTAAGATATATTGAGATTATTTTAAATGGGTTTAAAGGATATTGGAATCATCACCTTCCCTTGGTAGAGTTCTCATATAACAATATATTCCATTCTAGCATTCATATGACACCATATGAGGATCTGTATAGGAAGATATGTAGGACTCTAATATATTGGGATAATGTTGGAGAGAGGGAGATAATAAGACCTAAATTTTTTTAAGAAAATATTGATAATTTTTAAACTATTCAACAACATATGAAGATGTTAAATATTCAATATAATATTTCTAAAGATAATCATCAATGAGATCTAGAGTTTAAAGTTAGTGAAAAGGTGTTCCTATAGATATCTCTTTTGAATTGTGTTATGAGATTTATGAAGAAATCAAAGTAAATCCCAAGATATATCACCCATTTTGAGATCCTTGATCATACTAGGGCTATATTTTATCTCTTATAACTTCCTCCTAACATCTCCCAAGAAAATTAACTATTCCATATAACACTTTTAAGGAAGTACACACAAGACCCTTCGCATGTACTTAATTATAAATTCATGAAATGATAACATGATCTCCCATAAGAGTAACAACCAATAGAGATACATTATTATTGAGATAATGTTATGAGGAACAAGAACACCCATCTTTTCAAATTTTTATGGTAGAATCAAAATAATGAAGAGGCTATGAGGGTACCTGAGTATGTAATGAGATGAAAATATCTTCACTTGTTTTCATCATAGTAATAAAATTTCAAGAGAGAAATTATTTTAAGGTAAATATATTGTAAAAGAATAAGATTTGATGGAATATTCATCCTTAAAAGAATCATTGTGTTAAATATATTGTTTCACATGAAACACCATACCGAAACAAACAGCGACACATTTTATTAAGATAAATATAACCAATGTAAAGTAGTTATTCAATTTGTAGGTATAAATATAGGTAATTGGATTATAAAATATATATAGAAATAAAACATGGTTTATTCTAATACTAATTTACTAATTAAATTCAATTAGTATGGCCAAACAACTAATGAAATCATGATATTCATAAAATCTATATTTTTTCTAAAATTGGGTTTTGATGCGCTATGAATTTTGTATCTCAAGAAACATAGTATATTATTCTTAAATAATGAAATAATATGTTTTATATATTAACAATATACTCTTGTATATTAAATTAGAAATCGATAAAAAATAACTATATGAACAATTTATATTTTAAAAATAGATTTATCTATAAAAACAATTTTCATTATATTTTATGTCTCTATTTTAATGTTAAATTACTAATTTTTCAAATTTAAAATTTTAAAAAATGAAATTTATTTTTTTATTCTTCATAAAAATAAAATTTTAGGATGATTTTTTTATTTTTTTAGAAAATAATTATTTTTATGTGAACAGTGAAAAATAATGTTTTTATAAATATCGTGGATATTATTACTTCAACATGATATAAGCATAAATTAAAATTTAATGAAATTTTTTCATAAAAAATATTTATTTTATAATTAAAATAAATTATTTAAAAATATTAAGTTAAATTCACAATCCTACATTTGACATTTCCAAAATTCAGTTATATTTTTCTCAAAAAATGGTTTTAATGTGTTATACATTCATTATTTTAGAATTATTTTTTCAAAATATTATAAAATTTATATAATAAAATGGATTTCATATTTGGAATCAAAAATAAAAAATTATTTAGTAAGTTCTATTTGATTTTTGGATATAAAATATAGATTATTTTGGTAAAAATTAATTACTACGGTAAAAGTTAAAATGGGAAAAGGGTTAAATTTAAGGGGTAAAAGACAGAAAAATACTAAAAGAATGACTCCAAATAAGTGTTGAAGGGATTTATAGACCATAAAATATCCAAACCATTAATATTTTCTACTTTATATCCACTTTACAGGTTGAATATTATTTTATTTTTATATTTAGAAATTCTATTTACAGAAAAGGTATTCTATTCACTTATAAAAGGATCCAACCACCACCCCATTAAAATGAAACCAAAAACTAAAATTCTACATCATACTTTTCCTAATTTTATTAAAACAAAATCCTTTCCCATTCACTTTATTTTTGGCTCCCTATATATTTTCCGAATTTCTTCTTAATCAAGAATGTTTCTAAGAAGAAATCAAATTTTTTTTATGTTAGTATTTTTTCCTCTATAATAATTTCTCCATTTTTTCTTATTTTTCAACATGTTAAATTTGTTTCAACCATTATACTATAATTTTTAAAATATTATTATTATACATAAATTTTTCTATATTGATGTAAAATCCATAATCTAACTTACCTGTTTCCATAGAGAAATAGAAACATCATTCAGGTTATGTGTAAACTACTATTTCCATGAATGAAGTATTTTATTTTTCATCACCACCTAAATTGTATAAAAAAAATTTGTATTTAAAGAATAAAAATTATAATTATAACATGATTAATATTATAAAAATATTATTCATAATCTATATTATTTCTTTTCTATGGAAAACGAAAGCGTTGTTCATGTGTACGAGCGAACTAGCACTTCCATGGAGTGACATATTTCATTTTTCATAAAAACCACACATGAATTATTATAAAAATGTATTTAGTTAATTAAAATAATTTTATAACATTATTATGTTTATTTAACGATTATATTAAAATTCAACTCATTATTAATATGCCAACATTAATCTGTAAAAATTTACCGAAACAAGCTCATCACCAATTTCATCTTCAAGAATAAGAACTAAAAATCATATGAAATGTAATTATAATTTTTTAAATAATTATAAATAATATATTATAAAAACATGGTTAATATTGGAATTATGAAATTTTTATAAAAAATAATAATTTATATCTATATTTTAATGCATGCGTGAAACTATCAAAATCACTAACAATCCGTTGATCAAAATATACTATAAATGGCCATTAAATGTATAATAAATGATTATAAATGAATATTATATTGGGTAAAATATATTAATAAGGTTTTTAAATAGGTTTATAATATTTTAATGATTATGAAATATTATTTTAATGGGATTTCATGGAATTCTTACGTAAAATGTAATGTGTTTTCTTAACTAAAATTATTTTCTTGAGTCATAATTATTCCACTATGACAATTTTTTACAGTATTGTTTTAATTTATTATATGATGATATTATATTTATTTTCATCTTTATTTTCTGGGTAATTAAAATTTCCCCTTAAATACATCTTCATTGATGTATTTGTCTCTCTATGGAATTTAATTATGTTAAGAATAATTCTCATCCTCTCCAACTGATCATGTTTTATTACTTATATATATCAAATCTTCCCACTAATGTTATCTATTATTATATTGAAATATAAATATGTATTATTTTTAGTGATATTCAAATTTAACTTTACACCATTTTAAATGCAAGATTTATTACTCTTTTAATGAGGTGGGTTTCAATAAATGGTTTTTTAATTTTGGAAAGGTTCTTTTTTATTTCATGATATACTTTATTTCCATTAAAAATTTCACTTGGTAAAAATGTAAATAATTATTCAAGGATTATTTTTTTATATTTAATTTTAAAAAATGTTCGAAAAATTATTCATAATAACTTAAAAAAATATCTTTTTGAAATTGAATCATATCTTTTTCTCCATACAATGATGTTAAGAAATGTTTTCCAATTTTTTTAATGTTTTGATTCTATTTTACTATTTATTTAAAATAGATATATCTCATATGGAGTTATGTACTATAGAAAACCTATAAATTCCATCATGAAATATGCCCCATGGGTTATTTCATATTTGGTATCATCAAATGTAATTCGTGAACTCATTTATTGTGATACCCATTTGAAATGTTATGAAACCCATTTTATGTCCAAATATTCTTTTTGATATGTTGAATTAATTATTTCATATGGAAAAAATATAAAGGGATGTTGATTAGTGGTGTCATATATCTCCATATGATGAATTGGTTAAGGGTTTATATCTAATGAGATATTGAATCATGGACATAGTTTTATTTATTCAAAACATAAGTGGTGTGTCTTATTGGATATTCCCACTACATAAAGGGTGGGAATACTTAGATATGATTGTAATGTGATGATTACCTATGATTATGTTTATTCTATTGTTCTTCGATATTCTTTAATTCCCTTTTTCCATAATTATATATTATATACCAATGTTATTTTCCATGGACCGTCATTATTATACTATGATTCCATAGACTTATTCTATAGTATGTGTTTGATTCATTTGATATTACATGGGATTATATTATTCTATATGAAAAACTCTTATTATTTCATAATTTTCTTTTAAAAATATATTTATTCCATGATTATGTTTTATCACATTATTGTGAAATGTCCCTTGATGTCATTTTGATAAGATCAACCTTTTTAAGAATTTGAGATCAGCCATTTCTTTTGTTTTAGTTCCCCGTGTTTTAAAGATGAGTATAAAGTATAAAAAATAATGACGGTTTATATTGTGGTTAACTTATGTATAAATGTTCCTAGGCATTGTAAAATAAATTACCCCGGTAAATAATATTTCAAGACACTAAACCAATAGTTATTTGGATAATAATATTATTTGGGTGATGTAATGTCTAACATTTGAAAATTATGCATAAAAAAATATTTTTATCTTGGATTACATTATTGAATATTCAGACTATATAAATTCAGAACTATATGTATCACATTGCATATGTGAAACAATGGATAATCAAGATGACCACATGCCTCAAACACTACGACTGAGTGGTAATCAGTCATAGCCACTATACCAGGTGGCTGAGGTTTGATTCCTGAATAACAAAAAAATTTCCCCTAATGCGAGATATGGGTAGATGTGAAAAAAATCCAACTGTAAGAAAACTAGAAGATAATGGAAAACACAAAAATAAAAAGCTAGATGACAATGGTCAGGGGCAGTTGACCAACTTGATAGGAACATGGATTGAGGAGACAAAGGTGGGACAATGATGAAGAAAGTCGATCAGGATACATGATCAAGGGTTCAAAAAGGCACACTAGGTGTGCCACATGGGGGGTCCCTCATTATATAATCATTCGTATGGTCCTTGAGTCATTTAGACAATATCAGGGGCCTATAGAACATGTTTCTCTTGGGAAATTGTGCATATAGACATACAAGTCATGTAATGGGTATCCCTCAACACATAAAGAAAGATGTATTTCCATTATTTAATAATATAAATAGGATTTGTACTCAAATCTATAAAAGTAGAAGTTACCACTAGATTTGAAATCATTGAGTGGAGGAACTAAGAACTGACTACACAAATTAAACAAACATTCCCACTAGTTGAGGATGGGGAAATCATGTGAGCTAATCTGAAGTGGTTAATTAGTTCTTTTCAACAATGTTTACCAAACTTAATAAGTTTATCCCACAAAATCCTATTTTAAATTTAATCAATTTATTTATTATATATATGATAATAAAGAGAGATTCTAAATTGTGGATTTTCCTTTTCTATTCTTTAAATTAATAAAAATAATTCCTTTTTGTTTAGAATATTTTCAATCCTTCGTCATGTTCTGATTACTAATTCAAAACAATAAATGAAAATAACAGGGATTAATATGTTGAAAAATTAATTCATCTGAACATTTATTAAAAATGAAGAAAATAAATCATCATATTAATCCACTTGAGTCAAAACTGAAAATTGTCTATTATATTCTAGACACAAGCCTTTATAAATTTATAGGTTGGGAAGATATTGCTACATATCTTCTATCATTATATGTCAAGGACAATCTTGTGAGGTAAAGATTAACAATGAGTGAACCAAGATAAACATGACATAAAAAATAAATTAATATCCTGATTTAAATAACACATCTCACAAAAAGTCTCATAACATGAAGAATGAAAGGTTTAGTGTCTTAAATATTATTTATGTATACATCATGTTTTATAACACTTGTGAACATTTATGAACAACTATACTCTTTTATACCTTTTATATATATCTCACATGAAATAACCATCATCATAACCTAGGTAATGGAGACATAAGAGTGGGTTGAGCATAAATGATCAGTAAAAGGAAAAATATCATAAATTAATAGATCAGAAACATGGAGGAGAACATGAGGAAGTCATAAATGTAATAATAAAATTTCAAAAGACCTTAGATGATAATCATAATTTTTTTGGGAAATATAATATCATAAATGGATCATTAAGTATACAAGAAATATAAAATATATAAAATTAAAACATGAATTAAAATTGAAGAATACCTAAAAGGCATAATCCTAAAAACATGTAATTTCATGGAAATTAAAAAAAGTGTGATAATTTAGAATAACATGATTAAAAATTTGTAAAATAGGCATAACCATGATCATAGGAATACATGTTATGATAAAACTCATGATTCCTACATTTATGTGAAAAAACTCATTATGTCCATGACTAAAAAGGTGAGAAAACACTTCATACCCATCCCTGTGTGAACAAAATCATTAAGTATACTATTAACTATATCACTAGATAAAAACTTAAACTAATGAATTTGGGGTGATATAGTACCTTACCTATCATCCTTTGCGTATATTTTTCCATATAAAATTAGTCATCGTCATAACTTAAATATCCCATTGAAAAGGAATGGGTTTCTTAAAATCAATACAGAACATGAACTTAAGAAATAATAGAATAAAAGGTATCTTATACCAAAATTATTAATAACAATATTACATATAGAGTATGATTAAAAAATAACATCATGAAAGATAATATTTGGAGAGTAAATAAATGTAAAAATACAATAGTTTTTACAAAATATTTTAAAACATTGAATTGAAAACTACTTTAAAAAAATATTTTTGTAGGGAATGATAAGACATTTGAAAAAATTAATATAAATATTTATAATTTAAATTTATGTGTAAATAAAAAAATTATAAAAAATGAGATGTGAAAATAGTTTGTAAAAATGTAATTTCAAAACAATCATTAATAAAAAGATAATTTATAAATACATAAAGACTTCAAAAAAATGAATTGAAAATAATTTTAAAACATTTAATTATTAAAAATAATGTTTGATAATTTTACCTTGAAAGAGTGATAAAGTTTATCAAATGAAAATATGGAGTGGATGATAAATCTTTTATTTTGAAGGATGAAAAAAACTTTTGATGATTTTGAAATAACCTTATTGAAAACGCACAACATTAAAAAGGATGAAGAAACTTTTTGGAAAAAACCCCTCAAGGTTTCATTGAAACATTTTTGGCAAGATTTTGTTTTTCAAAAAAGTAGACCACGATGTACAAATTTGTTGACAAAGGGGGCTTATATGGTGAGTTTCAGGTTTAAGGGATGTTGTCAACAATCCATGATTGATTGAAGAACCACAAAAAATTAATGAATGATCTAGTGGTAGTAAAAATGATAAGATACAAGGAGGTTCTATTTTCTAGTGTTTTCCAAATTTTTGGGCCCAAAGATCATAAAATGGAGAGATGTGTTTTTAGAAAAGGGAGGTGCACAAAAAATTACAGCGGTGCAAAAAAAAGAAAGAGGTGCATGAAATATTGGCGTGGTGCATGAAATAGAGGAACAAAGATTTTCACGCAAGAGGTATTTCATGATCAGAAGATCGAAAATTGGAAAAGGCATGAGTTGGGTGAAAAATTAGAGCATTGCGTAAAATATGGTGTTGCGTGGAAGATGTTTTAATCGCGCTCAAAGAGGGTTTTGCACGGAAGGAGGGTTTTTTACATAGGGGTAGATTGTGCGTATAAATATGAAGTGACCCCCACATTCACAGTTTCTCAAGACTTAAAGAGTATCTGAGCTCTGGCGCAAGAAATTGGAGTATGTTAGGGAGTTGCGTATAAACGAAAAGTTTTCATGTAAAAGTGTTATTTGCACGTAAACCAAAGGATGTGCAAAAAAGATGGATGTTGTTCATAAAATATGTGTTTGCATGTAAAGTAAAGGATGCATGTAAAAAATAATTGTTGCGTTTAAAATAATTGGTTGTGTATAAAAGAGGTGTTGTGCGAAAAGCATATTCCGTGCACAAGTAGAAAATTCCGTGCAAGGCCCAGTGAAGGCTGCGTGTAAAAATTGGAGTTGCCTGGTACACCTGGTGTAAAGAGAGATTCATATGCAGGTGAAAGTTGGTCATAAACAGAGAATCTATCAATTGTTAAGGATACTAATTTCATTAGAGATAATGAAGAGACCTACAGGTCTATAAACTGTGAGTGGATCCTTTTCAGAGTAGTGAGCAAAGGAAGAGGAATAAGGAGATCCTTTCTACAGTCTGTGAGCCAGAGAGAGAGAGGAACAAGGAGTGACCCTTTGGGAAGCAGTGAGCTAACCCTAAACATTTTAAACGCAGTGAGACATGGCATAGAAGTGATATATCCTGAACATTATTAGTAGTGATCTTTAGTAGATTTGGTATAGTAGCACAACGCCGTTGTGTGCTCTTTAGACGTAGCCCAGTGAGGGTGAACCAATTAAAAATCTTTGTGCCCGCCTTCTTGATTCCCTGAATTGTGTCAAAAGTATCATAATCAGATAAATAAGAAAACAAAAAGATAAACATTAACACCATAAGAGAAAAAAAGTGACCCTTATAATATAGAGGTCAAGATTGAGTGGGGAAGGAAGAATCTTGAAAAGAATATCCATACCCTGATTCACCCCCTCTTCAGGTATGTAGGCCCCTTTTAATCCTAATAAAAACCTTTGATTTAATGTAAAATAAGGGAAATAAAAGTATAATTGGATATTAAAACATATCGATTTTCCACAATGGAATGGAGAATATTTTTTGGATGTAAAAATATTTACGTGGATGAAGAATCCATTAAAATTAATGGGTTTTATTCTAAAAAACATATTTTGAAAAAGTATTATATTCTTTAATAGTGAAGAATTTGGGGTGAAACATTACTTTTCCAGAAATAATGGTGGAAATAAATTCTAAAATAGTAATTGGTTATACTATATGAATCATTAAATATAATAGACAATGATGAGTGATTAAGACCCAATGAGGAGATTTGAGTAATGAAAAACCTCTTATGCCTTTAGTAAATTTTGAATCACATGTAATTACAATTTTGAAAAAATATGGTTCATTAAATAACATGTATTAAATCCAAGAATAGTTAAAAATTATATCATGGTAAGTATATACAGAAAATAAATAATAAATTCTTAATAAATATTAAAACATGGCTTAGTGAAGAGAAGTTGAGACACAATCCTTTACAACATTTGTATCATTTGAATAAAAACACTAAGATAGAATAAAAATATAATAAATTGAAAAAAATTAAATATAATTAAATCATAATTAAATATGTTAATTGGGTATTATTTAAAAAATTGAAAATGAAACATGGTTTATAACAAAAACATGTCTCGAGGGATTCAAATTTGAGACAAAGAAACCCTTTCCTTGTTTCCATGCTTAGTAGAATGTGATCTAACCTATGGTACAAAAAATAAAATAAATATCTTATGATACTATTTAATAACCATATTCATACCAAAAAATATTTATAAATTTTATTTTTAATAATTATCTATATGTATATCAGTTAGTATTTTCTTGTTTTCCCGCATAGTATGTTCGTAATTTTGGTCTTTAGTAGCAGCTTCATGGCAGCAGTGTGAGTGTTCATTATTATGAAAAATTTAATCATTAAAATTTAATTAATTTTAATATAATGGAATAATTATTTTGATTAATGATTTTTATATTTCCTATAATTATTAATTTAGTATTTATCCTAGAAGATGAAATCAATAAAAAAACATTTTGTTTGTCATTTTCAACCTACGAAGGGTATTTTATCAATTAATAAGTTAAATATTGATGTATATTTTCTAAAACAAAATAAAAATAATTATTTACAAATTTATGAACTATTATAGTAAAAATTAATTTTCCAAAATCATAAATGATATAATTTCATAGAATTATACAAGTAGGTGGTCAAAGAGACCCTACCGTGAACATGCTTTAACTCAGTTGGTGAGTATGATCAATAATGTGTTTCTTTAGATATAATATAATTATAATAGAAGAATAATTATTTTTTTTATTTTATGATAGTGAACCTCATTTTAATATTTTTTGATAAATATTGAAAAACTATAATAAAATTAAAAAAAATGAATTTTTATGGAGTGAGTAGTTTGCACAATGCACAATTAGCATTCTTGTTAATCAATGAATGAAAGGGGTGAAGGTGGATAGTAGCAGATCATTTGAGTATCATAAATAAATTATATAAATCATATTTATTCATAAATACCATAATAAAGACCAACAATGAGTAGTGGTGATGAAAAACTGAAAGTGTTGCTTCGTGTATGTGGTAATCCATGTGACAAACTAACGAAGAATCTTGTTTTTCTTTGTAAATGGAAAAGAATAAATAGTGGTAGTACCATTATTATAATAACAAAAAAAATATGATTATTTTTTTATTATACTATGGTTATGATTGGTTTATATAGTAAAGAATAAGAAATAAATGTTATGAAAGATGTGATACATATGTTGAGACCTAGAACTTCCTCTAAATGAAGGCCTTATATTTGAGGGACATAGGCTAATTTATGGTGGCCAGGTAATCTTGGGAATATAAATAAAATCATGAAGAAGAAATTTAGGAAGGTTAATAGGGTAATTTAGAAATAGGATTGGAGTATTGAAATGGTGGAGCTGATCCTTTTTTTTAAGTGAGGAGGAGTGACTTTCACATGGAAGTGAATGGTATGTAACCAGTATGAACAGAAATGCATGGAAGTTAGTTGAGTTAGGCGAGGAAGAATTTGTAAGACATGTTGGTAAGACATTAAAAATAAAAAATGTTTTCTATAATGTATAAATTCCATGTTAATTTAGGAAAATTCTTGTTACCTTAGATTAGTCCCTTAAACAATGATTACTCTTAATTAAATATTAATCAATACAATTATTTCATTACTAAAAATATAAGTAAACACTGAATAAACACTTTAAAATCAATTAATTTGATTTTCGGGATCCATTTAACCTACTAAAAGATATAAATATGGGAAAAATAAATTTTAAATCAGAACAGATAATGTAATAAAAAATATTTTTCAAGAAAAATTTCATTTAAATCATTAAGGGATATTGGTCTTATTTAGAATTAGTCACCAATTAAATGATTGTTAATTAATTTTTACATATGTTTAAAAATAATTTTATAATTTCCATTTAAAATTGATTCATTAAATTTTAAAAATACATAATATTTAGAAAATTATTATTCTTTGAAAACTAATCATTTTACCAGGTTAACTAACATTTACCCCTGTCCACTTAATCTTCATGACTAAAAATAAGTTGACCCATATTATATAATTTGAATACACTAATAATAAATTTAAAATCCATTTAATTTTATTCAATTTATAATAACTAATTATTGAGTACTAATGTATTCTGTATTTTAAACAATTTTTTAGAAAAATATTACATTTGTTTTGAAATATCAAATATAAGTTTTAAATTAAAAGATGATGTTTTAAAATATATAAATTTACATAAAATACATTTTTTTGGTCCTGAAAAGTATTTCTTATGTTTTATGTTATGATTATATCTCGTTGATGTATTAAAATCAATAATATTTCAAAACCATATTTTTCACTATTCACCTAAAAATCAATTATTTCATAATATTAAAAAAAATCATCTTAATATAATATAACCATGATAAATAAAAAAAGATTCCATTTTTTTTCTAATACACATCTTAAAATTTATATATTTAATTTTAAAATAAAATAAAAAAATATCATAAAATTCATTTATAGAGAATATTTCTTTGGTATATTAACTATTCATATAAAATTAGTGGTAATCATATATATATATATATATCAAAAATAGAAAAATATAAATTTTTTAAAATACCCATTTATCATAAAAATATAATTTATTAGTTTCTTAGTTTCAATAATTTAGATTGATGTTCAAATAAAATTTTATTTTTTTGCTCATATATATATTTATATATTAATTTATATATATTTCATAATTCTGTTAACATTTGTAATACTTTATAATTTTATAGAAACCTTTTGAAGGTCTATATTTTTTTTTGTTATGTGTGTAAAAACCATATAACACAATATTTATTTAGGGAGAAAAACTAAATTTTTTATATTCTAGCCCCTAAAAAATTATATCCTCATACCACTAAATGTTTCCATTAAAATAAAAATAACTAATGCTGGTGACTTGGTGTTATTATAAGGAATCCTAGATACAATAGGTTTGATTTAACCAAAATATATCCACTAGTTAATGGTGGAGGGTAAGTGAAACCCAAATTTATATTATTCTATTCATCAATATTCAATACATAGGTTATTCTTTTCTCATCAGATCTACAAGGTTTCAGATTCCAACAATCATCAATAGTCCTTATATTTGGGAATTGACGTGAATAATTACTAATTTCTCTGAACATAATACATTGAACTATTAATGGTATATTTTGATGAACTCCATTTCTTATATTTTTTAATAAAACTCTTTATTTTACTTGATAGTTTGATGTTTGATGACCCCCTCTTCCATAAGTAAATCATTTTTCTTTCCCCTTGAGGAAATTCTATTATTGTTTCTTCCAAAATTTTTGACATATAAGAAATTCAGCATTCTTTACTTCATCATCTTCATCACTTGATCTTTCTTGAGACTATATCTTTCTCTTCTTTGGTGTTTTTGGTACATTGAGTATGTTCACATTGTTATTCATGTTTATGATACCTATTTTAGAATAATCATAAGTTTTTTTATTCTATGTCCAATTCCAATTTTTTATTCATTGTTGGAATGTCCACATTTTCCCTCTAACCCATGGTTATTTCATGTTCAATAACTTTATAAAACCAAAAAGGTTTGAAATGAGTAAAATAACATTACAAATATATGGAAATTATCATAATCATAAATGTGATTTGAACTTAAAAGAATTATTATTTTACATCATCAAATTTTCCTATAACTCACTTAATTATACCTATATCACTCTTAGTTTGACCTTGGATACTTTATATTGGGATATCTTACATTGGTTATCTTAATCACTCAAATTAACTTAAAAATCAATCCATAATATTTGTTCATAATGAGTATGTGATCAACCAAATCATATACCCCAGGAGAGTTAAAATAGGTGTAAATTATAAGGTCCACTCATTATACATTAGGGTGATGATCAAGTTAAAGGAAAACCAACCCTTTTTGGTGTGATTACCTTTAGATGTAGTTTTTACCCTACTACATCCACTTATAGTTTCCAAACAATGATGTATTTCTATGGAAAACCATCTACTCAATACATTAGCAACATTTTAGGGCATCATCCAATAAATATACTCATTTCATGGGGTTTCACTAAGGTTCACTAAACATAACACCCAATTCAATTAAAAAATATCCAAAAAATAATTAAAATAATATCCAAAATAACTAAATCCTTCGTTGATACCAACTGAAGATACCCATGAAATGCATTACATAAATGATACATTAATCTCACGGTTTAAATAATAAATCTCAAAAATTGTTTTTGGATCAATATTATAGGACTAATATTGATTTGGATCATAAGAATATGCTCATATTGGCAACTTATAAGATGGGGTGAATTTTAGCTTTAAAATCATAGTTTAAAATAATTAAACCACACAATACACTAAGCCTCTTAAATTATGTTATTGGAAATGGTCCTCAGTTGGATGGTCATATTCATAGAATCAGAACCTAGATATTGTCTGATTAAATTAGAGTAAAATATCAACTTCATTATGGATCCTATTATCAGATTATTTTAATCACAATAGATATGATGGATAAAAAAAGAATAGAAATATGAATACGATGTTTCGATTTCTATTTAAAAAAGGTAGTGGAAAATAAAATTTTAAACAACAAGTAAACAACAATATAAAAAAGTAGGAATTACTTTCTAAATATTAAAAAGATAATTCCATTAACCTCAAGAGAATGGTAGTATATAACTGAGAATAAATTTATCCCTTGTTTTATACGTAAAAAAATGCATATCTTCCCTTACCAGGGAATCCCTCTATACGATGATTGAAAAGGATATATCTTCCAATCCCCATAAGTCCTTGATACGATGAACAGAATATTTTTTTACCTAGCCCTGGTAGCCCTCAATCTGATGGATCCGGTTCTCTACCTTCCTATCCCTAGAATCCCTCGATTGTTAAAATGATCAGACATAGATTGCATTGTAAAATTTTGTAAGAATAAAACATAATATGATTTCCTTATAAGTCTATAACTCCATGAAAATACCAAGAATAAGAACAATATTCTCATGTTGATAAATATATAGAGCTCTGGAATAATGATAAGACACAAATGAAATCATCTTGCAATTAGCTCTAAACTCTTTCGATAACCTAGTATTTATATAAATCCCTCTAATAGTCATCTTGATCTCCCAACGATAATATTTCTATGAGTTTGTCACATAGACATGAACACTTGGAACCCAATGGATATATTTTAAATGATTTCCTAAAATTTTATTAGTTTAAACCATTACAATGTAATAAGTATTCCTTACGTTATAAATACGTGTTCTGAATATGATTATAAACTTAAGTCAGTTTAATGGACTTCCTTATTATTGTCATTACAATAACCCTTATGAGTATTAGTTCAATGTTTATTTGTTCTGATGTTTAATAATTTATCAGTATGAAAGACTTGATAAAAATTATAACATCTATTTTGATAAATTCAAGTCTAATGTTTATCAGACACATAACCATGATAATCATTGTTTAGAATTATAAGTTTATTTTCTTAATTCATTATAACTTATTCAAAGTATGGTCAAAGAATATGTTTTCTATAAAAAAAATTCTAAAACACTTTGGACATGAAAATTCAGTAATCATGTTTTGAAGAAGGTGTTTGTGATCCGAAACCAACAAAATAGAAAATTGCGACATAGAATTTCTGACTCAACGATCTCCCAATTTTTGGAAATCACAATACCCAAAAATTAAATGAAACATAACTTAGAAAAACATGGAGTGCTTTTTATTTTAGGGACATTTTATTTAGAGTTAGTAAATAAACCATAACATCCCTTCATTTATAAGTCCTATGAATTATATAAATAAATATATGTTTAATACAATTAACTCTCCCTTAGGATAACATCTTCCACTAAGAATTGTATTCTCCCCCTCAATCAAATATTCTCCCCCTTTGTTTATAAACCGTCCTTTGATAAAAAAAATTTCACCCTTTCTATAAAAAATCTATCCTATAAATATTTCCACCAATTATATAAAATTATCCCCATTTGTGATTTTTAAAAATGAATGGGGAATGAAAATGAAGATTCCTAAAAAGATAGATAAACAAACATACGAAACGATTTAATGAATTAACTAATCATCCACAAAAATACGAAAGAACATTATTTTAATAAGAATTAGAAAATATCTAGAAAATTAATATTTGGATGAATAAGTAATTCATTTAGAAATAACTTTTCAAAATTTTTATAAAAAAACACAACAAGATTTAAAAAGAAAAATTGAATATTTCATCATGAGATTTTTCAAGAAAGTATTCATCTTATTAAACTCTTTTCATTCATACTCTAGAATTAAAAATATTATTCTTGAGCTTGTAATTTCTCTAAAAAATCTATCTTCTCATTCCTAAAAATGTTGAAATTTAATTTATAATTTTTTATGTGTATTTATATATAATATTTTGTATCAATTTTTTCTATTCAGAGATTTTATTTCCTTAGTTTGATAAAAAAATTTATCTCTATGAATTTCCAAAAACAAAACCCTATCAGCCATGTATTATGTATAATGGTTATAAGTTCTAGAAGATTCATTCAAAAGAGTGTTCATGTCTTAAAAATTCCTATCATATAACATGATTTCAGCATCTACATGATGAAGCAATTTCATCATTTGATTATAAGAATTTCTATTAGTTTGAAAACATTCTTAATAAACTTTCAATTGAGCCTTTATCTGAATAAATTTCTCAATTAAAGTTTTGATCGATTCTGATTTCTCATTTATACTTTCTTGAATGATTTAACACCATGATTCAAAATTTATGAAATATGGAATTGTTCCTCATAACCATTTCAATGCTTGAAAAATATAATTTACTCATTCATAAGAAATTGTTCTAATGGAATCTGATTGATATTGTTGAATGAAATAAGGTTTGATTCTACTTGTTCTGATATCCACTTCCAGTCATGACCTATCCTTGGGGCTCGTGTCGTGACTACCCCAAGCCTGCCTTCCATAGGCCAGTGGCTGGTGACTAGAAACAAAGGCATAAATACCAATACTGGGAAGGCATTGCGTTTATAGAAGTAAACAAAACACAACAGAGTATGCAACTGAAGTATGCACAAGTAAAACTACATACAAAAGTCAGTGCTGAAAAGAAAGGTGGCCAGAAATACAATCCCAATAGTGAGTACAGTACAACTGAAAGACTAGTAAAACAGTAGTAAAGTAAACCAGAAACCACTGAGTCATCCTCCGGGAATCCCACCTGAAGGGTGGGTACAGATGGTATCCTCAGCACCTCGGGTCTGTCTGTCCGCTCCATGTACATCCCGCCGAGTGGTCCACCTCTGGGTACCATCCAGCTCCACAAGTCTGTACCACGATCAGTGTTGTCCGTCATATGCATCTAACACAACGTAGTGCAGGCATACCCTATGCATGAGTGAGTATAACAATACTTAGTAGGGACTCCGAGACCCCCTAAGGTCTCCTAGAATCCCCGAAGGATAAACCACAAAGGAAAGATACAATCAGGAAGTATCAACCAACTCTACTTAGGTATATGCTCATACATATACCGAAGTCATCAATCCCAGCTCGACTCCAACTCTCGAGCCCAATCACAACCCAGTCTACACAGGAAGTAAAGTCAATCACATCGATGATAATGATTGAAAGTCAAGACTCATCTCAAATAGGTATACATATTTTTTAGAGTGATAAAAATGATCAGATGTAGTCACTGATTCATCTAAATCGTCGAAGCCACGTAAGATACTAGACCAGCTAAGCTGTCGGACCCACATAGGAAACTAGTACAACTACTCTATCGGTCCCACGTAGGATACTAGAACAGAAGTCAAAATATCTGACCCACGTAGGATACGAGAATAGTAACCATCGCTGTCGAACCCACGGAGGATTCCAGTATGGTAGTCGTCATCACTGAACCCACGGAGGATTCCAATACGGTAGTCATTGTAGTCGCAACCAGCTCTATGGTTCCCGCACACAACATGCTCGATTCCAGGAGGGTCCGCTCCTCGAGCAAAGGGGTCGATACATCAACTGTCATGAATTCTAGATTTTATGTATCCTGAAGTTCTATCTCATCAAAATGAACCCCACGTGACAGACGGCGCATCAATCGGACCCCAGGTCTAATAGTTATTAGCATTTTTCTCCCGAGGCCCGGTTGGAAATATGCTCGTTCCAAACCCGGCCATTTCTCAAATCTGTCCAAAACTCACTTATATTATCGCAAAAGGACCACAACATCACGAGGGTCCCAATTCCACAGATGGCGTGTCGATCGGATGCACGATCTTCGAGTTATTCACCTTTAAGTGAAAACGGGCCCGACCCGTTAAGCCCAGTGGGCTGTGGGTCAGGTTAACCCGGTTTTGGCGGGTCTGAACTGGCAGAAGGCTGGACCGGCACGGCCCGGCGGGGCGCGTCGTGGCCTGGAGGGGCAGGGCCCGGCCCAGTTTGGCGCGGCGTGGCCCGATAGGGCGCGGCTCAGCCCGGCCGAGCGGTATAAGGGGGGGGGGGGGGGCGCTTTGTTGAACCGATGGTGCCGAGCGGCGTCGCCCTCCAATCTAGCCAAATGAATCCGTATGGTCTTCTAGGTGCATGAGTCCCACTCGGGAGGGCCACGGTTCTGCTGCTAGGCACCTTCACCCGGCCGGCCGTCGAGCCAGCCGGTTCACCTCCGAAGCTTCCCGCGGAGCGCTGGCCACGGTTGGCTGTAGTGTTGCGCCTCTTGTGGCGCCGTGGTCTTCCTTCGGCCCGGCCGACTTTAGACGGCCTGTTCTTCTTCGGCCGAGTGGCCCACCGTTGCGGCCCACGGTTCTTCTCCATGCGGCCGACACGCAGCCGTCGCCTTCGCTCGCCACCGCCTCCATTCGCCACCACCTCCCTTTGTGAATTAAATAAACAAGAGATGACGGAGGGTCATCGGGCCATGTTTCTTCGGCCCGCACTCTTCGCATTAGGCAGGAACAATCAGCCATGGACAATTCAGAAAAATTCAATAAATAACAGGGTAGAAATTATTCATTTAGAATTGTACAAACCCCTACCTTGATTAAGCTTCGTTCGTCGACGAGCCGCAGAAGAAGAGCGTCGCAGTGGTCGGGCATCACGGATGATGGTGTTGTTCCATCGATGTTGGAGGAAGAGGAAAGTAGCATTCTTGTGGCGTCACATCCTTCCTTGCCCTGGTTGAAGTAGTGGAGGAAGGTGATCGTGTCCCTCGTATTCTTCTTCAGAGTTGTTCGTCGTTGAAGAGCGGTGTTCTTTGTCAGAAGAAGAACACTATTCTTCTCTTGAGCTATCCCCCAAATCCTCCCAACACAACGAGTGCCAAAATAAAATAATAGCTAAGGTTATTATTTCATTCACACAAGTAATTCAAAATTCAAACCCTTTAATTAATTAATTGGAGTTCAATCCATTAATTAAAAAAGTTGGCAAATAATAAAGGAAGAGAGGGAGGTGAAAATATCACATTAATTAAGGGGGATTTATCATAATAAATACAAAGGGAGTTAAATGGGGAGTTTCAAGGGTGTAAAGGGGAGGTGATAAGTTATGGTTTATGTGGGCCCCATCTCAAAAATATCCTCTCATGGGAGGTTATGTGGGTGTGGGTCCCACCTCTAACTCCCCATTGTAGGAAATAACTAACATCCTTAAAATAAAATTGTGTTCCACAAATTGTATTTATTTTATTCTAAATCCCCAAATATTAACTCTCAACCCGTATAAAACGCAACTGCGGTAAAGGTCCCCTTAAGCGAGTAACAGCGTTGTGAGTTCATCGGTGTCCTCAGATTTTAATTATGAGGACCGGTTCAAAAGATAGAAAAACCCACACGTATGTTTACTGAACGTACCCGAACCAAACGTCAGAAATTGATTCCCGGTACACCGGGTCTCAGAATCAAGTGCAGTTAGAAACTACAGACTCGTAAAATTTCAAAGTATTTAAGAAAAAAAATTTTGTGAAATTTTCGGGTCTTTACATTACTTTCACCTCAAGGATTTACGTCCCCATAAAGCTACCACACACACTAGGGAATCAAATGGGGGTACTGAGCTCACATCTAAGCCTCACGCTCCCACGTGCTCTCCTAGAGGTTCCTGTGCTGCCAGCGAATGCGCATCAGAGGAATCGACCACCCACATAGGACCTGCTCCTGTCGATCCTAAATCTTCACTGGGACCTCTGTAAATGTCGCCCAGTCATTGATGTCCCGGTCCCCGTGATCGATGATTTGGGATGGGTCATGCATGTATCTCCTCAGCTGAGATATATGGAAGACATCGTGCACCTGGTGCAACTGAGGTGGAAGGGCCAGACGATAAGTCACCTCGCCTACTCTGCTGAGGACCTGGAAAGGCCCGATTAAGCACAGAGATAACTTGCTGCCCCGACCAAATCTTTATTGACCCCATCGATGTGAGACCCGTAAGAAGACGTGGTCACTATCCTCGAACTCCAGTGGTCTCCGTCTCCTATCAACAAAGGACTTCTGTCTGCTCTGTACAGTCTTCATCAGTCTTCATCCACTCCTGGATGATCTGCACCTTCTCCATCGTATCCAGAACTATCTCTGGTCCTACAAGTGCTGACTTCCATGGGCCAGTCAATCACAGAGGTGATCTTCATAGTCGGTCATACAGTTCCTTGTAAGGGGTCATCCCGATGGTGGAGTGGTAGCTATTGTTGTATGAAAACTCCACCAAGGGTAAGTGATCTTCCCAGTTGCGACCAAAGTCAAGTACACATGCATGGAGCATGTCCTCGAAAGTCTGAATGCTCCACTCAGTCTGGCTATCCATCTGTGGATGGAAGGAGGTGCTCAGATGTAGTTGCATCCCAAATGCCTCCTGAAACCCCTTCCATATCCGGGAAGTTAAATGAGAATCTCGATCTGAAACGATAGACGATGTCACACTATGAAGCCGTATGATATCCTGAATGTAGAGGCATCCCAAGCTCTCTACTGACCCCTGCTCTCTAGTCTGTAAGAAGTGGGCCTACTTGGTGAGTCGGTTTATGATCACTCAGATAGAGTCATATCCTCTTGATGTACATGGAACCCCCTTCACGAAATCCATAGATATCCCATCCCACTTCCACTCTGGGACCTCTAAAGGCTGTACCAAGCCTGATGGTACCTGATTCTCTTCCTTCACTTGCTGATAAGTGAGGCATCGTGAAAAGAACTCTGCTTTAGCCTTCTTCATACCTAGCCACCAGTGTTGTCGTCTGAGGTCCTAGTACATCTTCACCACTCCTGGATGTACCACTAGAGGGGAAGTGTGAAACTCCCTCAGCACTTCCTCCTGTAATGAGACTGGTACTATGGTACGTTCTCTGAAGAGGATAACATGCTCCCCTCCTTCAGAAAATCCATTAGGCGCCTGCCCTGTGGATATCTGAGCATGTCACCTCTCAAAGTCAATGTCCCCACACTGTGCCTCCCTGACCCACTGTAGTAGTGGAGGAGTGACTGTGAGAGACTATAGTAAGGCTGATCTATCTCTATCCACAATGGATATCTGCAAAGAGGCTAGTTTCTCTGTCGCCTCTCATAGTAGCTGTATGCCTGACCTCCTGCTAAGAGCATCTACTACTACATTCCCCTTCCTAGGAGTATAGACTATCTCAAAGTCATAGTCTTGGAGGAACTCGAGCCATTTCCACTGTCTCAGGTTCAGGTCCTTCTGAGAGAAGATATACCTGAGACTCTGGTGGTCAGAGTAGACTGTAAAGCACTCACCCATCAGATAGTGTCATCACATCTTCAAGATGAAGACCACTGCTGCTAACTCCAGGTTATGGGTAGCATAGTTCTGCTCATGCTGTCTCAACTACCGTGAACCATACGCAATCACTACTCACTCTTACATCAGGACACAGTCGAGTCCGGTCCCTGATGCGTCGTAGTAAACTATGTACCCAACGCCCTCCTCTAACAACCGAAAGATGGGTGCACTAGTCAACCTCTGCCTCAGCTCCTGAAACCTCTGCTAACATCTATCTGACCACACAAAGGGTTTTCCCTTATTTTTCAAGGCTGAAAGTGGTTCTGCAACTCTGGAGAAGTCTAGCACAAATCTTCGATAGTACCCATCCATACCTAGGAAACTCTGCACCTCCGTCACGCTCCTGGGTGGCTCCCAAGCAAGAACTGCCTCGATCTTCGCTGGATTCACTATAACTCCCACCTCCGAGATGACGTGTCCCATGAAGTTTACCTCTCGTATCCATAACTGATACTTAAAGATATTACCATAAATCTAGTTATCTCAGAGTGTATCTAGTACAACCCGCAAGTGGTAGGCATGCTCCACCTCAGTATTCGAGTAAATCAGTATGTCATTGATGAAGAATACGAAAAAACGATCGAGGTAAGGCTGGAAGATCCTATTCATGAGACTCATAGACAATGCTAGAGCGTTGGTTACACCGAAGGGTATAACCAATAACTCGTAGTGTCCATACCGACACATGAAGGCCGTCTTTTACTCATCCTCGTCTCGAACTCTGAGCTGGTGATAGCCTGAACTGTGGTCTATCTTCCAGAACCATCGTGATCCGTTGAGCTGATCAAAGAGGTCATCAATTCTAGAGAGTGGGTACTTGTTCTTCATGGTCACCTGATTCAGGTGATGGTAGTCGACACACAGTCACAATCTCCCATCCGCCTTCTTGGCGAACAAAATCGGAGAAGCCCAGGATGAAACACTGGGTCAGATGAATCCCTTTCCCTGCTAGTCCTCCAATTGTACCCGCATCTCACGAAGCTCAGCGGGAGCCATCTGATATGCTGGAGTAGATATCGATGTTGTCCCGGGGTATAGGTAAATGTATAAGTCTACCTCTCTGCGAGGAGGTAGTCCTTGAATTTCTTCAGGAAAAACATCTGCATACTGATCCAACGCAACAGGAAAACTCGGACTCCGCACATCAACTGCTCTAAGGATGAGACTAGCCAACTGATGTGTGATTAGATGCCCTCTCCTCTGTGTAAGTCCATCCTGTGCTGCAAATGCTCCCTTCTTGCCGGTAAAGGTGAACCTACTCCCATCAGTGCGGACACACTATACTTTGCGCCTAATGCAGTCGATCTGAGCATGGACTGTAGACAACCAGTCTATACCCAATATGACATCATAAGGCCTCGACACCGCTACAAGAAGATCCCAGCCGAAGCTCTCTCCTACAAGAGTAATCTCACACTACCGGAACCAGTGCGTAATCATCGATTCTGCTCCCGTAGGAGTCTCTAGCCGTAAGGATCGAGCCAACGGCTCCGTCGGAATCTTTGAGCTCCGAAAAAGGGCAGCGGAAATAAAAGAATCACTTGCACCTGTGTCTATAAGTACTACAACAAGGGTGGAGTAGACACATATAGTACCTCAAATCATCTCAGGTGTGCCGTAGTCACAGGCCTCGACTTCCTGGAGCTGAGCCTACCCCTGCCTGCCAGCTCTCTTTGGTCAGGGTGGTCCTCCTGGTGGTGGTGGTGGTAGAGCCTCAAAGCACTGTCCACCACCCGCTACTCGGCCAACACCTCTGCCATGTCCGCCTGCTCCCTGCGGACCACCACTGTCGAACCTCTGCCTCTACCTGGGTGGTCCCTCTACTGTCTACTACTTGTCCGCATAGTGGGTCGGGTAGTCCGGAGCCATGTGACCCTACCCACCACATGTATAGCACTGTCTACTCCTCTTATATCTAGCTCTGTTCCGTGTGCCCCGCACAACCAAACTTGTATCCGGAGGTCGCCCAACTGATGTCTTGTTCTTCTTGGACCTCTGCGTCAACTATCTACTGTCGACTGCAGAAGACTCTGCTATGTGTCACCCTGTGGAGGGTCTTTCCACTGGTGACTGCTTAGCGAGAAAAATCTCCACTAGATGAGCTCGCTCCAGCACCCCCACATGTACCGGGACGCTGAGGGAAATCGTCGAAGCTCTGATCTCATGCCTCAGTCCCGGCTCGAAGGTCCGGGACCTGAAGAACCAGTCTCTTACCATATCTTTGTAGTAGCACGAGAGGTCAGTAAACCTCGCTGAGTACTGAGCTACTGTCATGCTGCTCTGCCGTAGATGATGTAACTCCTGGATCTGCACCGCATGAAGGGTGACGAGAACAAACTCTGACCGGAAGAGACTCTTGAAGTCTATCCAAAGTAGAGATGCCTCATCATGCACCTGGATCATCAAGCTCCACCATCTACCTGCTTCTGCGTGCAAGAGACTCGCAACAAGGATCACCATAAGATCATTTGGTGTCCCTACTAATCTGAAAACCCTCACGATAGCCTCCAGCCAATCCTCGGCTGCCTGTGGGTCCGTCTCTCTTAGGTAACTGGGCAGCCTCTGTCACTGAAACTCGTACAATGCACTCAATTGGCGTGCACTCTCTACTGCTGGGGCTGGTAGTAGCGGTGGCTCAACGGGTAGTGGTATCGCTGGAGAATCCGCTGTGATGGGGCCCTACACAGAGGCGTCGTTTCTCGGTGGGCTTCCATCTCCAACATGACTCAGAACCCTAGCTTTCATCCTTTGTGGGGCCATCCTAAAAAAGAAACAGGTGTGCCACGGTCAAAATAGTATACCTGGTGAGCTGACTCAAAGTAATCACAAAGAAAACTTTTGAAACACACATACAATCAGTGTTTTCGTGCACTGAGTCGGAAATTAGAGGTCAGGGTCCTGGTGTATGGATACGACGGCCTCCGCACCAACACTAGACTCCCTAAATTGAAAACCACACTCAATACACTTAACACTATTACTTCATAGAACGAAATGATAAAATTCACCAGTTCTGCAGTAGAACCGACTCCTATGATACTAATTTGTCACGACCCATCCTTGGGGACCATGCTGTGACTACCCCAATTCGCCTTCCATAGGCCAGGGGCTGGCGACTAGAACCAAAGGCATAAATCCCTATATTGGGAAGGAATTTCCTTTATAGAAGTAAACAAAAAACAATAGAGTACGCAACTGAAGTAATCTCAAGTAAAATTGTATACTAAAGTAAGTGCTGAAAATAAAGGGGTCTTGAAATACAAGCCCAACAGTGAGTACAGTACAACTGAAAGACTAGTACAATAGTAGTAAAGTAAAGCAGCAACCACTGAGTCATCCTCTGGGAATCCCACCTGAAGGGTGGGTACAGATGGTCTCCTCAGCACCTCGGGTCCATCCGTCCACTCCATGTACGTCCCACCGAGTGGTCCACCTCCGGGTACCGTCCAGCTCCACAAGTCACTACCACAATCAGTGATGTCTGTTTTCTACATCCAACACAACATAGTGCGGGCATAGCCCATGCAGGGGTGAGTATAACAATACTCATTAGGGACCCCGAGACCCCCGAAGGTCTCCCAGAATCCATGAAAGATAAACCATAAAGGAAAGATACAATCACAAAGTATCAACCAACTCTACTTAGGTATATTCCCATACATATACCAAAGTCATCAATCCCATTTTGGCTCCAACTCTCGAGACCAATCACAACCCAGTCCACACAGGAAGTAAAGTCAATCAAATGGATGATAATGATTGAAAGTCAAGACTTAGCTCACACAGGTATACATCTTTCGTAAATTGATAATGATGATCAGATGTAGTCACTGATTCATCTTAGCTGTCGGACCCACGTAGGATACTAGACTAGTTAAGCTGTCGGAACCACGTAGGATACTAGTCCAGCTACTATGTCAGACCCACGAAGGATACTAGAACCGAAGTCAATCTGTCAGACCTACATAGGATACAAGAACAGTAACCATTTCCTTCGAACCCACGGAGGATTCCAGTACGATAATCTTCATCACCAAACCCACATAGGATTCCAATACGGTAGTCGTTGCAGTCGCAGCCAGCTCTAGGGTTCCCGCACACAACACGCTCGATTCCTGGAGGGTCCGCTCCTCGAGCAATGGGGTCGATACATCAACTTTCACAAAGTCCAGAGTTGATGTATCCCGAAGTTCCGTCTCGTCAAAAGGAACACAACACGACAGACGACGAGTCAATCGGACGCCCGATCTGAGTGTTATTAACATTTTTTCTTTGGGGCCCGATTGGAAATACGCTCGTTCCAAAACTGGCCATTTTCCAAAGTATTCCAAAAGTCACTTAGAGTATCGAAAAAGGACCTCCATGTCATGAGGGTCCCGGTTCATCAGACGGCGCGTCGATCAGATGCGCGGTCTTCGAGTTATTCACCATTAATTGAAAACAGGCCCGGCCTGTTAAGCCTAGTGGGCTGGCTTGTCGGGTCAACCCAGTTTTCACGGGTCCGAACCGGCAGTGGGTTAGACCAGCCTGGTGAATCGCACGGCCCGACCCAGCTTGGCACGACGCAGCCCGATGGGCCGCGGCTCAGCCCGACCGACCGAGCGGCTCGGCCCGGCCGGCCGATCGGTCTAGGGGGGGGGACCCCCTGCTTTCCAAAACCGGCGGTGTCGAGTGGTGCCACCCTCCAATCTGGCTAGCCAAAGTAGGCTGGTCTTCTCAGTGCAAGCAGCCCTCTCGGGCGGCCTACAGTCCTACGGAACGACACCTTCGGGTGCCGTAGATCCTTCACCCGGTCGGTCGTCGAGCTGGCCGGTTCGCTGTCGAAGCGGCCCGTGGTCTTCTACAGCATGACGCCCCTTGTGGCATCGTGGTCTTCCTTCGTCCCGACCGACATTATCCGGCCGATTATTCTTTGTCCGAGCGGCCCGTGGTTGCAGGCCGCTGTTCTTCTGCACAAGTCCAGCGCGTGGCCTTTGCCTCCGCTCACCACTGCCACCCTTTGCGAATTAAATAAATAAGAAATGACGGAGGGTCGTCGGGCCGTGTTTGTTCAGGCCGCGCCCTCTGCGATAGGCGGTAACAATCAGCCATGGACAATTCAGAAAAATTCAACAAAAAACATGGTACAAATTATTCATTTAAAATTGTACAAACCCCTAACTTGATTAAGGTTCGTTCGACGGTGATCCGCGGAAGACGAGAATCATGGTGGTCAGGCGTTGCAAATGACAGTGTCGTTCCGTAAATGTTGTAGGAAGAGGGAAGTAACATTCTTTTGGCGTCGCCTCCTTCCTTGACCTGGTTGAAGTTGTGGAGGAAGGTGATAGTGTCCCTCACATTCTTCGTTAGAGTTGTTCGTCATTTAAGAGCGGTGTTATTTGTCAGAAGAAGAACACTATTCTTCTTTTGAGCTCTCCCCAAAATCCTCCCAACACAACGAGTGCCAAAATGAAATAATAGCTAAGGCTATTATTTTATTCACACAAGTAATTAAAAATTCAAACCCTTTAATTAATTAATTGGAGTTCAATTAATTAATTAAAGGAGTTGGCAAATATTAAAGGGAGAGAGGGAGGTGAAGAGATCACATTCATTAATGGGGAGTTGTAATAATAAATACAAGGGGTGTTAAATAGGGAGTTTCAATGGTGTAAAGGAAAGGTGATAAGTTAGGGTTCATATGGGCCCACCTCAAAAATATCCTCCCATGGGAGGTTATGTGGTTGTGGGTCCCACCTCTAACTCCCCATTATAGGAAATAACTAACATCCTTAAAATAAAATTGTGTTCCACAAATTTTATTTATTTTATTCTAAATCCCCAAATATTAACTCTCAACCCGCATAAAATGCAACTGCGGTAAAGGTACCCTTAAGCGAATACTGGCCCTACGAGTTCATCGGTGTCCTCAGATTTCAATTCCGAGAAATGGTTCAAAAGATTAAAAAACCAGCATGTACGTTTACTGAACGTTCCCAAAAAAAACTTCAGAAATTGATTATGGGCACACCGGGCCTCAGAATCATGTTCCGTCAGAAACCACAGACTTGTAAAATTCCAAAGTATTTAAGAAAAAAAATTCCTTGAAATTTTAGGGACTTTACACTTCCATTCATTCTTTTATTCTCTTGAAAACAATTTTACAACATCTTCATGAACTAATTTATCTAGATCATTCTCAAGTTGTCAAGATATTATTAAATCTCCTTTTCTAATAGGTTTCAGTTTTGATTATTTCTCTTGAACAACTGATGTAGATTACCCATCAATTTTTTTTTCATTTCCATTATTAGGAACAAAAAGAACTATGACATGAATTGTAGATGTTTCCAAAAAAACCAACCATGTATCTAGATTAACTTCATTGGTTATGGAAGTAGGTAGAAAAAACTTCCCAGAACCTTTATAAACACCATTAAAAATATTTTATTAGTGTTAATCATATAATAATCTCATCTTTATTTTATTTTATTTTCGTATTTCTATATTATATCAGCAACATGAATTATAAAATCCTTACCCTCTGAGAGGTCAAGTCTGATCTATGGATCTCCTAGTTTCATTTCTACATTCTTCTTCATCCATTCATCATAGACTTCACTAGAGAATTTATTTTGTTTCTTTCTTTTCATTGGTGGGATGATATCAGCTTTCCTTTTCTTCAAAACTTCCATCTTTACTACCCATATCAATATTGGAGGGAAAATATGATGAGGATGATTCTAATGATGAATCTGATGATTTATTATCAGATTGAGTTTTTTTATTTTCATCTATTTCTCTATTCCCATCTTCTTAATCTTTATACTCTTGATCTTATTCTTATTCTTAAACCTATTATTCAATCTCTTCTTCTTCAAATATTTCATATTCACCTAATTCACTTTTTTCTCGTGTACTTTTTTTTATTCTTTTTCATTTATTTCTTTACCTTCCTTGTATTAGTATTGGAAGTATTCCCTTTGCATTATTTTATTCATCCTTCTGGCCATGTTTGATAACTCATTTTCATAATGTTTATAAATACTTGAATCATATTGAATAAACAATTTATTCTTTCTTAAAGAATTAAAAACATTTTTAGTAGATTTAACTTTATGGATGTAAGGTAGATGTTGAAGCAAAGGTAACACCACCTTTTTTTCTTCTTCTTCTTAGAATCTCCTATTAATCTTCCCTCATATTTAATAAGAGTAATAATAATATCATCAAGAATAAGATTATATAATTTCATTATCTAATCAATAGTAGACCTCTTATATTTTTACCCATTGGCATGATATCAATTATCTTATCAATAAGTATATCCCAATGAAGTACTTTCTCACCAATGTATTGTAAAATATTAATTTTAATCATGCATCTCTGTTGCATGATATAAAATTATTCATATTGAAGAGAATTGAAGTCTTGGTTGTCTACTATTAACACAGCTCTATGAGTTTCAGTAACATTAGATGTACCAAAATGTGTTATATCAATATATTTCCAAATATTGTTGGAAGATTCATAATAAGAAATTTGACAATAAATTATTATTTACATAGAACATAACTAAGTATTTTTAACATTGTATTTTAACTGATATTCCTGTTTTTCTTAATGAGTAAAAGTTGTAACTTCTTTATCAGGAATTTTAAAATCTACCGTAAACCTGAAAATATTATCAACCCTAGTGTTGAAAAAAAAGTCTCCATCCTATATCTCTAGTAATAATAATCCACACCATTAAAAAGAGGAGGTATATTGGGATTCAAATCATCTGTGGATTTGATATTCATTCCTTATATCTTTAAAATAAATTAAAATATTATTTTCCAAAAGATATTTACTGTAAAAAATGTTTTATAAACAATGATTTTATCAACAAATGTTTACAAAAAAACAATAGCAACTTTAAATAAAAATTAAAATTAAAAATATTAGTAACTGTATAAAAAGTGGAAACCTTCTCTGATACCAATTGTTGGATCAACATTATATAACTAATGTAGATTAGGATCATAAGAATTTTCTTATATAGATAACATACAAGAGGGGGTGGGGGTGAATTTTAGTTTTAAAATCTTATTTTAAAATAATTTGACTAAAAAATACACTAAACCACTTAGAGTATGTTATTATAATTGTACCTTAGTCCGATGATTATAATCATAGAATTGTAACCTAGCTATGGTCTAATTAAATTAGGGTAAAATATTGGTATCATTATGGATATGATTATTAGAGTATCGTAATCATGATGGACATGATTGATAAAAACATAATAGAAATATGAATAAAATATTTCACAATCAATTTAAAATGTATAATGGAAAATAAACTTGTAAACAACAGGTACACAAAATCATAATAAGAGAGAAATAATTTCTAGCTATTTAAAATATAACTCTTTTAACGTTATGATATAGGTAGTCTATAACCTAATCTAAAGGTATCCCATATTTTATACATATAAACTTTTTGGTCTCCCCTTACCAGGGGAGCCCTCAATATGATGGTTGGAATGACCTTATCTTCCTATCCTCGGAATCACTAGGTACGATGATTATATTCTCTATTTACCTATCCCCGATATCCCTCGATCTGATGGATCATATTCTCTATATTCCTATCTGTGGAATCCCTCTATCATTAAAATGATTGGATGTATATTGAAATGAAATAGTTCATAATGATACAACCTAACATGGTTTGTTTGGAACTACCAAAATATAAAAAATTACAAATACCAAGAATAAGATGTTCATTATTATGAAATATCTGATTCTCTCTCACAATAAACAAACACAAATGAAATTTGCTAGTAATCAGCTCCAAACTCTTAAAATTAATTGGTATTTATTAGATTCCATCTAACGGTCATGTTGATCTCCAATGGTCATATTTCTAAGAGTTTTTCATAATGACTTGGACATATGAAACTCAAAAATTCTATTCTAATAGATTTCCTGACATTGTATTGGTTTTCACCATTATAGTGTAAAAAGTATTCCTTATATTATAGATATATCTTCTAAATATGATTATAAACAAAAGTCAGACTGATGGACTTCCTTTAGATTTCCATTATGTTAACCCTTAAGAGTATTATTTTGATGTTGGTGAGTGCCAATTATATTCTTTTTTTAAGAAATTTTCAGTACAAAAGACATGAAAAAGGTCTAACATCCATTCTCATAAATCAGTCATATGTTTATTGGACACATACTCCTTACGATAATCATAATGATGTTTTATAAGTTTATTTTCATAATTAATTTGAACTTATTAGAAGTATGGTAAAATGATATGTTTTATAGAAAAAAATTCTAAAACACTTTGGATATGAAAAGTCTATAATCATGTTTTGAAGAAGGTGTTTTAGATTTCCAAAACCAAAGGAATGGAAAAGCGAGGAATATAATTTCTGACCCAACAATATTTTCATAAACCAAAGGTTGAAATATTTGTTGTCTGAGATATTAATGACATAAAAATCTAATTTTATAATTCTTTTGAAGATTTATTTGTAATGGTGCTTCTATAAAGAATTTTCTATATACATCACTTGAAATTATCATCTTCATAACATATGAAGTGGAGACACAATAATGGGGTGACATCAAAAGTCTAGCAAGGGAAAAACATATCATAGAGTAATAGATCATGAAAATAGAGGAGTACATGAGGAAGAAATAAATTTCATAATAAAATATTAAAATACCTTAAATGATAGTCATAAAACATGTCATGGAAATATAAGATCATGAATGGTCAGTAAGTATTCAAGAAATACAAAACATATAACATATGACAATGATATAAAAGTCTAGAATCTTAAAAGTCATAATTATGAAATCATGGAATTTCATGGAAATGAAATGAATATACATAATTTATAATAACTTGATAAAAAATATGGATATATGGAGAACCCATAATAATAATAAATCCTATTATGAAAAAAACTCACTATGCATATGATTATGTGCACAAATTAATTATATCCATTCTCAAAAATGTGAGTAACCCCATCATACCCACACATGTGTAAATTTTTTTTATGTATACACCTAACTATATTAGGAGATATAAATCCAAACTAATGTATTTGATGGTGATATATTACCCCACCTATCATCATCCATACATATGTGTGCCCCATAAAATCAAACATAATGACAACTAAAATAACCCATGGAAAAAGAATGGGTTTCTTAAACATATCACATAACAAAAAAAATAATGTATATGGAAAAAAAATATCAATTATAAAAAGGATTCATAACATAATAAAATACAGAGGATGAAAAAAACATCACTTCATGAAATATTAACTCTATAGGGTAAATAAATCTGGAAATACAATAGCTTTCAGAAAAAACAAACATTGAAGAGAAAATAAAATTCTAGAACAATTTTTAATGGGAAATAAAATACTTTTAAAAAAATTAAAAAAAATATTTCCAGAAAAAATCCTTGAAAATACATAAAGGTTATCAAAAAAGAAGAGAAAATCCTTTAAAAAAATTTCCCTTTAAACGAATCTTTAATTTGGTTGAATTGAAAAGAAAATAAAGTATTCAAAAAATGGAAGTAAAAATACTTTTAAAACTTTTCATTTTTAATACTAATAGTTATTAATTCAATCCTTGAAATACATAATTTTTTTCAAAAGAAAATTTGGAGTTGATAATAAAACTTTTTGTTATTAAATGATGGAAAACCCATTTGATAATTTTGAAATTATTCTATTGAAAACCCACATTGCTAAAAAATATTAAGAAACCCTTTATTTAAAATTAAATAGTGATAATAAAAGGTTAATTATAGTCAAAAATAGTTTTATTTTATTCTAGTGATAAGATATCATTTTTTTGATGTAAAAATATGGAAATGGTATTAAAACTCATTAAAATTAATGGGAATTATTCTTAAAAAAATTCATTTTAATGAAACATTAAAATCAGAGAGGAATATTTTTTTGGAAACACAATTTCACTATAAAATTAAGTGTGAATACATTATAAAATAATAATATTTTATAATTTATCAATCATTAATGATAATTGAAAAATATTATTGATTATGACCTAAGGAAGAGAATTGAGTCACGAATAACATTTTATGAATTTAGTAATTTTTGAATCAAAAGTAATTAGAAACATGAAAATCATATGGTTCATTAAACATTGTAGATTAAATAATATATCATGTAAAAATAAATTCTTGGGAATTATATAAACTATATAAATAATAAATTGGTTCAAAATATTAAAACATGTATCAATGAAGTGAAGTTGAGATAAAAACCCTTATATTAATTATATCATTTAAATAAAAACCCCATGAGAGAATGAATGTGGAGAAAAAAAATTAGAAATATTTAAATATAATGAAATAATGATATGAAATAATATTTTTTTAGTATTTATACCATCGATAAAGAAACATTGTTTATAACATGAACATATCTAAAGGGATTCAAATTTAAGATAACAAAACCCTTACACTGTTTCCCTGATTAGTCGAATGTGTTCTAACATCCAATATAAAAAACATAGGGATATTAATATACTATTTTTGAACCATATTAAAACCAAACAATTTCTATAATTTTCACTTATTTTTTAATCTATATGTATATTAGTTAACATTTTCCTATTTTCCCACAACATGTGTTTTCAGTTTTAGACATTTGTAGTTGTTTCATTAAAAGGGCGTGACTTTTAAATCTTCTTAAAAAATTATAAATTAAAATTTAATTAGTTTTAAAATAATGGATCAATTATAACGATTTATCATGTTTAACTTTCCTTTAATGAGTATTGTAGTCTTTATCCAAGATGATATAATTGGAAACATAATTTTTTTTTGTGATTTTCAATCAACAAAAATAAATCTTCATAATAAATTAGTTAAATATTAATGAATTGTTTCCCAAGAAAATAATAAGTATTTACATATTTAATTCATATTATATGATAAATTTTGTATTTATAACCATTCATGTTATAATTTCATAGAATTAATCAAGTAGGTGGTCAAACTGACCCAATCTGGAACATGCTTATACTCAATTGGTGAGTATGGATTATGAGGTGATTATTTTGACATAATATTAATATAATAGAATCATAATGATTTTTTATATTATAATGAATTATATTTTAAGATTTTTTGATAAATAATTATAAACTAGAATAAAAAAAATCAAAATGATTCTTTGTGGAGGTGGTAGTCCGCACAACACAAGATTAACATTCCCATTACTCAACAAATGAAAGGGTTGAAGGTGGATAGTAAGTTATAATTTAAGTATCACAATTAAACTATAAAAATCAGATTTATTCATTAATACCATCCTTAATACCATCCATTATGGTTGGTGATGAAAAAATAAACGTTCTATATTGTGGAAGAAATAATCCACGTACACACACACTAACGATGTTTCTTGTTTTTCTTAGTACATGGAATATACTAAATAGTAGATTTACCATTATCATTATAAAAAACATATTAATTATTATAATTTTATTATTATACAATTGTTATGGTTGTTTTCTAAAGTAAATGATAATAAATAAATGATAATAAATATGTGACTCCAACATTGAGACCATGAAATTCTTCTTAATGAAGGCCATATATTTGAGGGAATTAGGTTAATTTTTATTGACTAGGGGAATTAGGGAATGAATAGAACTTCAAATAGATTAAATTTGTGTAGGTTTCATGGAAATTTCTAAATAGTAGTGGATTATTGATGGGTTGAAGTGATCCCTTTATTATTAGAAAGGATGAGGGAATTTAAAATAAAAAAGAATAATATGTAAGGGTAAATAATTGAAAAGAATGAATTTATGGTTAAAGAATACTGGTGAGACATGTAATTAAAGAATTAAAACCTAATTTTTTTTACATAAGGTATAATGGTCATGTCAATTTATAAAAATTTGGGACACCTTGGATTAGAAAATTAAGAACTTATTACTCTTAATTAAATATTAACCGTATAAATTATGTTATTACAGAATAAATAAGTAGATTCTTATAAAAAAATTCATTTGAAAATTTTAATTCTGTCAATATTAATCATAATTAAATAAATCGAAACAAATTGAATTTTTAATCAAACCATTTAACGTGTTAAGATAATATTTTTTCTAGAAAAATTTCATTTTAATCAATAAGGGTTCTTATTATTACTGAACATTGATTACCAATTAAATTAATGTTAAATAATTTTTAATATTTTTGAAATTAATATTAGAGTTTTAATTTATAACTGAATCATTTAAATTATAAAATAAACAATATTAAGAAAAGTATTATCCTTTGTAAAAAAACATTTTACTATGATAACTAAAATTTACCCAAGGTAATTTAATCTACGTGCCTAAAAATAAAGTGACCCCTTTTAAATAATTTTTATCCACTAATTATAAATTTAATATACATTTCAATTGTTTAATTTTATAAAAACTAATTTGAAAATACTAATGTATAATGTATTTAAAATAATATTTGAGAAAATATTACTTATATTATAAAATATAAAATATTGGTTTCTAATTTAAACATGATATTTTAGAATATATAATCCCATTTGAAATATGTATATTTGATTAGGAAAAAAGTTTTATAGGTTTTAGGGTATGATTATATCCATGTGATGTATTGAAATCCCTGGTATTTCAAAAATTATATGTTTTATAATTCACATATAAATCAATTATTTCAGAAAAATTACAAAAAAATAAGCATAAGAAAATATGAAAATGATAAATTTAAAAATAATGTTAAATTTTCCATATTTACTTCCTAAAATTGAAAATTTTAATTTTAAAATAATGTGTCAAAATATCCGGAAAAACTATTTATAGGGAACAATTTTATTGGTATATTATCTATTTATATAAAATTAATTCTTATATTAAATATATCATACATGAAAAAATATCCATTTTATAAAATAAATTTTATATATAAAAAGAGATTTTATTCATTTCATAGCTGTACTAATTGTGTTCGATGTACAAAGATGATTTCATTTTTCCCTCATATATATATATACATATATTTTAATATATTTATTAATCATGCTACTTATATTTAAAATTTATAATTTTATGTCTACCATTAAATGGTTAATATTATTTTGATATTTGGTTTTAGTTGTGGAGAAAACCATAGAACAAATTTTTTATTTATGTAGAAAAATTTGGGTCTTTACAATCAATTTGGTCTCCTCTTGAGCGTGTTCACTTAGGTAGACATAGGTAGGTTGAATATAATAGTATATATAAAATTATCATAAACTAATTCTATCTCACTTAAATATGAGATACAATTTTATAGATACAAATTTATTTTACACAAATTAATACTTTATTTTTTAACATAGATATTCAATAAACACAAATCAAAGATTGAGAGGCCTAATATATTTAGAAGAATAGGTTCAGAATATATCGAAATGAAACTAAACTAAAATTTCTTTTTTAATCAACATAATTAGTTCCTAAATACCTTTTATCTATTAAATCATCATAGTATAACCTGGGGAATACATACACAAAATGTATGATCTAAAAATCCTAATAAGTTAATAAACAAGATAACAAAGCATTTCATGCGATTCACAAGGTATAGCATGATATCATAAAAGAGAAGGATCATGAAAAGTTAAATTCATGAATAAAATAATTAATAATTAATCAAAAGATAATGGAAACATAGGAATGTGGTAACAATATAGAACATGACATAAGAATATACAATGTATGACTTCCAAGACGACCTCACATGGTGGACATAGTCCCGTCATGGATTAAATTTACTCGCTAATGCCAAAAATATCATATCATGAGACATAAAAATTACATAATTCATTGGATATCTATCTGGTCAAATAAATAATAAAATCTACATGAATATGTGTTCTAAATAAAGAAATCATGAGGCATACGAATAAGGATTACCCGTGTAAGGAAATGTGTTTCATAATCATGTCTTATAGCATAAAAAGACGGTGTATCATAATGATTTCCATAAAATAAGTGATTAAATAATTTTGGGAAACAATTAGGCATAAAAATAATCATATTATATTAAAATTATGTTCAAGTGAACTGATTACATATAAAAGTGTAGAGAAATAATTTTTGAAATATTTCTTTTAAGTGGGGTGTTAGGAAAATGGGTAAACAGTGTTTAAAGAGGGGCAAGAGAAAATAGATATCTATAAAACCATAAATAATATAAAAGGATATATTAATAATAAAATGAAAAATTTTATAAAACATGGATGGTTTAAAAAATTTAATGGAGTGGTACTTGAAATTGGGTAAGAAATAGAAAAGTTCCCTTTAATCAGGTTTTCTTAAAAAATGAAATTTAGATGGAAACCTTTAAATCTTGTATATCCACATCAAGGAATGGTGAATCAAGATAGGTATATATGTATGTGACCTATTTTTAAAATATATATATAAATATGATTAATAGAGTTATAAAGTGAGGTAAGAGTAAGAAATCATAACCATAAATAATAAAGGGTGTTTAATAAAGATCCCTTACATTTGGTTTCAGAATAAATAAAAAAATTTACTTAATTTCAGGGATCATCAAATAAGAATAATTAATTAATTAATTCATAAATTTTCCATCTATACTTTATTTACTAAATTTATATTTCTTATTATTTACATCTATTTCATTGAGATGTAATTTTTTATTTTACTATTCTAAGGGTATTTGTTTCATGGTTCCAAGGTCAGATCAATTATGGATAATTTTTGATTTTCTTGATAGAAATGTAAAAAAATATAGAATTGAAATACAATAACATTCACATCCTTCCATGATTTTAAATGGACCCAAATATCCCTATGTGTACTGACATAGGGATGAATTATTTAGTAAAATTGTTAATCATATACAATTAGTTCATTCATGTGGTTTTACTAACCATCACGAACATGGTTCATTTTATGTAATTAAATTATTTGTAATTAATTAAAAAATATAAAATAAATTATGATATAATTATTATCATCTTATATAACCATAATAATATTCTTATGACAATCCTTGAAGGCGATGGAGAAAAAAAACCCATTGTCCATAGATGTGGTGAACCAACCATATTGTGTACAACATTTTAATTTGGGAATCAATTACGATTAAGGTATAAAATGGATATTATACCTTAATAATAACATATCAGTGAATTTATGATATTTATGATACTATTTTTATGAGTATAGGGAATATTTTATGGTGGTAGAATTATAATAAAATTTAAAGAGGTTTAGTTGATAATTGTAACTCTTCCTTCGGTTGTCTCCCCTTTGGCTAATGCTTAAGTCTCCTTGAAATGGTCTTTGCTGATACCAAAAGATCTAGGAAGTGAGGGAGAGGACAAGGATGAGAATTGGATAGAATTTTAGCTATCTCAAAGGCTTATAATATGTGAGGAGATGGGGTGGGGGGGGATGGTATTTATAAGGGGAGGATAAGGGTGTTTCTGAATATTATTTCCATTATTTTATTATTTTGGATCTAGACTACCAATATTTATTATTATCATGACTATATATAATAATAAGTGCATGTGAGTATTGAAAAATGTTCACATTCATCTTCCATAACTCATTACTACGTGTATTTTTCTTTATATTTCAAATTAACATATTTTGTTGTATTTTTCTATTAACTAAAAATTAAACAATTTTATAAAAATTTAAATATTTCACCCTAAAAGTTTTTATATGTGTAAATTATAAAAATGAAATACATTTTATAAAAATAATTTTCTATATAGGATAAATTTAATTTTTAAATAAAATTCTTATTTATTTGGAAAATTAAAATTAAAATTTTATGATAAACTATTCAGCCCTATGAAAAATTACTTATGGTCTCATAAAATTACATAATCATTATAATAACAAATAATATTATGTTTTACCCCAATTTTATAATAATAATTTTTTAATCATTATTCTTATTTATAGAAATGTAATAAAAATTTGTTTTTTTCATTATAAAAATATTATTTTTATAATTTATAAAATATTTATTTACATTTTTAATGATATAAATATGTCATATATTAATTTTATAATACACATAAATATTATTTTACACTTTTATCGGTGTTTACTCAATACTAATGACGAGGTTACCAGTAAAAATATTTTGATTGATATTCCTACCATAAAATTATTATTTCAACGATTAGATTTGTAAGAGTTATGGGTTCCTTTGGTCCTATAAATATCTCACATATCATTTATTATTCATAAAATTCTATCTTCTAATAATGCTATACATATTTTTATTTTCAAAATTAATATTTCATTACTAATATCAAATTTATTTTCTACAGTTTTTTGTGAGTGTGATTATTCTCAGGGATGGAGCAGTTCCAAATTTTAAAATTATAGTTATCTTATTTTATATTTTTTCACAATGTAATAATTTCAATTATTATGTCCATTTTATTCTCTAAATGTAAAGTTCATGTTAATTAAATGTTTTTGGATTTATCATATGGCACATGTGCTTTATATAATAATACATTACTAATTATGAAATAATTATATAATAAAAGGGAAAATTAAAATGATAAAATTATAGGCCATTGCATTCTTCCCCTATTAAGAAGTTTTTTCCTCAAAATTTCATTTTATATACTTAGGTGAAATTAAGTGAGGATACTTCTACTGCATTAATACCTTCAGTTCCTAGGTCACCTTCTCATACTTATGGTTCTACCATAGTTCTTTGAATTGGTGAGTTACATGTGAGTGATATGGAATGTAATTCCTCAATAGGGTTACATGGAACACACCTTTTACTTAAAATAGACTTGGGGGAAGTTCTATTAGATAGTCCAGAAATATGATATGATCAAGAATCTAAAAGGAGATGATATACCAAGGAATTGAAATTCCTTCTTCCCAAATCTCCCTACTCTTTTCCATAAATATACGTATAGGAAAACATTATGTCCAACCTTAAACCTCTTATCTCATCAAATATTGTTGGAATGACTCTTATGAAAATTTTTAAATCCCCTGAGGTGTCACTGATTAGTGTTGAATTTTTCCACTATTTTACTAACCACCTCTGCACCCAACAACTTTCGTTCATTAATATCAACCCATAATATAGGTGTTCTATATATTTTCCCATAAATGGATTTATATGAATCCATTTGGATGCTTAATTTGAAGCTATATTTGTATGAGAACTTAAATATAGGATGTTGGTGATCCTATTATCCTTTGACGTCTATCAAGAAAGATCTTAACATGTCTATAGGTGTCTAAAGAGTTTTCACAGATTATCCATCAATTTGGGGGTGATTATCCATACTGAAGTTCAACTTAGATTTTATATAATGTTATAGATTCTTCCATAAGGTTGAGGTAAACCATAAATCTAGATCAGATATAATTAATAATGGTGTTCCATTTTTCCTCACCACTTATCTGATGTATATACTTACATTCTAATTGAGTAATAATTCCTCTTGAAATAAAATGAAATTAGAAGTCTTTTTAAGATGATCCACAATAACCCATATAACATTATTTTCTCTATATATCATCATAAGACCAATGACATAGTATATAGTGATGTTTTCTTATTTCTATATAGGTATAGGTAATGGTTACATTATCCCCTTGGGATTTTCCTTTCATCCTTCAATTTCAAACATACATGGCACTTTGATGTATATTTTTCAATATTCTTCATCATATTGTCTGACTAATAGTCCTATTAAGGAAATAAATACATCATTGTTCTCCATGGGTCTATGGAGAAGGCTAATCTATTTATATCATTCAACAACTCATTATTTAGATTGGGATTTGATTATATATATTATTGAGGCCCAAATCCTAAAACTCATTCTTCATCAATTTTCATCTCCAAGTATTTCAATTTTATTATAACTTAAAACATATTTTTTATTCCCACATAATACCTTTGAGTATCCTTTACCTTCTCCAAAAAGGATGATTGAGAAATCGATTGTGAATGAAAATATGGTGTTTCTCCCTCTATGATTCTGATGCCCTTCCTTTGAGTTTCTAAGATTACTAGACCCCTCTCAATTATAATCATTATTAAGTTCATAGGATCCTTTCTACATATACCATATACCACATTATTTCAATTCATAGGATAATAGAGGATTGAGTAGCTATAGTCCTTGGTCATCTCTAAAAATCTTTTATGGTTCACATTAATCTTTTTTTATGTGAGTATACACTTGATATTTTTATAATCCATATATATTCCACACTTCTCCCAATATAGGTAATTATACAAAAACTTCAATGATAATATCACTATATCAAACTCTAGATTATGTGTTATATAATTATTATCATGAATATTAAACTTCCTTGAGGTGTAATATATCACTTTATCATTCTACATCTGTACATGACCCAACCCTATCTTTGAAGCATCACTGTATTCCATGAAAATTTTCACATTTATGGGTAGTTTATGTAATTTTTTATTGGTAAGACAATTTTTTAACTCATTTAATATTTATTCACATTCATTGGTCTAAAAACTTCACTTCCTTCTGATTCGGTTTTGTTAGTGGGGTTGAAAATCATGATAAGTTTCTTACAAATAATCAGTATTACCATGGTAGACCAAGGAATATATATATCAACATAACCAATGTTGGTATTAGATAGTATTAAATTTTCATTCACTTATAAGGGTCTACAAAAATCTATTTTTTGGGGATAACATTCCCCAATAAAGATACTTCCCCCATGTAAAACTTAATTTTACGAGAATTTTGATATAGCCTGTCATTTCACAATGTGTTAAACAAATTATTAAAATTCTCCTCATGCTCCACATTTATTTTAGAGTATATAAAAATATCATATATAATGTCTCCCACAAATTTATCAAGGTACTATATAAATAATATATTCATGAATTCCATAAGGATTAATAGATCATTGATGATTCTGAAGGGAATCACAATGAACTCATAGTTTTGATATCTTATTCTAAAGGTAGTTTTAGGAATATCCTCCTTCTACACCATTAATTTATGATATCTTGATTTATGGTCCATCATAGAGAAATAGAAGGCCCCACATAATTAATAAAACAAGTCATCAATCTATCAAAAGGGATACTATTTTTTTATCATCGGTTTTTTGACTTCACAATAATCAATATAGAGGTGCATTGATCCATTATTATTCCTAAAATAGAAGACTGGAACACCCCATGGTGAAGCACTCAGAATTATAAAACCCTTTTCCTAATTCCCTTGAATCTAATAATTCTATTCTTCCAACTCAATTGTAGCAATTATTTATAGAGTCTTGGAATGGGTAGATATCTGCGTATAATTTCAATTGAGAACTCAACCTATTATTCAAAAGTAAAATAATAAAACTCTTTAAGGAATACATCTTTGTAGTTCCTCACAATAGGTTTGTATTCAAACATGATTCTATCTATTATGTACATAAATTAATCTATATATACATTCTCATAAAGAAATAAAATCCATGTTTTATGAGTATATTCCAAAGTAGATTCATCCCCATACTTATACATTTATAGAATTTGAGGATAAATCTAGATGTGGAGAGTGGTATCCCTCTCATGAAAGTTAATATTTTATTTATAAAAATACAACTAATACATTCCCAATATATCATAAAATTAGATATAAATATGTATGATAAGATTCGTATGGAGATTCAGTTCACAAACACTAATTGTCGTGGAGTTAAATACCAAGGACAAAATAATTATTCTGTTTTTTCTCATAAATACATCTACCCCCATGTTTTGATTTGTTGTTTGAATAGTTATATTAAACAGATAAGATATTAAAGAATGCATAAAACTAGAATGAAAGAATATATTCTCAATTCTTGAATTAATAACCCTCATACCTGTTTTAACAATAGTATGAGGATCCACATCAGTATTAGTCAAAGAATATTCCATTACTATTATATTATGCCTTAATGGTTGTTGTCATTTAATTTTTATGATAACACTTGGCTTATAAAATTGGGTCACATAATTTTTTTTCTCTTTGAAATTGAAACATAAGACCATAAGCTAATTTTTTATCTTATCCTTCCTTTCAACCATTGCATTAGTGGGATTCTTCACCTCATTTCAAGGTTGTTTAACCTAATTCCCTAATTTTATAAACATCTCCTAGTTCCCTTAAGATAGTTTCAATGATGATTCCTCTCATATTTTTTGGTTTTAGTATGTTTTAGTTTTTTCCTCCATGATATTTATCCATTGATCCTCCCAAATTAAAATCCATTTTACTCTTTTTATCTGTATCCTCCTAAGGCTAATATAAGTCACCAATATAAAAATGTCATTATGTAAAAAACAAATATTATCTTCACAGCTATAAAATTATATAATCAACAAATCATTTAATATAATTAGCTTTAACCCACTAAATAAGATTTCCACGTTAATTTTGGTGTTGATGATAAAGATAGAAGCATGTTGTGAAAGCCTTGTAAAGATTTCCTGAAACACACTGAAAGACACATATTTATTCTTTTTTAGCCAAGTAAATCCATAATAATTTTATGATGGAGTGTTTGTGGAAATTATTTATTGAAAAATATTTTTCTCAATTCCTTCCCATTATATAGAATTTATTTACTCCTTGGGATTTGTGTTCTTAATTAGTGTTAACCACCGACTAGGTTCCCCCTATAAGAAATAAACACCCACTATAAGATTATATTATTAAGAACATCAGAGGGAAAATAGTATCCGATAAATATAGTTAATCAAATTTTCTATGATGAGGGGATCAAAATCTTTAATAAAGGTAGGATGATATTTTCATATAATGGACTCAATTGTAACTTTGTTTTTCTTATGAGGAGAGTGTTCCACATTATTCAAGTAATTATTCACAACTTGATTAAATTGAGGGAGTACTGTCATGAATTTAATGACTACAACTCCCATTAGGTTAGGAATCTCATTAGGCAAGCCATCATATTTCCCATCACATTGGGTTTTGGAAAAGTTTCTCCTATTTCAGCCAATAAGAATAATAAAGGTAACAGACTATGGATGAAAATACTTAAATAAAAAATCATATAAATAAGGAATTTATGATTATATAAGTAATAAATTATAAATTAAATATAAATTAAAAATTACGAGTCTCTAGGTTTCAATATAGGTTATCCATGGTTATTTTCCTATTATGTTTTATAACATAAGAATCCATTAAAATCCTTACTGGGTTGTAAAGAGTTTGTGAATTTTCCAAATCATATACCACAAGAGTGTTAAAATAGAAGTATGAAAAAACATATTTTTCATAGACTAGGTGATTATTGAGTTAATAAAAAATACACCATTTCTGAGTTTGTTATGCCAAGGTACAACTACTCCATAGCCACATCCACTTGTAATATTCGGACATGGTTGGAATTCTTTAGAAACCACTTGATCTATATTTCAACAAAATTTAATGAAATTTTCTTATACTTAGACTTATGAGATGGGGTTTTACTAATCTATTCTTTTCATAACCCCCAAAAATAAAAATTATTTTCTTTAATACAAACTATAGTTACCCTTGTCACTAAAACATATTAATAAATTATTTTTAATATAAATATCCCACAAACACAACCTAATTATTTATAGGCCTAGTGTATTTGGAATAATAGGTTCCTAATGCATAAAAATGAATCTAGAATAAAGCATTGTTTTTTCAATCTCCATAATGAGCTCTTAATTATTTTTGAGATCCAAAAATTGTATGGGATAACCTAAGGAATACATAAAAAAAGAAATCCAAGAAAGCCTAGTAAGGGAATAAACATGAAAACAAATAAACACATCCAAATCAAAAGGAAAAACATGATATCATAAAATAGGATGATCATGAATATTCAAATGAAATATTAAAAAAATAACATGTAATAATATGATCATGGAAACATATGAATGTGGAAAACATATACAACATGATAAAAGATTATGTTAAGGCTAACTGCTAAGGGAATATCATATAGTGGACATAGTCCCATCATGGATTAATTTTACTCCCTAATCCCATATATATAATCTCATGATACATAAACATTCCCCAATGCATCAGATATCTATCTAGTTACACCCATTATACCATTTAAATGTATATGTGTTCCAAAAAAGGAAAACATAAGGTATAAATAAAACAATTACCCAAGGAATGAAAATGGATTCACAATCATGTATTATAGAATAAACACATGGAATATCATAATGGTTTAAATGAAATAAGGAATTAAATCATTATTATATGTAATTAGGTAACAAATTATGAATATAACATGAAAATTATTTCCAATTGAATTGACCACATATAAAGTAGTAGCGAAATAATTAAGGGAATATTCATTCTAAGTAGGGTTTTTGGAAGAAAGTTAAAGAGCCCTTAAAGAAGGGAAATAACATATTAATCACCATAAAAATAGAAATGAAATAAAAGATTTTTCCATAATAAAATGAAAATTTTCATAAAACATGTATGTATTAAAACATTGTATGGATATTTAGTTGAAATGGGTTAAGAAACTGTGATGTTCCCCTTAATCGACTTTACTTATTGAATAAAATCCTAGAGGGAACCATAAAAAAATGTATATACCCTTCATGGAAGGGTTAATTAAGATATATATGTGTGTGTGGGACATATATAAATAATATATATGAAACAAATATGAGTAATAGTATAAGAAAGTGAGGTAAGATTGAGAAAGAATAACCCTAACTCGACTCATGGTTATAGAACCTTAGGCGAATAACCTACACTAACAAGCCATGTGAACATGATTAATTGTCCATTAACCACACATATACCATATCAAAGACAAACTTAGACAAATAAAAATAACAATAATAGTCCATAATGATCAACATGGGGATAAATATTATTCTATAACCCATTAACAGATTGACATTTACAATACATCCCCATTTATCCTAATTCCCATTTCTTATTCTTAACACATTAAGCATATTCAATAATTCACATACATCAATCAATTTATCATATTAAACCATTTCCATATGTTAACTCACTTAAACTGTTTATTATTTCTCATGTATTGACCACTTATGAATTTTATGTATAGATCTCAATCCACTGGGAACATTCACATTAATCCCATTTAACCCATTTTCACATCATGCAAAGCGCCCCTTATGATACATAATTAACCATATCCATTAATCAATTAGTTCATTTCATATTCATGGTAACATGCCAACATATTTTTTATGGGTTCTTTCTCACTAACCCTTATGAACCTTCAATTACCATGGTTCCATCGGACCTTTATAAACTACATCATAACAAAAAACACATTTGAAAATACTCATAGAATTCATCTATAAACAACCATTAAAAAAATGGGTATTTCCTATTGAAAAAATAAAAACAATCCCCAAGGATTTTATTTTCATCTTTAATCAATAAAGACAAACATAGAGCCATTTTAAATAAAGGGAATATTATTTCCATTTCAAACAACATTTTAAATATCTTATAAACCCCTTTTTAAATCACTTTGAGGTTAACACCTCATTTCAAAAAATTTCTCACTTCCAAACATCATTTTCCATCAGTAAATCTAAAATCGTGTCAAGGCCCCAAACATACCATCAAAACCATTTCATAAACCATTTTAATCACACAAAGCTAAATTATAATTATTAAATTAACAAATTTAACCTTAACCACATTCCAAATACATTTTCCATCCAGTCACTCTCATAATATATCTATCTCATGGTTTACCAATTTTTTTCACCGTTTATAAGGGCTCGACCTATCCGATGGTAGTCCTAGGTTCCATATCACATCATTGACAACCTAACGGGGTGCGTTAAGGTTCTAGAACCTCAATATATGTTCCAAATACCTTTACATAACCCAATACATTAAGACGTAACATAGTAGTGAAATCGAACAACTACATACACATATAACTCATCAATACTATAGGGAAAATCTTGAAGACCCCCAAACTCATTATCATTGATGAGATCTTGCTTAATCTCTATCCTTTATTCGACCTCAAACACATTGTAGAGAAAAAAAATAAAATATTCTGAAAAGTGAAGATTTTAGGGATTTGGCAGTAGAGGATAGATTCCACAAGTAGTAATCTAGAAAATTGAGCAAAGAGGAGTGTCAGACTCACCCTGATCATCAATTTTCACCCAACAACACTCCAAACTCCCAAGAATCGGAGGAGAATCATCCATTAATGGATAGGGGAATGTTGGTTCATCACTTTGAGTAGAAGGGGTCAAATAAGAGAAAAATTATGGGATAAAGAAATAGGTTGGTAAGGAAAAATGAGTATTTCCCACTTTTCAAGGGCGACATGGTTAGGCCAAACCATTTCCAAATCATGGGGAAACCATGTGGATACCTCTATCCAAGAGTATCCTTGATGAAAATTTTATTGGGGGAACACACGTGGTTTGGAAAATAGTGTGCTATACCTCCATACGAAATGGTTTCCATACTGCACAATTTCCTAGGCCAGGGAGACAGTTTGCACAATCCATTTTCCAACCATCACATTCCTTATATATTTACGTCATTCACCCATGTAACACTTCCAAAACTCCTTCATAACTCAATAAAAACTTCTTTATCCATGAAATAGGGTTTAATGAAAAACTTTAACAAGAATGTTCCTTCACTAAATATTTGGATCTTACATCCTCCCCAATTTATAATGGATTATCCTTAATCCGCACTTCCAAGCATTTCCAAGGCATAAAGACCAAAAAGGATACACAAAAAACAAACAAACAAACCTTAACCATATAAATTTATCCCAGAACTCATCCAAACTACAACAATGCTCAGACCATAAAAATATTCATACCCCAAGAATACTTCTATCATAAATTTTCATGATCACAATTTGTTTCTCCGTGAGGAAAAATTCACCTCAAATCATCATTAAAAACACCAAACATAAGTGAATGACCTAGTTTACACCAATTAACCACCAAAATGAAGGATACCAACTAGGAACTATGATACCCTAGAAGGACAAACCAAAACACTCTCAGTACAAAAAAATTTACAATTCGTGGTCTAAATCACATAACGCCATCTCACCCAAATTATTTCATTGCGCTAATAGTGATCTATGCCTGACATCCCTGAAAGCAAGATCCCAATTCTACCAAAATTTCTAGACCTATCCCAATCCATTATTCGAGGACCAAAAACCCCAATTCTCTTCTGACATCTAAAGAGAGTAATCCAAAGGTACTCTTCCTCTTGAGGTTCTTAACCTGTCAATATTTAATCCAGTGCATTCCATAAAAACGGATGCACCAAGTATGATCCTACTTGATCCCATAGAACTAGAATAACTGATTACACAATTAACTAACTATTTTACTGATATGGTTCTTTCCACCATATTCTTTTTCATATAACCACACCCTTTTTCCAATACAAATCATTTTCATAAATGGAAAAGAGACCAACTAAATTCCAACTCGACTTTCATAACTTACCTAGCACATTTTTTAACATCATAGGTAAAAAAATACATGAAATTTTATATTTACTAATATTTGTAAATTAATTATTAATTTTACTTTAATGGTGATGATATGTTTGATGGAATACCCAATACACAACAACGTGTTCCTTTAAAATCTTACTTTGCACAAAATGTTGAGTTGTACTAAAAAATAATATAATAATATTATTATTTTAAATGGTAGTTAAAGCCTAGACATTTTATTATCATGAATGGATATAACTAACTAAAATATTAATATACATTTTTTTTACATTTACCCAATAAAAATTACGGGCTTAAAATGTGAATGAATCTAATTTACTATAAAAGGTTGATTTACTGCCTTTTAATGGTGAACCCTATTTAAATATAATTTTGGTCACTATTATATGTTATTTTTCACAAAATAAAATTCTTATTTATAATTGGGACATCAAAATTCACTTTGTGTAAAATTTTGTTATTTTTCTGAAAAAATTTAATTTTTGATGAATAATGGAAAATACTGTATTTTAATTCAAAACTTTCATTAAATATAATTTATTTATATGGTTAGATTACTTTTTTAATTGGTTTAAAGTGTAATTATATTATATTTTAAACGTTTAATTCAATTTTTGTCATTTTAATTATTTTCACATTAAAATTGGGCACAAACAAGTGTCCATCTTTTGATAGTTAACATTTCTTAAAAACACGCTTTTTGTTTTGACAATGGAAATTAATTTTAAATCAATTTCTCCAACTTCTATGATTTTAATTTGAGAAAATAGTCATTATTTTTTAATTCAGAATATCAAATATAGCTTAGGCTGAAATTTTGGTAGTTTTCTGAATAACTTCTATTTTTGATGAATAGTGAATCCACTAAGTAGTAGTTAAAAACTGACATTTTCAATTAAATGAAATTTTACCGCTTCTATGAGTTAAATTTTAAAAATATGACATACATGTTTATTATTATTAAGTAAAATGTAGTTCAATCAGATGAAACTAATTATTGGTGAATTGTAACTTTTGACTTTTATTTACCGTGGTTAAAGGTAAATAGGGTAATTCATTGTAAAAAGAATATCATAATAATACAAAATTAACTTTACACTTGTCCTAACCTTATTAGATGAGTCATGACCGACCATGGTCATCTTTGGGTTGATTTTGGGACCCCATGGAGCCACATAAGAGTGATAATGACATTTTATTTTAATTATCTTACAGTAATGAAAAAAATGACATAAACAAATATATTTTTTTAAATTAATTTTCACATAGTGTTATATAAGTTATATTTTCGACTATAAATATTCTATAGAAATATAAAAAGATTTCCTATATAATCGTAATTTTTTTTATAATTTTTAGACATCAAATAAATTAAATTATTTATGACATAATAATGATGCAGTGTTTACCTCATTAATAAAAGGTTTAAATAAATAAGATTATAAAGATTAAGATAATGTCCAAAACTTGTCCAATTGTTATTGGATGATCTTATTTATACCATGAGTCATCATATATTCTAATTTAATAATATTTGGACCTTTAGAAACCAAAAATCATTATATAATAAAATAATATTTTCGCACTTTCATAATGATCCCCTCCCCCCTTATAAAAAGCCCTCACTTCAAACCCATTACTCACACCTCTCAAGCCCCTTGGCTCATCCATACCCAGACCAAATGAGCTCTCAAGATATCTATATCTTCCAAGAATCCATATCCTAGGAATAAGGCACATCAAGAAATCCTTTTGGTTCAAACCAAAAGAAGATACCCAATTTAAGGGTAACATCTTCTCTTAAGTCCTTTTGTTCTATATTACACATCCAACCCCCTAAACTCTTTTTATTACATTATTTTATAAAAACACCAATATAATTAATATACTCTGTTTTTTTATGAGAAGGATTCTAACTAGACTTACACACAACTCCATCTAATGGGTAAAGAACATACCTTTTCTGTGGATGACAAACTAACGCCTCACGAAACTATGATTGTTCAATTATCTCCTACCACATCTCATGGTGGCCATTATGATGGCATTGTATTTATATATGATATATATTTTGTTTATGTTTTCTTTATGCTTTTGTATTTTTCAATTATAGTATACCTTTATGGTTTCCATTATGGGTAAATGCGAAAATTTCATTTGAGGAAGTCCGGACTAACGCCCCCTCAAAGTGATATGACTCATTTATTCCATACGTGGGATGAATAACGGATGGAGTTAATGAAATTATATATATTATATTATATTTGATTTATAATATTCCTATGTATAATTATGTTTTCATTCCATTAAATACAAAATATAAATGAAAGTATCATTCATGCGTACGTACGACTTACCGTCTCCATGAACGGTGCATTTCATTTCTTACCTCTAAATGTTATGTACTATTATAAATACATATAAATATACTAGATATATAATATATATTTTACATATAAATCATTAATATCATTTTGGTGACAATGGAATTTTGACCATAGTGACTACTTGTAAATATAAGAAGATCATTTTTGACTCAAGTAAAAAATATCGACAAAACAACATTTATTTACTTTAATGATTACATAATGGTTATAACATGTTAATATGTGATATAAAAGGAATAATAAACTTAAAAAAGGTTCTTGAGAATTTATAAATTAACTTAAGTTTATTATTATGGAAGAAAAAGGGAAAACGTGTCAAGTCAGACACGAGGTAAGGGATTTCTTATATAGCTTTCAATTCTGTGAGATTTCCATTATTCTCCACTTATTTATTACATGTGGTGTATTAGGTAATTAAATTTGATATATATTATCATGATTATATTTATATTTATTGTATTCGGTGATTCATTTGGTGGTTATTAACTTTTGGTCATACGACTCGATTGATTACAACGTGGTAAGGGGTTTTCATCTCAATTTTTATTCCCATGAGATTCATGGTATACTGAAACTATTTTACTTTTATGTGGTTTATTTACTTTCCATTATTGTATTCATTGTGTAATATACTTAAATTTATGGGTATTTACATCTTCATTGTATGATCAGTCTTTCCTGGGTTGTATGTTTTGTAAGTTACCAAATCGGTTAGGGAACCTTTCACTCTCCTCTTTTTAAAAGATTTATTTTTGTTATGTCTTTTAATTTACATTTTTTTATAGTGGTATATGTTCTTATATATACTTATTTCGGTAAATTTTATTTCCATGTGATGATATACCCTTTTTCTCTCATCAATTCATTTTCTGAATTTTAATGTGACATCGTTAGGCTATCGAATTTCTATAAGGGAAGTTCTTCACCCAATTCCAGTTCTTTGGGTTAAAATTATATTTCTGGATTATGTTGTGCTATGAATATGTGTGAATAACCTTGGACAGTTTCACACTTAATATCCACTTATATTGAGTGTATTCTTATTTGTCATACATTATTATGTAATTTATTTATCCTTAATCGAAGGATACAATTTTCATAAGGGATTTCATCTCAATTAAAATTCCATTGATACTTCATTGTTTTCATGAACCAATTCACTCTTACGTGGCGTATATACTGTTTTTTGGAATATTATATCATGAATACCTTTATTATCATGATATTATAATGTTTTGATTCAATGTTATTCTTCAACTATTTGTATTCCATCGTCTCTCATTTTGTTGAAAACTCTTTAACTAAAGTATCATTTCAAATGTATTAAAGATTTATTCTTATAAATATTTATCATTAATGTACATGTTTTAAAAATGGTTTTAAATATTTATTTATATATACATTAATGTTTTAAAATGATAATTTATTTACAATCATCAAAGTTGTATGAGACACTTTGATTAAAAAATATTTTTATTAAATTTTTTAAATGGTTTTAAAAATGGTTTGATAATGCTTTGTTTATGTCTATATCTTGAAATAATATGTTGTGATTGAAATGTGGAAATGTTATATTTCATTTATGTTTATTTTATGTGTTATGAATATCTTATGGTTTTTTTGGCATTATTTATATATACGGGTGGTTCTGTGATAAACCTAGGGTGGGTGATCTTGAGATAGCTCTCCAATTCAATGGGTAACGTGACAGAGGAAAACATTAATGTTTCTCCTAAGAGATTTAGGGAATGTACTATGATGTGTATTCCAAATGTGACTCCCTAAGTAGCAGTGATAGCTACAATATAACTATTTTATGTATACCATAAGTTACCTTTATGATATATGATTTCTGTAAGTCATTCATAAATCTTATTATTTCAAAAGGTATGTTATGATTGAAAAGTATGGTTTCGTTATTTTTTATTTATTGATGGGATAATATTTTCATTTTTTATTTTATATCCCTTACATATATTTTTATGCTCATCCAAAGTTTTTGAAATGTTTTCCACAGGAATTAAATATGAATAAGGGCCAAGGATGATATCAAGGAAATTTCATCCTATCTAAAACATGGAAGTAGACATGTTTCTTTTTATTTTATAAAAAAATGAATATTTAGTATTAGTGTCTAATTATAATTTTCAAGTTGATTTCTAAATATTTATGGCCTAATTCTCTACAACTCTAATCCTAAAAATATCCTCAATGTGAATTATTCATTGAATTCAAGATTATGTAATTTTTAAGGTCAGGTCATTATAGTTGGTATCAGAGGACGGTTTAGATAACTTTAGAGATTAGGGTGTTCTTTAAGAATAAGTGACATAACCATAATGATTAGGATTTTAGAAAGAGTTATTGTTATTTTAGATAAAGGAAATGAGTTTAAGATAACATGAATAAGTATATCTTAGTATTTACCCTCCACATAAGATATTATATGATGATTTTATTGATATACTCACAATTACCTTTTTGGTTTTAGTAAATGGATGGATCTAGTAGGCACCAAAGTAACAGTGGATGTGAAGAAAACTGTGATGGTTTTATGAAAGAGAAACTGAATGAAATTGGAGCATTAATGAGAACTCCTGTAGTTATTCTCAACCAACTATCTAGAGTCATGATTGACCACCTGAACCTTGGTTATTTTCATAAGTAATCGTTTATGTGAGAAACAAATCCCCATGGAAGTTCAGGTAATAATCATAAAGGTATGTATATTGAAAAACCTATGAGTCAAGGATTTGGAAAGAAACACATAGGAAAATGTTTCAACGGTATGGTAATATGATATATATGTGGAAGTGAAAGTCATAAAGTAAAAACCTCCCATGGGAAAAGGAAGCATCCAATTGACTCTAGGAAAGGTAACAATTTTCTTTCTGAGGGATAAATTGAATGTTTTAAATGTGGTGTGAATGGTCATTATACAAAGAGATGTATTACAATTAAGGTTCAGGAATGGGATCACCCGGATCATATAAATATATGTTTACCAACACATAATGCCAATCCAATTGACGATGAGGAAACTGACAATGACCAATGAAAGGTATGGTTTATTTCTTAACTCATATTTAGACATTATTGAATCATAGGATATGACTCATGATTTTTTATGTAGGAAAAAAGTATTTTAGAATAAGTTGTAAAGGAGTGGTAATGGACCATGAAGAACTTTGAATGAGTAAGAAGTCAACATATAAGGGATTCAAGTGTTCTGGTAGATTTTAGTATAGTGAAATGATTTAATGTATGAAATCTATTTTGATGATGAGATTACATTAGAAGGATTTTTATAGTATGTGTAACCCTGAAGTTTGATATATGAAAATTTTATTCAAGGAATAATTATCTTTTCTTTTGTGGATATAGTTATAAAGAACCATTTGGGTTTATAGGTTCCTTGAAGTTGAGCCAATTATAGGTTAATACATTTTGAGATGCAAAATGAAAGTTATTAGGTAACCTTTGTGGTTAAAATATTTTATTGTTAATTTTGATGATTTTTTGGGAATGTTATAAAATCATGTAGTTTTTGAAAAAGGACAACACGCAGACCGTGTGACAACCCGTCGCGTCGGAAAAAGGTGTGGGAATCAAACAAACAACCAAAGTGCAACTGTGATTAATCACCTACCCCTGGACTACATGAAGTACCTGGTTAGTATGACTAATTAATTTTAGTTAGATGATTTTATGAATCAAGAAAAGGTTTATTTTAAGTGATCTTGGAAATGATTAACCTATCATGGAGAATATGTGATTAGGTTAATTAATTTTCAATATGAGACTTTATGAGTAACTGATGTTATTTGGAGATAAATGTTCAGATTTATCTTGGAAGACTATGTGATTAAATCCTTATGAGATTTGGGATTCAATCTTAGTTTTGATTACTTTGAATAATTTTATGGAAAATTGTTTATTAAATGGTCTTTTTTGAACTTTGGGTATTTTTTGACAATTTTTGGAGATTAAGAGTAGTTTTTATTTTTATAAAAGGTCATATTTTTTGGGGATTATATGATCTTATACTAACCATTTTGGTTTTGTTTAATGTCTAAAGAAATGGGAAAAATATATTTCATCTTTTGTGGATTATGTGATTCTCTAGAAGTTGATTATAGTTCTTTCAATGTTAACAAGTCATCTTGAATACACATCGTTCAAAGAAAAAATGAGTTTGTGGTAAGAATTTAGTAAAGGATGAAAGTCTACATGAAAAGTATGTATGTTTCCTTATGTTTTTAGTTAATATCATAAATAAATTATCAACTTTATGAAAACTAACTTAAAACAAAAATGTTGTATGTTAACTTTTCATACAGGGGAATAAAAGACCGTTTAACCCATCACAAGTTTGTGATTTTCTTCTGGTTTACTTTTTCCTAATCATGCTTTATATAACTCTCCATCAGAACATGATGGGGTTTTTCTTCACCATATCCATGTTTTCATGGAGTCTCAGTATCTTTTTTCTTGGGTTACATTTGTACTTATCGTCCTTTATTTAAAAGTGATAGATTTATTGACTCTTTTTCTGATATAGGACATTCAATGAAGTTTCCAAGACCAATTTTAAAATTTCAAGGACGCAATTCCAAAAATGGGGGAAGGATGTAACATACTAGGTAAATAAAGAATATGTAACTTTCATATTTATTAATATTTGTAAATAGATTATTAATTTTACTTTAAAGGGGATGCTATGTTTAATGGCATACCCAAAACACAACAACGTGTTTGTTTGAAATTTTACGTTGCACAAAATGTTGAGTTGTACTGAAAATTAATATATTAATAATATTATTTTAAATGGTAGTTAAATCCTAGGCATTTTATTGGCTGGAATAGATAGAACTTACTATAATATTAATATACATGTTTTTACATTTACCCAATAAAAGTTAGAGGGTTAAAATGTGAATGAATCTAATTTACTTTAAAAGGTTGATTTACTTCCTTTTAATGGAGACCCCTATTTAAATATAGTTTTTGTCACTTTTATATGTTATTTTTGACAAAATAAAATTCTTTTTTAGAATCGGGAAAACAAAAATTCACTTTGGGTAAAATTTTGGTATTTTTCTGATAAAATTCAATTTTTGATGAATAGTGGAAAATACCATATTTTAATTCAAAACTACCTTTTAATATAATTTATTTAAATGGGTAGATTATCTATTTAATAGTTTTTAAAGTTTAATTAGATTATTTTTTATATTTCAATACAATGTTGGTCATTGGAGTTAATTCCACTATGAAATTGGGCATAAACAAGTGTCAATTTTTGATATTTAATATTTTTTTTAAAATAGTTTTTTTGTTATGACAATGAGAATTAATTTTAAATTAATTAATCCAACTTCTATGTTTTGAATTTGAAAAAATAGTTATAATTTTTGAATTAGAAATATCAAATTTATATTAAGATGAATTTTTGGTAGATTTCTGAAAAACTTCAATTTTCGATGAATAATGAAACCACTAAGTAGTAGTTGAAAACAGACTTTTTCACTTAAATGAAGTTTTACCGCTTCTATAAATTAAATTTAGAAAATCTGACATACATGTTTTTAATTAGTTAGTAAAACTTGTTTCAATAAGATGAAAATAGTTTTTGGTGAACAATAACTTCTGACTTTTATTTGCCAGGGTTAAATGTAAATAGGGTAATTCAAGGTAAAAAGAATATCATAATAATAAAAAATTACCTTAACCCTTGTCCTAATATTAATGGATGAGTCATGTACAATCATGGGAATATTTGGGTCTATTTTAGGACCCCATTAATCCACTTAATAGGGATAATGAAACTTTATTTTAATTAACAAAAAGTAAAGACGACAATGACATAAACAAATATCTTTTTTGTAAATTAATTTTTACATAGGTTTATATAAGTTATATTTTCGACTATAAATATTATTTGGAAATATAAAAATATTTCGTACATCATGGTATTATTTTTATAATATTTAGACATAAAATAAATTAAATTATTTATGACACAATAATGGTGAAGTGTTTACCTCAATAATAAATGATTTAAATAAATAAGATTATAAAGATTAAAATATTGTCCAAAACCAGTCCAATTCTTATTGGATGATTTTATTTTGACCATGAGTCATCTTATCTTATAATTTAATATGTTTTGGACCTTTAGAAACCGAAAATCATTATATAATAAAATAATAGTTTCACACTTTTTTAAAGAGCCCCTCCTCACCCTTATAAAAAGCCCTCACTTCTAACCCATTCCTCACACCTCTCAAGCCCCTTGGTTCATCCAAACCCTTAACAAATAAGATCTCAAGATCCCTCTATTACTAATAGAATCCTTACCCTAGGAATAAGGAACTTCAAGTAATCCGTTTGGTTCAAACCAAAGGGAGATTCCCAATTTAAAGGTAACGTCTTCTCTTAAATGATTTTGTTTTATTTTACATCTCCAACCCCATAATGTTTTTTTATTACTTTATTTAATATCAACACCAATATACTAAATATAATATGTTATTTTTATGAGATGTATTATAACTACACTTACACACACCTCCATCTAATGGGTAAAGATCATAATGTTTCTCTGGATGGCAAACTAACGCCTCACGAAATGATGATTGTTCAATTATCTCTTACTTCCTCTCTTGGTGTCCATTATGATGGAACTGTATTTATATATGATATATATTATGTTTATTTTTTCTTTATGATTCGTTATTTTCCATTTATATCATACCTTTATGGTTTCCATTATGGGTAACGCGATAATTTCATTTGAGGAAGTGCAGACTATTGCCCCCTCAAAGTGATATGACTTGTTCATGACATACGTGGGATGAATAAAGGATGGAGTTAATGAAATTATATATTATATTATACTTTAATTATAATATACCTATTTATCATTATGTTTTCATTCCATTAAATATGAAATAGAAATGAAAGTAGCGTTCATGCGTACGTACATCTTACCGTCTCCATGAACAGTGCATTTCATTTCTTACCTCAAAATGTTATGTATTGTTATAAATACATATATATACTGGATATATAAGATATATATGATATCTAAATCAATAATATCATTATAAAGACACTGTAATTTTGACCACATTGACAACTTTTAAATATAAGAAGTTCATTTTTGACTCAAGTAACAAATATCGACAAAACGGCCATTATTAAGTTAAATGATTACATAATGTTTATAACAAGGTCATATGTGATATAAAAGGAATAATAAAATTGAAAAATGTTCTTGAGAATTTATAAATTAACCTAAGTTTATTATTTATGAATAACAATGAATAAATGAGTAAAGTCAGACACGAGGTAAGGTATTTCTTATCTAACATTCAATTCCGTGAGATTTCCATTGTTCGCCACTTATTTATTACATGTGGTGTATTCAGTACTTCCATTTGATATATATTATCATTATTCTCTTTATATTCATGGTATTATATGTTTCATTTTGTGGTTATTAACTTTTTGTCATACAAATCGATTGATTACAACGTGGTAAGGGGTTTTCATCTCACTTTTTATTCCGGTGAGATTCATGCTATATTGCCACTATTTTCCTTTTGTGTGGTTTATATATTGACCATGATTTTATTCATAGTGTAATATACTTAAATTTATGGGTATTTGAATCTTCATTGTATGATCCATCTGTAATGGGGTGTATGTTTCATACGTTACCAAATTGGTAAGGGAACCTTTCACCCTCCACTTTTTAAAAGAATCATTTTGTTATGTCTTTTAATTTACATATTATTAAGTTGGGATATGTTCTTATATATCCTTATTGATGTAAATTTTATGTCCATGTGGTTAGATACACTTTTCTTTCTCATCAATTCATTTTCTGAATTTTAATGTGATGCCATTAGGTTGTCTAATTTCTGTAAGGGAACTTCTTCCCCCAATTTCAATTATTTGGGTTAAACATATACTTATAGATTATGTCATGCTAGGAATATCTGTGAATAACCTATGATTTTTTCACACTTAATATAAACTTATATTGAGTGTATTCTTATTGTTCACATATTATTATATAATTTATTTATCCTTAATCTAAGGATATCGTTTTCATAAGGGATTTCATCTCTATTTAAATTGCATTAAGACTTCATTGTTGTTATGCACCAATTCACTCTTATGTGGTGTATATACTGTTCTTTGGAATATTATATCATGAATACCTTTATTCTCATGATATTATAAAGTTCTGATTAACTATTATTCCTCAACTATTTTCATTCAAGCATCTCTCATTTTTTTAAAACTCATTAACTAAAATATCATTTTAAATGTTTTAAAGTTTTATTATTATAAATATTTATCATTAAAGTCCATGTTTTAAAAATGGTTTTAAGGATTTATTTATATGGAAAATAATGTTTTCAAATGGTAATTTATTTAAAAGTTTCAAAGTGGTATGGGACAATTTGATTCAAAAATCTCTTTATTAAATGTTTTAAATGGTTTTGAAAATGGTTTGTTAATGCATTGATTATGTCTATATATTTAAATGATATGTTTTGATTGCAATGTGGAAATGTTATATTTCCTTTATGTTTGTTTTAAGTGTTAATAATATGTTATGGTTCTTGGGAATTTTTTACGTATACGGGTTTATCCATGATAATCTTAGGGTGGGTGAGCACGAGATAGCTCTCCAATGAATTTGGTAACATGACGGAGGTAACCATTAATGTTTCTTCTAATAGATTTAGGTAATATACTATGATGGGTATTCCAAATGTGACTCCCTATGTATATTTGACATCTACAATGTATGTATTTTATGTATGCCATAAGTTACCTTTATGATTTATGATTTCTGTGTGTTATTCTTAAATCATATGATTTCATTAGGTATGTTATTATTGAAAAGTATGGTTTCATTGTTTTGTCTTTATTGATGGGTTAATATTTTAATTCCTTATTTTATATCCCTTACTGAGATTTTTATGATCATCCCAAGTTTTTGAAATGTTTTCCATGGGAATTAAAAATGAATAACGGTCAAGGATGAAATAAAGGAAAAATCATGCTATCTAAAACATGGAACTTGACATGTTTATTTTTTATTTTATGAAAAAATGGATACTGAGTAGTAGTGTATAATTATAATTTTCAAGTTGATATGTAATATTTATGGCCTAATTATCTAAAACTCTTAACCTGAAAAGATCCTCAATGTGAATTATTCATTTAATTCAAGATTATATTATGTTTAAGGTTGGGTCCTTATACATTTTATAACCCACTACACTGAAACATCCACAAGGGCACTATCCAACACTTGAATCAACCATTTAATTAAAACCTATTGGATTTGATGCCTCCATTGTTCATATTCATTTATGGGTTACTTGGTTCTTCCTCAAATACCATTTCTAGTACCAAAATGTGCATATACTTACAAAACACATATCAAAGTCATCCCTAAAGTCTAATAAAACTAGGTCATCATGTAATTCTCTACAATTCAAGATATTGTCACCATTTTTTCCCTCAACACATCCCTGATGCGACCACACATATTACCTTCAGAAGTTTCCAAATCTTGAATCCACTGTTCGACATGGCTAATCATAACCCCCAAGTCTAAGCCATATTTTCCCAAGGAACCCAAACACACACCTAATATGATTTACATTCACTTATGGATTCTAACAAATCTTCTTTACAGTGTTTCCCATATATCCATAATTTAACATTGAACTCCCCACAATCAGAGTGTCATTATCACCTCTCTTCTCAATAAATTTTCACCTTCCTGGATCATTCTCAAAAAGAAGTTGAAACCAAAAACATGAATGTATCCATAAAGTTCCCACTATAATAACAAAACAAACATCACTCACTACTCATTCCTAGCTTCCGTGAATGATACCCATGGAATCCGTTGGCATCTGGTCCATTATGAGGATCTCTCCTGTAATCATTCGAT